>JBCNYG010000010.1:5725036-5737016 GCA_039654305.1 Porochilus rendahli | reverse complement strand
GTGTGTGTGTGTGTGTGTGTGTGTGTGTGTGTGTGTGTGTGTGTGTGTGTGTGTGTGTGTGTGTGTGTGTTTAAACAACTTTGAGATGTTCTTGGCGAGGAAGCTTGCTTCCACAATGGTTTTCTGCACTAGACAGGATTAAACTTCAGGTTTGAAAAAGTCATTAAAAAAGCCAAAGTAACCCCATGTCACTGAAGGGTTAACTTTGCAAAACATTACCCCAAATACTGAGGTAGTATAGATGTTGTTCAGACTGAAGAGGATTGAAGAAAAAGTGCGTGTTTTTTCTCTTTTGTTCTAGTTGTAGTGCTTGATGTGAAGGGTAAGCAAAGAAAGCAAAGTGCAGCTGTGTTCTGGATTCTAAGTGTGAAACTGTGGCTGTATCATGTTGTTAAAGAAGAGGAAATTAGTATTAAAAGAAAGTCCATCTTATAAAAAAAAACACACCATGACTTCTGTTCTGGCAAATTGATAATTTATTCTGTCTTGAGAAGCCATCATTTGAAACAACCAGAGATTATCATACAAATTAGCCTGGTATTATTTATAAATTTGATGTATTATTACTTGATGATTTGAAGTTAAATAGCTTCTCAAGTTAAATGGCTGAAACTTCACAGACAGTAAGCAAATCTTAGTGAAGAGATAATTGAATCAAGCCTAAATAATTGGTTTCTTTTTTTAAATTTTACCCACCAGTCGTACCACTGATATAGTGTTACACGTTACAGAGGAATCTTGGCATATTTTACGAAGTTTAAAATACCAAAAAAAAAAACAAAAAAACAAAAAATTTTCTGAGGAGATATTTAGTGCGGAGTTCATGGAAATACATATTAACTGGCGATAGCTGTTTTGATCATTTACATTTTCCTGATTGTACCCCTGGATCATTTAACTGACCATTACATTAAATCCAAGCACAACTATGCTTATCACACTGTCATCATGCTATCAGTTAGCAAGCCAGGCAGCACACTGCAGAAACCAAAACACACACTACTGGTGATACTAATGTTTAGAAAAATCAGTTTCAAATGAGAATCAATAATAAGACTGAATTCCAGCATATTTTTATGTATATTCAACAATTTATAATTAAATTTCCTAGACTTATTAGAGGTCTGTGTCAACCTGTGCAGCGCACTTATTGTCAGAACAAATCTGATCAGGCTACAGGTAATTTATCACATATTACTGCAATTTCTGTGGACAACACAGAGAGTAGATCACTAAAAGTATATAAAATTATGGGGTTTGATGACTTATGGGTTAAGTTAATGCATTAATCAATAAAAAAATTAAATTACCTTGTTTACTAAACTTGTTACTTGGTTTCTTCCTTACACACACACACTTATTGCCTAATACTGTGTGTGTGTGTGTGTGTGTGTGTGTGTCTGTGTGTGCGGTAAACAACTTTATGGTATCAACCCACCTCCCACACACTGGCACACTGAACCCTTTGGCAAGCATTATGTGAGGAGAGAGCACATTTATACAAATGTGTATGCTACAGACAGAGAGAGAGAGAGAGAGAGAGAGAGAGAGAGAGAGAGAGAGAGAGAGAGAGAGTAGGGGGGAGGGGGAGGGGGGGCGAGAGAGTCAGCAAGTCAGCGAGAGGGAGGGAGGATCATACTAAGAGGGAAGCATGTGTGTGTTTGTTTATGTGTGCCCCAACAGGACGGGGACTAGCTGAGTGGGAGTGATTAATGGCTCTGCTCCAGCCACACCATGTACCTCTGCATGTCCTGATGAAGGCGTGTGTGTAGATGAGAGTTATTCTCACCTCTCTCTCTCTCTTTCTCTCCCCTCAGAGCAGTATGGTGATTCCAAAATCACCAACAGACCACAGCACAACACACAAACACTGTGTACACTGTAAACCTGCCCTCACACAGTCCAAACACACACTGAGTGGAAATGTAAGTCACTTTTAACAACTGTGACACAAGTTCAAAACTACTACAACAACAACAAAAATCTGTATTAAAAATAGTCCAGAGTCAATTTTTCATATCATTCACCCTGCTATTTAAACTTTTTTTTTTTTTTTTATTAAAATAACCCACGAAGGATTTGAGTGTGGTGTCTGGACTACACAAACATCTACACAGCCCCTGAACAGCCCCTGGTCGCTCGGCGTGCATATGGACCTGCAGGTTTGATGCAACGTGATCACTGATGCACAAAGGCACATGCGTATTGAGAGATGTGGCAGTCCATTGTGAAGTGATGAAGCCTATAAAGGGCGCGACGATGGAGGAGACAGCCACTTTCTTTTGTTTCATTTGAAACTGAAGTGATGAAAAACATTTATTTTAAACAACTATTCAGAACTGCTTTTTTCACAGGACAATCAGTGGACACTGCACGGCTTTTATGCTTTGCTGAAAAGCACGCTGATGTTAAGAGTTCAAGTACAAGTGAGAAACATGTTTGGTAATGAATAAAAAAATGAATAAAAAGCTGCAAATAAGATGAAGACTTAGTTTTTAAATTACACCACAGCTAAAAGCCCAAAGCATTTTCATGTCTACTCACCTGCCTGAGTGGATTTACAAAATCACAACAGAAGCGTCGGAATCACACTGGCGGCAGCGACGGGAAAAATGGCTCAGGCTTGTTCTATTCATTAAGTATTTTAAATCGATACACTTGCTCTTATTTACACAAGTGACAGTGGCTCGGGAATACAACACTGGCTTCGACTTTACAAAACACTGCTCATGTCTGTTCCAAATGACCCTTTATTCAGGCCCATTCAGATCTTAAGGTGATCACTGAATCACTTCCATTCCATTTTCCACAGAAGTTAGAAAGTCAGAGTTAATTTAACGTCACACCCGAGCTCTGGTACAGAAAGTCATTTTTCTGCAAACAGACATCAGAGCATGTCCACAAATAGAAGCTGGACAGTACTGTGTGTACAGCTCATTTCCTGAAATACGAATGAAAGAGATGTGCTAGTAAACAGTATACTCTATACAGCTTTCACTCTGTTGATAGGGAAAGCAGCCATCTTGGACTTTGAGGTCAGGTTTGGTGAGGTTTCCCTGACTTCTCGTCTAGCGAGCGACTTGGGCATTTTGACTTGCTACACCATAATTATCACTTCAAAATACACACAGCCTGAAAGAGAGGAGAGCCATCATTGCACACATACACAGTGCATGCTGGTACAAATCTCCAAGCCAGCAACAGTCTAAGCAAATTCCTTACATCCTATCACAGGAAAACTTAATAGTTCTTATTATTTTGTAAGGGGTTGGTGTAAACACACACTTACATTTCCTTCCTTGTAAAAATCATCCATTACATAATTATTAATGGAACTATTTAATGCTCTGACATCAAACCATGACCTGAGTATTGAAAATTGGGAAAAACGTCTTTTCTTTATTCCTGCCGATCTTAACTTGTCGAGTGCGATACTGCAGCAGCCACTGTACCTACATCGCATACATCTGTGTGTGCGTACTTTCCCGTCAGAGGTGTTGTCTTGGACATCCAGCCGCAGTTTAGAATCCAACCATCTAACACAGTGCGTGCGTGATACTATCGACGTGTGTGACAGAACCAGGGTCCGTACACCTTCGGGGTTGTGAAATTCAAGGACTTTTCCACGACTTTCCAGGACAAGACAGACAAAATTCCTCTAACAAACAATTCTGTGGATTTTTATTGACTCTCTATTATGCCTTTGCAATGTAAATGTCACAATAAATATTTGCCAACCAAATTTAGAAAAAAGTAATTTAATGCAAATTTATTCAAGTGTTACTGTACAACACAATTTTTAAGCATACATTATTAAAATGTGATATATATTATGTGGTGATATAATTTTCAATTGTTCATAAGTTTTTATTATTAAACTTACCTTTATCAACAAGAAATATAGAAAAAAGCCAGTCAAATGTGAACAGTAGAATATAATAGTGTACGTTAGCTTTTCAGATCTGCTAGATTTTTTTATCCAATTTTTCAATTTGCTGAGCTTCTGCCTTCTTGGCCTCAGAAGATTTTCTACGGTGGTTGCCCTTAGCGATCATTGGCCTGATTTCCTTCAAGGTGTGGACATTCTCAGCTTTCTGTGAAAATTCATTTGCTGAGATTTCTAGCACATCTGCATCTGATCACCGTCTTTTTGATCTTGCTTTTAATTCGTCAATCTTCTCTTAACAATCTCTTGTGCTTAGTAGCAACTTGGATCTTTTCCTTCAAGTATGCCAGGGCTGTACCATGGTCAGGGTTGTGGTTTTTAAATTATATAAGGGACCCCTTTAAGTAGGCATTTGCATACTTTATGACTCTTTTGTTTATTGTTGTATAGAGGAAGAGTAGTGCCAGCTACATTCATGAAATCTTTCTCAATTCTGACAAAATATTGCTCAAATTTTAACCAAGTACAGAAATCAGTTCTCTCCACTGTAATAAACATAGTAGCTTTTACCTGATATAATTCTGAATTTCCTCCTAATTACTCACTAACGTCGGGATTCTTTGTCTGTCAAAAACATCTTCTTCGAAAAGTAGCCATTACATGTGACGGAGAGAAGAGCTTTTTCTCAGACATTAACTGCTTTTTCTAAAGCAGCACAGTACTGTATAGCTTGCTGAAAAATGTAACTGTGATTGGATGTGAAATACTTTCCGTACAATTTCCGTACAATCAGTACTTTCCATGACCTAAGGAACCTCGTATGGACCCTGAGAACTGATCTGATTTTTGAAAGTAGACATCCTTTTAAACTTGATCCTACATGCAGACATTCTCCGTCCTGAGCTGATGGCAGCAGGATCAAAAGCTACCTGGGGGTCCAGTCACATGTAATCCCCCTCAGAGGCAAAGTGAGAGGGGAGGTGTATTAAAATATTTTTAGGGCAACCTCCTTTTTGAATGTTATGGAAAATGATGTGACAGTGTGTGTTACTGGTCTGTTTAAAGCAGTAGTTTTCACAAAACATACATCGCATGAAAAGTACTACATGTATTTTTTTTGTCTCCCGTCTTGGGTTTACATATTATCATATAATATTTCTACATAACAGAAATCCGCCAAACAAGGAATGGCCTAAAGTTAGTTACAGTAAAAACAAAAGTGATAAAAAAATAAAGATCCTCCTTAAAGGGACAAATGGTCCTCTCTATAACAATAAACACACGCACACACACCTCGTTCTTCTTTAGTCACTATAGATCCTTTCTATTACACATTACACACAGGTGATTCAAGGCACAGCGTCAGCCTGCACAAATCCGAACACGCGCACACACACACACACACACACCCAGGGATAAACTTAATGTCATAAACACATTCATCATTCATCTGGGCAAACTGGAATCAAAAAGAGTAACACACCGCTCTTATTTCTGTAGACAATCTTGAACAGGGTTTCACTGTTATTGGCACTTGGGTACGAGTAGGAAGAACGACGACACTGTGGTCTGGAATTTTACAAAGATTGCAAAGATAACTAATTTAAAATTAGCAAACCAAACTCGAGAGTCAGGAGTTAAAATTCCTCTTAAAAGTATAAAGAAAGGGAATTAAAATATAAATCGTGGAGCAGATTAAACCTTAAAGCCCGAGGCTGAGTGTAATGAGAAACAGACAAGGTGTTTATGTTACAGGCGGCCAGTAGAGCCCACGCCCAAATATAATAACAAGCAGTGCTGTACGGGGCGCGTCCTCCTGCTCTGTGTTAATGGAGTCATCAAAGAGCCTCAAACCAAAGTGTAACCAAGTCGAAGGAAGGAAGACAGGAAGAAATGGAGAGAGTTACTAGGGACTTGTAACATAAAAGCAATAATGAAACGCAATATTCACAATAAAAAGCTCAGATTTTCAGCTTATACGTATATTTATAAAAGACAAGCCAAAGCCAAAGCGGCTGAGCCTGCACGCAGTCGTGTGCAGTTATGTGAGACCAGCCCACACTTGTGTCATTTCTAATCGATGTCAGTCACATCCAGCAGGGGTGAAATTCAGGGCAGTGTCTGAGAAATCAGTTCTGTTCCGAGCCGAAAGGGGAACCCTTACCTGTAACAGGGGCCTCGATATCCAGCAGGTTCTTCTCAGAGCGCAGGATGGCAGCTCCTTCGCCAATGAGACGCAGGGCCACGCTCTCATCCACACGCCCCTCTTTGGTCAGGTGAGCCTTCAGGACATCAACCTTAGGCTTGCCTTCGCAATCAAACACCTCTTTCACGCTCAGCCTGTGGCTGGGGGGGAACGGGACAGCTAGAGAAATTAAAATGAGAAGAGAGAGAGGGAGAGAGAGAGAAAAAAAAGAGAGAGACGTTAATCACTGCAGGCTTCACTGAGGGCTGAAACTTCAATCTTATCCACAAAAGGCCACTTCACTGCAATCAGGCAGCAGCCTCACCTCACCCCACTTCTTTAATCAACTGATCCAGGGTTATAAATGACTTTTACATGGGACCTGCATGGCTGGAATGAAAAGCTGCAAGCATGTCGACTCTTCACAGGGAACTTCAGCAAACAGGAAATGAAGGAAGTTAGTTTCTCATATTTAATGTTTTGTTAGATTTTATTTGCTGTCTGACATTTCTGTGTCCACTGATACATTGAAATCCTCCAAACCAGTGACTGTCTCAGCTCATAAATCCACCAGTGCTTCATATTTTTCAATGTTCTACTTGAACATTAGGCTCATCACCTAATCAAGGTCAGATAATCTAATACATTAGGGGTTAGGTGACTTGCTCAAGGGCACTTCAGCCATGAAGGTGGAGGAAGGGAAGGTGCAGACCGCCACAAATTTTTCCTGCTGGTTGAGTCCCAAAGCTTCTTCTCTAACCATTAGGCCGATGAAGCTTTTGTGTAGTATCATAATACAGCAATAAAAAGATAACTCCTGGAACACAGAATTTGTATCATATGTGTGACTCGTGTGTGATCTTATGCAACAAGACGGACATTTTTTCTCAGCACTGAGATTAAAAAGCAGGGTAATCCAGCATCTAAATGGCAGCTTTCTAGGAAGCTCTACAGGCACTAAAAGTGTGAATAGGTGCTGTGGTTTATTATCGCTGGCACTGCAGTTCACCCCATCACATAAGGACAGACGTTACGTGATTATCATTTACTTTTTCCTCAAACCATTTATCGGCAATATTATCAAGCAGGGTTACACAAAATACTACCGGTCAAACACACAATATATTATTTAAGATAAACAAAAATAATCAGAGTGGTCTTTCACGTAGTTTGCCATAAAAATCTAGTATTTATACAACATGAATGGAAAGTCCATATTTAGCTTCTGTTTTTTTACTGCTTCCTCGCTCGTGTGATGGCTGTAAGAAATCTTGGAAGAAATACTGAGTGGGGAATCTCGGTGTTCACCATCCATTTAAAAAAATTATGATTAAATATCACAAGAATTATTTGAGCTGGTAATAGACCAACAAGAGGATTTACAGTCAATAATAATTAAAACATCTTCAAAAACAAAAAGATTTCCTAACTAAGAAGTGAGTGCCATTACTCTTTTTTTTGGAAGTTTTTGTCAAGCAATTTTCCATACTGTCTGGGAAGGTGAGAGGAACAACATTGTTGCCCACTCTTGCCTGTCAATCCCTTGCATCTACAAGCTCATGCATGCATAAAAGGGTGGATAGCACCATTTTATTTCCTGCACCATATATGATACATCATGAGTGTCATTTTGAAAAGATTAGGTTGACTGTAACGATAAATAAAGTGACGATGTGTCACAGCACAAATGTATATAAATTAAAATTATAAAAAAAAATAAGATACAATATGCTATAATTAATATTAGGCTGTGTAATCGATTGTTTTGTGGTTGTGTTACTTAGACACCAAGAGGCACAATAGCATACAATAAGGGTATGCATGTGACATCACAACATCTAAAATGCACAAAAACAATTATCAATCTAAAACGGGGAAGAAAGCACAAATTGATTAAGAGCGGACACCGGATTACACTCATTATACAAAACACCTAATAAAGAATCACAAAACAATCCTAAACTTCTTTAATTATGTTGCTTTTCATTTTTTAAACAAAATGTATTCAGAAATAATAAAAGTCAGCACACACAGACTGCACTCTGATTAAAACCATCACACTGCAACAACACAGATTTCTTTTCCATGAAGAGGTAAATACTTTTTAGTAAAGACTAATTAAAGCCTTAAATTGGAGTAATTAACAAAGCTAAACAGTAATTGTCTCTCAGCTCCTGTCTCTCTTCAGGTTATCTAAAACCTTCACGGTAAGTGACTTTGCAGCCATTTCAACTGCAATAAAAACCAAAAGAGGGGAAATATATTACCAACACTACTGCAAATCATTTTCAGCAGAATATTTGATGCAATGTCTAAATTTGGGCTTAATTATCGAACAGTCTTGTTATTGCTGTCTGAAAACAGTTGTTTGCTGAATGGAATACGGAGACTCTCTCAACCCTGCATCATGACACGCATCCAATTTCCACCATGCAGCTTTAATAACTAGTGAAACTTAAATCAACTCTCACGGCACAGTCTCACGCTGCTCTTATTCATAATAGGCAGCAAGGACTTTAGGGATCAGAACGGTTTTAATTACTAATTGTATCCCTACATCTTATAGTACACTCTACGTGCATCACACAGGACACTACTCCATAATCATTCACAAGATTAAACAGTATGCAATGGGATTTATTGATCAGGATTAACTGCAGGACACAAAGAAAAGCTTAACTCGGGCAAACACATAAAACCTGTAGAACTTGTCCAAGACCAGGAACACCAGCACTACACCACACACATCTAATCTTTTGGCTTCGAAAGCACTATGTACACAAAACGCTTCCCGCGCCTCCTCCCTACTGAAACAACCGGAGTTTGATGGTTCTGCTCTGAGTGAGACCTGTCCACTAGACAGCTCAGTGCAAACCTTAGATCCAAACATTTTAAAGTCCCGTCCACTGAGCTCCAAGTACAACTGGAAGCGTGCACGGCTCAAAAAAATTAAAGCCACCATATCGGTACTCCCTATGAGAGAAACGTGAAGCATGATAAGTTTGCAATGTTGTCGGTACACACTACTCAAAACACGTTTTTACCAATTTTCAGGTAATATTTGATTAAAATATGAATGAGATTTGGCACACTTTTAGATGATTACCTAATACTATGTTTATGTACGTAATAAGATCTTTCCTGCATTTCATATTATGCACCTGTTTTTTGTTTGGTGCTGACACAAACATTTTGCATGCATGCGCATATAAATATGTATATGTGTGTGTGTGTGTGTGTGTGTGTGTGTGTGTGTGTGTGTGTGTGTGTGTGTGTGTGTGTGTTTGTTATATATTTTCATTCATTCGGCAAATTGCTTGAACCTGTTAGTATGGCAGAGCCTATCTGGCTGAATGTGTGGTACACCCTGAACAGCTAGCCATTGCAAGGCCAACACACGTTTACAACAACCATTCACACTCACAGCTAGGGGCAATTTGGAACAGCCAATAAGCCTTATGTGCATGTCGTTGGACTGTGGGAGAAAACTGGAGTACCGGGAGGAAACCCACTCCAGCATGGAGTCTCCACACTCCAAACTCCACACAGAAATGCCTGAGCCTGGGATTTACAGCTACGCCACCATGCCGCTCTGTTTGGATAAAGCTCTACTGAAAACAGAAAATGTTTAGTGTCCACTGAAGATGAGTGAATGGAGAATTACCTCTAACCACACGAGAGATCAAAATGATGAACCCAGTGAATCGGTGTAAAGTAACAGGAAGAGAGGTGACGGGGAAAGATCTGAGGACTGGCATTGGAATTTTTCACTAATCCTACAGAAAATATGAGAAATCTAAACTGTAATTGAATAAACGTATCTAAACGTACAAGCAACAAAACAACGTCACTTTTAAATGGGACCCTAAAAATCAAACTAGGCAAGTTAAGGGGTCTCCCATTTTTCTAATATGAAATTTTTATTTTATTGTGGAGTTTATTTCTTCATCATTTTTTGAACATATGTTTATCAAGAATGCCAAAAACTTTGGACCAGACCACATACACACAGGGATTTCACGAAGCCAACAAGTATTCCACACAGTGCTGGCTTGGATAAAGTCATAAATAAGTGCCCTTTTTTGACCAGTTCCCACACGGAAACCACTTTTTACTTCTTGATGAATAAATGAATGAATGAAATAAACATCATGTAGAAAATGCTATAAATAATATTTTAAAAAAATAATAAAAATTAAATATTTCCTATAAATTAAATTTATACTGAAGGAAAAATTATTTCAAAGCAACACTTTTCACAAACACTCTTGTTCAGAATTTCAATTTCGACTATGCATATCAAGCAAACAGAGAATGTAATAATGAGTAAAGATTTCAATATTTCACACAGAAAGGCTACAAAAAAGCTTTAATATATGAAGAATTTCAAGATGTTAGCAAATGCTTAAAGATGCTACACACTGCACACTATTTCCTAAATGTCAAGCTGGTATTAAACGATCTGAAAGCCTTTTGCCTCAATATCACTTCTCAGCAACCTCGAAAACCTCTAAATTTATGATCATTTGTGATGGCGATGTTGCTGACACATTGAATTTTTTTTTTAAACCGTGCATTTTTTCAAATAAACAGTTCGTACTTTCAGTTAGAAACAGAGAAAGTAATGTTTTTTTATTGATAAATTTTTTTTTTACCCATTTTAATCATAAGAGAGACCAGTCAGGTGAACTCTAAGAAGAGCATGAGCACTGAGCGACTAAAAGCGTCTTATACTAAAACTCATTCAGAAACGCAGCTGAACCGTGCTCCATGATGGCATGTTTCTAAATTCTTACGTTTAGCATATACCACAAGGAAGCACAAGAAAAACAATCTAAAAAGAGATTTATTTATTATTTACTTTTACATTTTGAAGCCGATCACTGATGACGCCGCCTGCTACAAGTGACCGTGACAAACTGTCAGTGACCGTCGTTTTGATTCAAGCATTATCCACTCTGAATAATGCTTCCTAATTCCAAGACAGCCGACCAGTCAGATCACGCCATTTCCGTGTACTATGTATAAATGATATTTATCCAGGTTAAACAGCTCTGTTCTTTTAAATAAACAAATAATATCATCAATTGATAAGAAATCTATGCGGCGTATTAGATAATTAAGATTTGAGACCGGAAGCTTTTCTATTGAACAGCATTAACATTTCAGCATGGTGGATTACGCCACATGAGACTTTCACTGCAGGTTTCAGACGCCTCTGCACATGAGAGGGAGTAATGATCACACTTGTGTTTTCGCGATGTGTACTATGGAGAGTGCAGTGTGAAACAAGCAGTAGCTAACAACAGTGACCTTCCTTGTGCTCTGGCTTTGCTCTTATGCAAATGAAAAGTAGTTCTTTAGATGAGTAAACATTAACCAGTCCTAAATCCCAACTCAGCTGTGTTTTCTCACCTGTCACAGGTGTCCCGTCAAAAACACAAAGACAAATATTCTAGCTATAAATTCATAAAATAAAATTCTCCTATCTATTCCACTAAAACTTTATAGACCAGAATGAATAAAATATATCTATATTAAAAATAGCTATAACAATATATAATAACTTTTTCTGCAGTACTGCAGTCTGGACTCGATGCTGTCTCTCTTGTGAGCTATTCTGGATAAAAGCCTTATTCAAAGGAACAACTGTAAATGTACAGTATGAAGTGTTTTGTCACATTGACTTGAACTCCTCCGCTTTTCTGACCCTGGTACTTGCACACAATGTTGTCGCGGTTTTGGTTCTTCCCACTTCATCTGTCCTAGGCATTTCCCTGCTGAGGAAGCCACATCAAAGCACCTGCTTGCATGTGTAAAAAAACAAAAAAAATTATATATATATATATATATACACACACACACACACACACACACACACACACACACACACACACACACACACACAC
>JBCNYG010000010.1:5707510-5721997 GCA_039654305.1 Porochilus rendahli | reverse complement strand
ACACACACACACACACACACACACACACACACACACACACACACACACACACACACACACACACACACACAGTTAAGAAGTTCACTGACCGTTCCCAGCTTCAGCGGCACAAAAGCATTCAAGACAGCCAAAATAAACAATAAACTCTAGGGGTGCGGGAAAAAGTCGATTCACGTCTGAATCGCGATTCTTATTTATTAGGATTCTGAATCGATTAAAATTTTCAAGAATCAATTTTTAAGAACACATTTTTTTGAGCATTTTCAACCTTACTCACAACGCGTACCGTTTGTCCAGACACGGCCTCCGTATCGCATTGTTCCAGTGAGTGGCAGCTCTAAGAACTAGCTTTTAGCCTAGCTTTGACATGGATGTGGAAAAAGAAATACAACCAGCGCCGTCTTTGCTGAAGGCAAATGCTTGCACTTACGATTTTATAATTTCTGGGTAAGAAGGAACTTGACATAACATGTGGTGTGTAAAATAAAAGTCAAGTATTTTCAAATCCCCGAGCGCACATCTTACTCCATCACTGGGTACTGAAAGAACCAGAGCAGCAGTTTCACTAAACGCCCAACCAACTCTGAACCAGCAAAGCGGATCAGTACATCTACAAATCCAGGTGTCTACTAATATAATTTCTTTCTTTCTTATAGAAGAGTTGTTCCTGACTTATAGAATGTAGTTACTCACGAAATTGGCTCCCTTAGTTTCTAATGTTTATGAATCAAACATTGGTTTGAATCAAGAATCGATTTGTCACCCCAAAAATCGGAATCGAATTGAATCGAGTTGTTGTTCGATTCACACCCCTACTAAACACTGTGTAGCGCCACAGCATTTATCCTAGCTACTTAACCAAAGGGAAATAAAGCGGGGTACGGTGTTTTGTGAGAACGCAGCAGGTGATGATACACTCGACGATTTGTCTTCGCCGATAAGACACAAAGTGTTTTGACATTTGAGGAAGCTTTTTTTTTTCCAGCGGCATATACGCTAAAGTCAATGAGGCAGTTTGTGCAGAGCTGGAGCAGCAGGAGTGCAGATGAAAAATCTGCATAATGAGAGACATTTAAAGGGGAAGCACAGCCCTGCCTCTG
The DNA here is from genome assembly GCA_039654305.1 of Porochilus rendahli. Classification (NCBI taxonomy): domain Eukaryota; kingdom Metazoa; phylum Chordata; class Actinopteri; order Siluriformes; family Plotosidae; genus Porochilus; species Porochilus rendahli. The sequence continues at coordinate 5,720,897 of JBCNYG010000010.1, read as the reverse complement.
TCCCATATAAGCCAATTACCATGCATAATGCAAGCTTGTCTTGTTTGGAGCTCAGCACGACAATCAGAGGCTCATGCATAATTCTGTGCTCCCCAGGGACCGCAACTAATTTCTCTAGCCGAGAAGAAGTCAGAGATTCTGTTCTGGTTGTGCCTAACAACATTGGGCATGGATCAGGTCAGCAGGATCAGCAGCTCCAATCGAGCAGTGGAATAAATCATTATAAATCAGGCTCAAGTACCACACTGGATTTCAACAGTGATCATGCTGCTGGAACACATCTTCAGAGTAAATGCTAGTACTCTTCAGCTCATCTAACTCAGGCAGCTGTATAAGGACATTGAAAAATTAGCTCTTTTCCTCAAACGACTGTTACATTTCCTGACCACACATCGAAAGGGATAACTTTTGACAGTTATGATCGCTACACGTGGATCGATATCAGCGTATACTTTAAACCAGACCTCAAATTATTTCACCAATTCTGGAACGAATAAGGGACATGTCAGGATCACGGTCGGAGACACTCCACTTTACAGTCCTTCTTGGAACTCACTTACCACGCCACCCTCCTGAAAAGGTCATGTTTCTCTTGAGACCCCTTCCTCATCTGAAAGATCCATTAACTGCACGGTGCGTGCTTCATAAATGGCCTTGATGGCCAAGTGTGCGCCTGGTTGAAGAGTCGCGGACCTGTTAGAGCCGCTTTTCTTAGCACAGCTCACCGGGGGATATAAACTGTGTTCAGTGCACCAAGCCTTGCTTTATGATTATAAAAAAGAGGCCTGTGATACGCATTGACAAAATTTTAAAAGAAAGAAAATAAGAATTACTTGAATTAATGTAATCATGCATGATCACCACCTTCTTTACTGAATATCTCAGAATATCTCCTGTATATAACAGTTATATGTCGAAGGTGAGGTGGAGATGGAGCGTTGAGGGGATCATTCGGACACATCCACAAAGCTTGCGAGGAATAATTGTTTTAGTATATACTTCTCAGGAACATAAGAAAAGTAAACAAGAGTTCACGGTTTAATTTGACATTTATAAAGCACAAGCTCCACTGTAGCACTCTTTCATACTCCATCTTTCTAGATACTTATCACTGCATGCCAGGAACAATCCACAAGACCCGACCACACCCAGGCGTTCAGCCATCATAATGTGGTTCTCGTCAGAGTTACTACTCGGATCTTCACACATACTTTTTTTCTTGCTTTGAACACACACCCACTTCAAGAACTGATTGTTTACATTCTAACTAATACGTCCCACTGCTTGGCAGGTGCCACTCTAATGAGATAATCAATGTTATTCCCTTTAATCAGTGGACATAACGCTTTTAATATTGTTGTGTATATAATTAATAAGCAGGTATCCAATGAGGATCAGGTCAAACACCTACTACGTTTTGGAGCATGGCTGGAACAAATGGTTTGTTCAATCACAACAGCATTACTGATGTCATGCACACCTCTTGGGTAAAGAGTACTAAGTCTTTTAGATCGACTGAGGGGAAACTGTAATGCTGCAGAAACAAAGACATTCAAGACAACTACGTACTTCCAAATCAGTGGCAACTGTTTGGGAAAGTACCACATATGGGGATGATTTTCAAGTGTCCACAAACTTTGGGCCATCATCAACTCCCTGACGTGGGAAAATCTTGACACTGAGTGCAGCTTCCTTCTTTTTACACATTCATCAAAACATCAACTGCTGTTTGTTAGGGATAGAGTGTTTGCGGGCCCTGCCTTATGCCAATGTGTCTGTGCACATATTACTGATTCTCCCTCTGACCATAGTAGGATTAAGGGGTTTGGGAAAGGAGTAAGTGGGTGGGTGAGAAAGCGAACAAAAAATAACAAAAGAAACAGTGCCTTATAAAAGGATTAAGAGACGGTGTGTGTCATTGTTCATCATTTTCATATCTGTGAGCTTTGCCTTTTATGGATTTTTAAGGGAGTCACAAAAGGTAAACCAGCTGTGCTATAAATATGCTTAGTATCTTAGAAGAGATTTAATCCACATACACGAGACTAAAGAAAATCTCTAATACTGAAGCTTTTCTAAATACTAGAGATGAAGAAAAAAGCTGATTCGATTCATGTATCACAACACTGACCCCATTTTTTAATGCATTCATTCATTTTCTGAACCGCTTAATCCTAATTAGGGTCGCGGGGAGGTTGGTGCCCATCTCAGCCGACTCCAGGCGAGGGCAGAGTACACCCTGGACAGCTCTCCAGCCCATCACGATGCAGAAACACACTAACGGCAACCCAGTGGCGTACTCTTCACAAACGACAGCACTTTCTTTTACATGCCTCTTCCTACAGACAGTGAGAGACACGGCTGGCCTTTAATAACCCAGTTAGCTGCACTGCAGGAAGTAGCAGTGACAACTCGGGGGGCTTGAATCAGTAAGCCAGCACCCTACCATCGGGCCACCACTGTCCCAATTCAAGATTCTTTAAATTCAGTTTTAATTTACATGTTTGAAATGTTGCTGTTCTCTATAGTACAACGGGGTGCCACTCTAAACTATACATACATATGCAGGCAGCGCAGCATCCTGTGTGGTAGGAGCAAATTATATTTTAAAATAACTTTTTACACTAATAACAGTTAACAAACTTTCTGTCACATAATTCAAGGTTTTAAAATGGTAACAAGGTGGCAAAAAATTGTGAAATAATAATAATACAATTAAATTGGGATATCTGTAGAATCGCGGTATTTACAGAATCGCCATTCAGATGGAATAGGTACGAAGGTATCATGATAAAATCGTGTCGGGTTGTCCCTGGTGTTTCCCATCAATGGTACTGGTAAAAAATTTTTAGGTTTGCCCCATGCTTGTATGTACACAGCTACACTAAAAGATAAATAAATAAAGGCAAAAGAATCATGAATTGAAAGAAAACTGAAAGCAAGACTTTTCAAGCACGAACAGAAAACCTTGGGTGTCGTTCCCAATAAGCTCTGTATTTCAGCACAGAGTTGTCAGTAATGATTTTCTCGCAGAGTCTCATAAACAGAGATGTAACCTTTGAGATTTTCCGATATAAAGCTGTCAATCATGATGCCTCGGAAGCATTAGTATTCTCAGCACGTCGAGCCCACGGTCTATCGTTCTAACTGATCGAGACATGGTCGTTTATCAGCATGAGAATTGGCTGCTGCAGGACCGTATGGACTAATTAGTGAGATTAGAATTAAATAAAGCATATGTAGTAACTCTGGATCTGATGTAAGGATGCCTGTGGTTTGTTCTCGGTGAATCTTGCTGTGCGCAGCATCTCTGTGGTGTCACTGAAAGTGCTGAGGTAGTACAAAGTGCTCCGAGTCACTGGGGGCTGCTGGGAGTGAGACAGTATCGGTCTGGCACTGCGAAGCCAGAGAGCAGCATTTTTACCCTGACACCTACTCAATCTTAGCATCTCAGTGTGTGTATGTGTGTGTGTGTGAGAGAGAGAGAGAGAGAGACAGAGAGAGAGAGAGAGACAGACAGAGAGAGAGAGAGAGAGGTAAATTGCTGTGAAATGGATGGTACCACTCTAAAATCCCATACAATGCTTTCACCCATAGAGGCTGAGAGAAAATTATCCGTTGTGGTTAGGACAGAGCCACGTAGACAGACTGAACAATTCCCTAGCTAAGATGAGAGCGAGAGAGAGAGAAAGAAAAGCCAGCACTTATCTTCCGCTGCCCACAAACACTTAGCACAGCTGCAATTCCAGCCACGACATACTTAAGTGCCTTGTGCTGATGGAGGGAGGAGAAGAAAGCCGAAGGAGATAAAGAAAGTCCTGCTTACTGTATAACCACATATGAAAAGCATGCAAATTATAACGTTCAAAATACATAAAAAAGGAAAAAGAATTGATCCTTTAAGAGGTCCCACTGAGCCCTTTAATGATTTGCTAAACCACAGCGGCAGAACAGAAATGAAGCAAGAGATGGCCTGATTCGATCCACAGTATCAGACCATTACTGGACTACAACTCTGACCAGATATCAGAGAAAGAAAAATAAAGCTCTGCATAACATCCAACAAAGCCCTGCGATGGCCTGGTGAGTTGTCCAGGGTGTACTGTGCATCAGAATCAGTGTAATTAGTGTCAGGGTAATATCGAAATCAGCAAATCAAAACTCATACTGGTATCCGAAGTGATTCCTATAATCTTTAAACCTAAGATCAAAACATCTTTACAATGAGCCTGAAATAAGGTGGTTCATGCCAGTGCTTAAAGTGGATTGTGTATTCTCGGAAATATTCATTCATTCATTCATTTTCTGAACCGCTTATTCCTAATTAGGGTCACGTGGAGGCTGGCGCCCATCTCAGCTGACTCTGGGCGAGGGCAGAGTACTCCCTGGACAGCTCGCCGGGCCATCGCAGGGCAGAAACACTATGCAGCCTACTCTTGACGAAAATGAGGTTCTTTTACATGCCTCCCACCATAGACAGTGAGAGACATGGCCGGCCTTTGATAACCCAGTTAGCTGCACTGGGGGGACAGCGGTGACAACCCGCCGAAAGTGGGGCTTGAACCCCCGACCTTGGGATTAGTAATCCACCTTAACCACCAGGCCACCACTGCCCTCTCGGATATATTGTTAGCATCATATGTGACCCACTCCTGCATAACATGGATTAAATAGGAAATTTGACATACTGAGATATTCATGTTTGGAAGGGATGAGGTTGCAATTAAAATCAGGTTGCATCACTTTGTTGCTAAGATGGAAATGCCACTTTTGAGAAAATAGTAATTACAGTTGCAGAAGCAGTTTCAGTGAAACACTTTAACAACCTTAATCCATATTATGCTGGAGTGGGTCACGTTTTACAGGGATATTAACAATCACATTGACAAGAAGATGCTTCTCAGATGCCTTACAGAAACACTGCTCTAAACAATCATTCTTTTTTTTTTTTCTAAGTTGCTTTCTCCTAATTAGGGTCGCAGAACAGTACCCATCAAAAGTTTGGACACACCTTCTTCAGTTAGAACAAGTAGGTGTGTCTGGACTTTTGACTGGTAATGTATGTTATAGCAGCTGTTATAAAGAATTGTTTCCTCACCAGGCTCGGTTTTATCCTTGGCTGAAAAACGTTGACGACAGCGATGCAAGACCACACACTGGGATCCCCATGTGACGCTCCAGATTTGCTCGCAGGCAACACAATGATCTAATCTCACAATAACATCACTAACTGTATCAGGAAATGATTCCTCCAAAGCTTCATCTTCAAAAATCACTTCAGAACCACCCCCAAACAAAAGAAGGTTGTCAATGCAGCCCATCACCTTCAGTTCATGTCATGCACGGTTGTGATTACATGACTGGTGATGACTAAATGAAGTGTGCTTGGTTTTCTAACCATGTCCCTCTCCTGTCTAAGATTAGCCAAAACAAAAACTGTGTTGTCTAAAAACGTTAGGAAATCAATTTCCCTTACAGAAGAAAGGCTGCTGGAGTTGGAATATGTACATTTGCTCTTGTTTGTGGTTACGGTCACTTGGTGAGGAGTTATAGGTGACCGTAGAAGGTGAAGGTACAGTGTAGAATGCGTGTTGCTCATTTACAATGTTGGAATCGTCTCATCCACCTGCGCGTACGCTAAGATTTCCTTTGATAAAGCTCACCACCCCCCCCCCCTCTCTCTCCGGATTCTCTTGTCAGTACTGAACACAGTTCTGTAGGATTGTTTCCTGAACACATTATCTTGGTATTTCACTAGATTTTACTATGATCCCAGAGTGACGAATGATTTGGTTACAGCAGGAGGAAAACATGCAGTGTGATGGCACAGGCAAATAGGATGCAAACCGAACAGGACCCATTTCCATTTCAGATTGAGAATTTGAAGGTGTATGTAAACATGTATCATGAGAATGAATGATTTCCTAAACTTCAGGCTTAAAGAGGTCAAGAGAGTGATAGAGAGTGAGCGAGCAAGCAATAGAGATAGATAGATAGCTATAGATGTATAGATGGAGAGAGAGAGAGAGAGAGAAAGAGAGAGATGGAAGTGAACTGCCGTGTATCGAAAAGAACGCCCTCAGGGTATTGGAATAATGCAGTATGAAAAACAAACCCACATATCTGACATGACATTTCACAATAGGGTGACTGAAGACTATAGCATGAAGAGTCCTGGCATGATGCTGCATCAAATTCATTTGAAAATTTTGATTTAAAAAGCCTAACAAAATGAAGCAAAGACCCTTTAAGTTGTTTCTACTGAAATCATCCATTTTTAATTTGTTAAACCAGTTCCGGTCCAAATTATTTTTAAAAAAAAGGGTTCGAATTTGTCCGACCCAATTGGGATAACCCTCGCTTCTAGGAACTCCCCTTTCTTCCTCCTGGGAATTCGCTCTTAGCTCATGCAATATTAATAATACACAGGGAGATTAAGCAAGAACATGAGTGCGCAAGTGCAGCTGCCAGTGTTCATTGAGTAGCAGTTCAAAGGAAAGAACAGCCAGTGCACAAATAAGCGGTAATCCTTCTTTAAATCCGAGTTTACACATAAATACCATCTGAAGGCAATTTACTCCTCTTAACTAACTACTCACATTCTTCCTTAGTTTACTGGTATGCAAGGCTGCAGCAATTATTCTACAGTAACCGAGTATGAAAAGCCATTGACGTAGATATTAATAGTCAACGGGTTGCATACTTAACATCTTTCTGACTTCCCGATGTTATTTCCAGTTTAATGAATTACTCTAATCAGAAGAAAGATTGCCCATTAGATTAACTTACCACCCCTAACCAAAAAATAAAATGAAATAAAAAGAAAACCACTTATACCATTACTGATACTTAACTACACATTAAAAAAAACCCTGACTGGTGTGTGTTCTGACACCTTTCCATCATAGCGTGCATCCGTAATCCTTGGGCACCCATAACACGTTTGCCAGTCAACTGGTTGTGCTTCCGTGAAGCTTTGCCAGCTTTGGCATACCAGCATCGGCGTGACCTCCAGGCAGGACTACTTGGCCCAAAGCCCAAGCTTTACGTCTAAAATCGGACACTGTTACTACTTAATATCTTTAAAAAAAAGTCAAAGAATGACAACAGACTGTAACAGCACATCCCGTCCGCTGTCGTCCTTTGACTTTTTCAGAACCAATCAAAGGTATGAGCCTTTCGTATGCAGGGTGTTTTATCAACTAAAATGTTGCTTGCTGAATAGATCTGCTTGTTTGCTTGCTCTGGACAAACTGGCCCCACAAGTTCAAGTTACTTCCGGGGAAAAATGATTGGTCCACAATGGTTCAACCCCAGCTAGTTATCCATGGGATAAAATTGCCCATTATGGTGCATTTTATGGTAATTTATGTTAATGTAAACTCTGTATCCCTAAAACGTGTTACATTACATTCAAATTATGCTGTAAGGATGACCAACGAAGGTACATTTTCAGGAGATGTACTGCATATTTTAAACACTTCTAGTTTGGTTAACATGTGTAAGCTCACATATACTCCTGTTGCAGAATAACCCAAATCTCTACAAAATGTAGTGGAAAGCCTTCCCAGAAGAGTGGAGGCTATTACAACTGCAAAAAGGGACAGAATCTGAAAAACATGCCAAGTCTCAAACTTGGAAACTCCCCATTTTGGGTATGTAGCAAGGGGGTTGGCATTAACTTATGCCTTTTGTACTGGTTGCTCACATTGGATCTACAAGAAGTTCAGTGGTATTCATGGCAGACTAGTCCCTGATACCTCCTTTAGGGCTAACAGATGCCTTGGCAAAGCTCATTGATGGAAGACCTTTAAAATCAGATGCGGTGCAGGGTCCCCGACTTGCAGACGTGGGCTCTTTTTGTTACCTTGGAGACAGCATCTCGGCAGGTGGTGGCTGTGAGGCTGCCACCATCACGAGAGTAAGAGCAGCCTGGGGCAAATTCAGAGATCTTTTACCAATATTCTGCTCCACGAACGTATCTTTACCCACACGGGGTTGTGTGGAGGATAGCTGCGTGACAGGAGCCATGCTGTACGCCTGTGGGTGCTGGCCGCTAAAGAAGAGCGATCCGTCTCGGCTTGGCAGGAATGAATGAGACCTGCTCTGTTGGACGACACAAGTACAAAAGAACTATGCCAAAGGTCAAACTTTCCAGACTTCAAGAAGTTAGACTTAGCTGCCTAAGATGGTTTGGTCAAGTTGAGACAAGTAGCAACTGGATTAACAAGATCTGCTCCTTGCGTGTGGATGGGTGTAAACCAAGGGACAGGCCAAGAAAGACCTGGCAAGAGTTAAACTAAAAAAAAAATAAAACTTGCTGCCCTCTTCCTGGACGATGCTGTGAATAGAGCAGAGTGGAAGAACGAGTTGACAGCCACACAACGTCATACCCACGATGACAGTGGAAACTGACATAAATCAGATAGTGATTGAGAAAATGTGCATATTTGTTTGCGTCTCCGGGGTCCAGAAGCTTTCAATGTACTTAGTAAACACATGCATTTATATCATGGCTACTTTCAGACGGTGTAATCCCTTCATACGAAAAAAAATAAATAAATAAAATAGCCATTCCCAATAAGGAAATCTGAAATCGGTTGATTGTGTTAGTAATAAAAGATAAGCTTAAAAGGCACTGGCCGCTGTACGACCTCTGTTCTGGACTGGAAGTGCTTAACTTTAATCCACATAAGGACAGATAAAAAGAGAAATCAAAGAGTGAGTACTATCTCCAGCGCTCAGTGCCATTGTGGCTGTCTAACACAATGCGTGGACAACATTAAAGCCAAACAGAGCCATTTTGTGCTACCCCACTGATACACAAGGCTCAATTTTGCTCTGCACTGAATACAATGTAATGGATGTGAAAGGACAGAATGGACATCTAGCTGTAAGGCATGCAGCGGGGGGTCATTAGACGCGTGACTGGATCTGTTTTACATGTGATAGTGGGTAGTGGGGAAAAGATGTAAACAGTCGACGAAAGTCTTTGAGGCCTTGTGCTTTCAAAAGCATTCAAGCTCTGATCATAGTGCAAATACACACACCCAGATAGAAGGAGAGGGAGGGAGAGAGATAGGGAGGGAGGGAGGTAAAGAGAGAGTACTCTACACATGCAGGCAGGTTTGAAGGAAGGCCAATGAGACAGGAGCTGAGCCAGAGCCAGGTGACACCCACATGCATCGCAGTTAGTGCCCCTGGCACACTGCAATTTGGAGGAAGTGGACGATTGAAACGGAAGGAAGGAGAAAGCAAGAGGATGGAAAGAGTCCAGCTGGACTGCACTGTTCAAGAACCAAGAACACTCACCATGATAAAAATCTGCAAATACAGGCTTAGCAACATAATACTATTTATTAAAGCCATATTAGCCAACAAAAACGGGCGAGCTGATGAAAAGCTGGTGAGCTCATTCTCATGCTTCTCAGAATGTTTTCTAAAGATCAGACACATGTACTTACGGTCAAGCTGTACCTTGCAATCAGAAACTACGCGCGGTCATAAGGATGGTATTAATTTAACAGCAGCTTCGCTTTTAAATCCTGGCGCACATGCTTATTCAAACAGCACATGGCCTTGGTAACAAGATCAAGCTTTTCACATGTCCAGAAAAAGTGGGCGGGTGAACGGAAACCAGTCATTAATGAACTTGGGAGCCTTGCACACCATTCCTGCCAAGTCACCTGGAGCACCAGTTCCATCCAGAATAATATTCATCTCTAAAAGAAGGCATCACACTGGAACCCTCAGTTTGTGTGATATGAAGCCAGCTTGGAAAAGCGAGCAAATACAAACAATAACAATAAGCGCTGTTTCCCAAACAGGGTATACTTTTCAGGTACACAGTAGCTCAAAAACACTCAGTATTCAGTATCAGAGCTACAGGTCAAACAATGTGTACATTACACATCCATTCCCAGCTCGGGCGTTTGTGTGGAGTTTACATGTTCCCTCGTGCTTGCGTGGGTTTCCTCCGGGTACGCCGGTTTCCTCCCACAGTCCAAAAACATGCACAGTAGGCTAGCTGGCTGTTCCAAATCACCCCTTAGTGTAAATGGTACATGTGTCATACCCTGCAATGGCCTGACAAGCTGTCAAGTTTGCAAGCCATGCAAAACCTGCAGCAGAAATCCAAGCAGGGATGTGTGTGTGTGTGTGTGTGCGTGTGTGTGTGTGTGTGTGTGTGTGTGTGGGCAAATAATTACCGTTTTGTCACTCAGCCCACTTTCTCATGCAAAGCACAGAAACGCTTTCCTTCACACTCTGAAAGCCTCTCTATATGTGTGTGTGTGTGTGTGTGTGTGTGTGTGTGTGTGCTGCGATATTACTCTCCTTTTCTGCTAGCCCCATTCCCATCAATTAAGAAATCATGCAGCAGCTTAACAGATTTATTTCATCTTTCTTATGGAATAACAGAATTAAATATAAGTCCATTCCAGAGGTCAATCACACGTAACACTGGAACAGTGGAAGATGTTTGCCATGAATTGTCTTGTTATATCTTGTGACATCATGGGGCATTTTCCAACATTACAAGAATAAAATCCACTCCCCAGCACAAAAAAACAACACACATCTAATTCTATAAAATACTGACAGTGAGAGAGAGAGAGAGAGAGAGAGAGAGAGAGAGAGAGAGAGAGAGAGAGAGAGAAAGAGGATGAACCAGTAAGATGGTTGCCAGGGAAACAAAAACAGCAATAAAATATGATGTAAAAACAATGGTTACATAAATAATGCAATAAAATGACAATGGTTTTGGGAATGTTATCGCAGCAGATCAGAGTGTCGTGTGTCTAAGGCATAGCCCTATAGATACTCGGAGACTGGAATCTAGAGGGACCTCATAATCCCTCTGATTGCGATTTCAAGTTTGCACAAAGTGAATGTGGGTCAATTCTTTATGCGCTGTCATGATCTCATATTTAAATATTGATGCTAGGGGTGCTGGAAAAAATCAACTCACATCTGAATTGCTTCAAACTTTTTATCTAACATTTTCAACCTTACTCACAATGCGTACCGTTTGTCCAGACACAGCCTCCGTAATGAATTGTTCCAGTGAGTGCCGGTATCAGAACTAGCTTTTAGCCTAGCTTTGACATGGATGAGGAAAAAGAAATACAACCAGCGCCGTCTTCGCTGAAGGCAAATGCCTGCAATTCGGATTTTATAATTTCCTGGGAAGAAGTAGCTTGACATGACATGCAGTGTGCAAAATAAAAGTCCAGTATTTCGGGAACACTTCAAATCCCAGAGCGCACATCTTACTCCATCACCGGGTGCTGAAAGAGCAGCAGCTTCACTAAACTCCCAACCAACTCTGAACCAGCAAAGCGGATCAGTACATCTACAAATCCAGGTGTCTACTAATATAATTTCTTTCTTAGAGGAGTTGTTATTGGCTTATAGAAGAATGTAGTTACTCGCGAAATTGGCTCCCTTTGTTTCTAATGCTTATGAATCAAACATCGGTTTGAATCAAGCGTCGATTCGTCACCCCAAGAGTTGTTGTTCGATTCACATCCCTAATTGATGCTAAACAGTATTTCTTATTTCCTCATGTGAATCAGTCAGAACAAATACTACTCTTCAAATACTTTAAGTTTTCAGATAATATAGATATGCAATACTATCCAATACTGGTAGTCTAGTATAAACAGGAAAGCATCAGTGCTACAGTAGAGGTACCGGGCTCATGAGCACATTAAAAGTCCAATCAAAAGCAAATTAAATGCCTCCTTAGTCCTGGAACTCCAGTAAAATAAGCTCACAGATAAAAGTGTGAGCGCCTTTTTTCTTGTCCTTTTGTTAGGTAGTGTATTTGATGGAAGTGTACTTGCTGCTGCATTTTACAGCGCAGTAACTGCAGGTGGTCCCACACATTCCATATCCCAGAATCTAACAGACTGCCCATCATCCAGGGAAGCTAAATATTACTTTTCGTAAGCATTGGTGATCGATACATGCAGCGCCGAAGGCTGCCGGGGTCAAGTCATGAATAAATATATGAACCGATCGGAGCACTATCTTCAACCATGCGTATCAAATCAAACACTAGGTCCTGGGTCGGCATGCAGTAGTGTTTCCTCACAGCTCCAGGGCCTCCAGTTTGTTCGGAGTTCAGATCAGGTGCTTGACTTTCACATGTTCTCCTCAGCAGGTTTTCCTTTGTCCGTGTGGTTTCATCTGGGTTCTCCAGTTTCTTCAAACTCCAAAAACATACCAGAATGCTATAATTGCTTTAAGGGATGAATGAAGGCGGACCTGTTGATGCCGTTAGTAGCAGTGAACATACTGAGCCTACATGTCCACAAGCCAAATGCCATTTAGGACAAGAGGGTTCACATACGTAATCTCCATGTTTCAAGCACCAACTGCTTAATGTGTTGTGTGAATAAATGTGTAGATAAACAGTTTATTAATCCCACTCTGATGCCTTAACAAGATTCTATGAATCAGAATGTCTGGTAGTGAACCTCATTGTAATATTTAACTTGAATATCCTATCTATATAAATAACTATATTGGTTGTACGAAGGCTCTGATGACTGTACTGTACTCATGTGGCCCGTGTGTGCTTATACTTTTATGCATTTATATGCTACTGTACTGAGCTTCATCTACTTTGAGCAATACTAACTGAAACAGAGTACCTCAAAGACAGAAGACTTCCAGGGAGAGCGTGATTGTGGAAATTTGCTGCTATTGGTCAGTCTTGGGTGACATTTATTTATTTATTTTCTGAACCGCTTATTAGGGTCGCGGGAGGCTGGCGCCCATCTCAGCCGACTCTGGGCGAGGGCAGAGTACACCCTGGACAGCTCGCCAAACGCAGAAACACAGCCTACTCTTGACGAAAGAGCAATGGTTCTTTTACATGCCTCTCACCATAGACAATGACAATGACATGGCCAGCCTTTGATAACCCAGTTAGCTGCACTGGGGGGACAGCAGATACTACCCGCTGATAGTGGGGCTTGAACCCCCGACCTTGGGATCAGTGGCCTTAACCACCAGGCCACCACTGCCCCTTGGGTGACATGATGGCTTTATTTCGCCACCCAGCTAGAGTGTCCTGGGTTCGATTTCAGAGCTCGAGTGTTTCTGTTTAGACTACACTACGTGTAACGATCTTAATTGTTGTGGTTTACATCACTGTGATGTGTAGTTAGCTTTATGTGGTGGTGTGCATGAGGGTACATGGCGACTCTATATCTAATTCTCCCTATGGCGAAGACTCTATGCAAACTATAAACCTGTCTTAAGACATGTCTTGACTATTAGCAAGGCGAGTGTGAGACAGACTGTTCACACACACACACACACACACACACACACACACACACACACACACACACACACACACACACACACACACACA
>JBCNYG010000010.1:5686013-5700203 GCA_039654305.1 Porochilus rendahli | reverse complement strand
AGATCGGCTAGGGACTCCCTCTCTCTCTCTCTCTCTCTCTCTCTAGATATATATATATATATATATATATATATATATATATACATACACACACACACACACATACACAAAATAAATCCACACACTGTACTATACTGTGAAAAGTGATGTCATTCACATGTATGCTGCAGTAAACACTGAAGTAATTTGCATATGAATAAAGAGCAGGTTATACCATCCATTCATGTAATTGAGACGATGCTTGATGTCTGATGTACGTATGTATGTTATTTTTGACATTAACGTGCCTAATATAAACTAAGGATTCAAGTCGTACTCTTGCAAGCATCGTGAACAATACATTAATAGCACTGTACTGTTCCACCACAAGCAATACAAACGTTATCAATCTTAACCTTCAAAATAATTTTGGGCAGATGATATTTTACATCGCCCCTGAAGATGTCTTAATAATTTTTTTTCTACTACTTTGTTTTGTGGTCTTGTTCAATATCGTCACAGCACAGACGCAGATAAAAGATCTGCCACGTGCAGGAGCACCACATGTCCACATACACCCTCCGGGTGTACAGAAGGCAGACTGAACATCTGTTTACTCTCTTTCAACTGTAACCTGTGACAAATATTTTCAGTTTGTTCACATCTAAACAGGCATGATGAAAGACAAACAGGAATAAAATATGGGATCTCACAGTAAGAAACATCAATCATGGAGGCTCTCCTTTTAGATGTTTTCAGAACTACTATATGATGCTGGATTCCATTTACCAAAATCGTCGAATGTCAGAGTTGGCTGGCTGTGTTCCAGTATAGGTACCAGTGGAAGCCATTTCGAGCTAGTTTTGAAATTTTATGCAATATCAGTTAACGACACAGTACATAGTATTTTGTGCATTAAAACATCGTAGTACACAGATAGTAGCTGGACGATATTAATGACGCAGGACTCCTAACAAACTGTACATGTCCTACTACAGTGGCACTCTGTTGATGCCGCAGCTTGGATTTTGAGGGCAGGGTTGGTGAGGTTCATTCAACTCTCCAAGTTAGGGATTTGACGATACTGAGATTTTTTACTGGTGACAAGAAAATCCCGACTTTGATCATATACTGTAATAAAATGCATGAGGTACAGGAACCCTGTATATAAAGAGCTAAGCCCCAACCCATTAAAATACAAACACAAACACAAGATGAATAGTGCAAGATGAAAGCAGTCTACTGCATTATACACAGTCGATTGCTGTACAGATCACATGACCTGCATTCACATGAGGACTAGTAAGGATATATGGAGGCATTTAGATGGCTAGCAATAACAGACAACAAGACATTGATTGGGTGTGAATGCCAATAAGAAAAGCAGACTCAGTGTGATGTGACTACATAATATAGAGCAATCAGTCATCTGTGACTCTAAGGGTAACAAGAGGGCGGTCTGGGGTATAAGGAATGACTTGAAAGCTGAAGGAATGAGTGAGACAAATTTCCTAGATGTGTAATTCTGCACTTCTGCCTTTAACATCTTTTTCTACCACATGACTTTGGCTGTGGGTCTGAAAAAAATAAAAAGGCAGCTGACGCAGTACTCTGTTGAGACATTCCCTGGCTTCTCTGAGATGGTGCACTAGAAATACCTCTCCTGAGGGGGGTGTCCTCCGATCGACACTGTGTATGAGTGCTGTCCCAAAGCAGTCTTACACGTACACAAGCTCATATGCAGGGGGGACATCCAATCCTTCAACACAGAAGCCAGCGTCAAGCTGCATTTGGCTGTCCGGGTAGTCCGACACATTCCGACTGGAGCTCGAGTTACGGGCTATAGTGGGCTCGAACAGAAGTACCAGCTACACCCAGCAGCAGGGTTATCACTGACTCAGAGCTTTAAGTAGGTTCCAGACTTTTTTTTTTTAACTCCGCCAAGGTTGCCTTTTATACATGACAAGACGGCAATTTAGGTATGCTGCAATAACAAACCAATCTTCTCCTCAAAGTGGATGACGAAATATGATAACCAAAAGCAGAAACACTGGTTAGAGATGAAACCAGCCAGTGGTTACTACGTCTCTGAGATTTCCAGCAGCTGCAGTGTCCATGTGTTCTAGCCTGCCTCGCTAAACAGCACAACAAGCTGCTATTAGGATCCTGCCAGCTCCATTGACTAACGCTTACGGCCCTGCAGCACGTGACAGCCATATTAATTACAGTGAACACAGCTATTCTCTCCACTGAGATAACAGTAAGCAACAGCAGTAAGAACAAGACGAGTGTTCCTGGGAGGAAGGCGGGGATCAGAGAGACAGATGTTGTTATGAAGTCAGTGGCATATGTTAAAGTGACGTTGACTGCTCATGCATGGACACAGGAAAGAAGTAGATGTAGAATGAGATTGTAGAACGAGAAATGGCACAAGTGCTACTCTGCACATACTCAAGACTAAACTCAGAGCAAATATTTGATGCCTCGTCTAAAACATGTTGGAATACATTTTTTTCTCAAGATCTGCCTTAATGTCAAACTCTAAATATAAAAAAAAATTAATAATTAAAAATTTATACCAAAGCCCCTCCCACAAAGGACTCAATAAAGGGGTGATCACACTAGAAGAGAAGGCATTTTGCGGCTGTCGGTTTTCATTCTCACTGTGATCTCAAATTTCAAACTGGTTCGTGAACGTGTTTGAAAGTTCCACGAATGCTGCAAAATGAGGCTCTGACTAAAAAACCTAAAACAGGGTCTTGCACTCAGGTCAAATTTTAGTACTGGTCTCTTCTTGACCTGTGTGCCTCTGAAAACAAACCTAAGTGTTTAACACTTAAGACCTGCACTGCCAGGCTCCTGAGCGGTGAAAGAGAAAAATGTTCACCAGATCTTGTAGCGAACATGACTTTGAATCACTGGTTTGCTAGAGCGATCCATGGCCAGCAGCCCAAGCAAGGAAAATGGGCTGTGCTCTCAAAGAGGGAGGGGTAGCATACTTGCGCCCCCCCATCAATCGCAGTGACACTAGCCAATCCTGGTGGATTAGGGCAGGTAGCGCTTTCTTTAGAACTTGTGCCGCTGCTGACCTTGCATGAGCAGCAATTCACAAAGATGTGTTCAGCTGGTTTCACATACATTCCTAGCTGGAGGCCAGGTCATCTGATAGGCGAATGCTGATTGATGGGTGGCATTTGACCCTAACTAAATCAGCGAGGAAATAAAGAAATGCATGGCAAACCGTGCACTAAGAGCTCGATCAAAAATAGAACAAACCCCAGCTGGATCTTTAACCGTTAAACTGAATGCCTTGTTCTCTTTATTTCAAATTAACTTCTACTCATCTTTGGTATTTCAACTGTTTCCCTTTAGGGCATTCCCTGTGTAGCTCGTGTGGTGCTATAGCCAAAGTAAATGCAATTATTTACTCATCAACACAATTTAAAAGCTCTTGCAATATAACTAAACTGTAAAGACACAAATGGTTCTACTTTCACGACGCATTACATTTCCATTTAAAACAGTGGCGTGTCCAGACATCCTGTGATCTCTTTAGCTAGGCACATTCTGCCACAGCAAATATAAGATATTAATACACAATTACTGAGAGTCTCTTAACATCACAGCAATCAAGTTACTTCAGTTCTGGATTTTTAATCTACTAGATTGTTCTAGGGGGTATTAGAGACCTCAGAGTGGTTTAATATTAAGAAATATTACTGTGTCTATCTGATTATCACTAAGCATTGTACTTTGGAAAGCTGTATTGGGTTGCTCTTGCACCTCAATTCGGTACTCATTCTTCTTCAGTAAGAACGTCATCCTCGTCAAAGTTGGGTTCTATCTGCACCCTATCCCAGACACACCGGATGTGAGGAGCAACTTTAGATGGAATGCCCAGGTCCTTTCATGGTGCCATATTCACATAAAGTTTCAGAGGCATATTAATACCTATTTATGATGTAAAGAAAGATTTCGAATGATGCAGCTATGATCAGCTATGTTTTCTACCTTTATTATTGTTTGAGGGGCTTGTGGTTTTAGATTTTAGGGGTCAGGAAACTGTGTGGCAGGTGGAGTACGGCAGAGAATAGATAACCAAACAAGACTCACACCGAGGGAATAAAAGTGTACATACATCTATAATGTTGCATGAAACCTGCTCAGATAATGTGTTTAGTGAGCTTTTATCCTTAATGCTGTGAAGTTATTCTAGAGACCCTGTACCTGTTAGACCTTTACCCAGTGTAATTTAGACACCATTAGACCTGTAGCTCTAATACTTCACACAAAATATTCTAGTCTCATAAGGTTTTCAATGGCAACAGGAAACCACAAAAACCAGGAGTTTTATTTTTGAGCTACCTACCAAACACTCTACCCTGATTCTGAAACAGCCCATAAGCAAACAGGATCTACCCGAGTACAAACTGCACCATCTAGCTCTGCATGTCTAAGCTCCAGCAAACAGTAGCACAATCTCAAGCAGTGAAAAAGAAGGTGTGGCTCCTTGTCATGGTTTACCAACAGGATGACTTGGTTTTGGAAAAGTATCAAGTGCACCCACCTACAAAAACACTACACAGCTACACATGGTACTAACTGGCCCACTGATGACACAAAGATTTAATTCTCGCTTTTCTACATAAATGTGAAGGGAAAGTTACGCATCATCTAAAACAGACACAAGGATCATAATGTTGAGGATCACTGATACAGTCAGATCTGCCCCTAGTGGCTTTTAATCTCCAATATAAATCTGGGGTGTGTGAATGATTCTGGATTTATTTGGTAGGGATGTGCTGATAAAGAATAATTTTGATCTGAACGTTTGGATATGAACATCCTCAGTGAGAGGCTTTGGTTACAAACATCAGAGGAATGATCTCAACCTGTTTAAGATAAATCTGACACTGTGCTCACCCCAAAAACCTGTGCTGCGTCACTGAACATTACACACATTCAGTATATACACACAGGACGGGATCAAGTTACAAAATATATTCATTCTGATCGGGCAGCAGTCCAGAGCTTCAGGACAGTAACGTACCTGATACTGATGCTCAGGGTTGGGGATTGGGGAGTCCCTACACGATACACATTTTGTCATCTGCTGCATCACTGAAATTATTTTATGTGAATTGTACACAAGTAACTGAGTCATGTTTGCAAATATGGTAGATTAAGTTTTGGTTGACTGCACTGCCCAGCAAGACTATAGAGATATGCATTAATCAGAAATTTTTGTAAAGCCTGTAAATATGCACTGGTTAATAAGGTTGCCAAATTCTGTACATTTTCAAAAGTTGGAAACTTTGCCTGGGAATTAACAGAAATAAACTGGAAATGTACAAAACATGGTCAATTAAAATAAAAAAACAAAAAAAAAAAAACATCTGGCAGTATAATCTTGGTTGATACACATTCAGTTGTATTTCTGCCTGCACTACACAAGAAAAATAATCAATAAATCAAACTGACCAGGATATGTTTACTGTTGTAGGAAGGGCTCGATTGAGTATTTCAGAAAGCATGATTTTCTGAAAAGTGGTTCAAAAAACAAAAAACACTGAGTGAGCGACAGCCCTGAGAGTGGGAATGCCCGACAGAGGAGAATGGCCAGTCTTGTTCGAGTTGAGAGGAAGAGTACATGAACTAAAATTACTTCTGTACAACTATGGTCAGCATCTCCCAACACACAACACATCAAACCTTGAAGCAGATGAACTATGACAGCAGAAGGCCACATCGGGATCCTTTCCTGTCAGCCGAGAACAGGAATCTGAGGGTGCAGTGCGCGCAGGTTCAAAATGTCACAAGGACTTTCTGATTAACTGACGTGATAACAGCATGATTGACGAGGCGCTGCTAATAAAATAAGCAGTGAACGGGCAACTTAAAACTAGATCATCTGTTCATTTGCTTCATTTCTAGCAAGTTATTAATACACTTCAGAAAAAAAATAGGATTATTTTTCCATTTTTTGGTCTGAGATTATTTTTATACCATAGAATTGCTTCTACATCAGTATCCTTGTGTTTATTGGGTGTCAAATGTTTGCATTATGCAACACAAACATACGTATTCAAAAGCATATATACATATGCATACGCACAGGGGATTAAAGGCAAATGTTACATCATGAACCATAACCACTTACAGCACATATTGACAATGTGAGTCTATTTTAATGATCCTGAGAGTCAGAACTCTGGGGAGTCAGCGGACCTGTAGTCAGCACTGAAATAAGCTCTCAGTAATGAACCTATCCCAAGAGAGGAGCCAAAATGCCATGAGCAATAATGCACAAGCCGCCGGCCTGGAGCATTAGCCAGGCTGTACCCCGACGATATAGTTAGCACACAGTCGATCTACCACATTCATTCCACTCCCCTCTCTCTCCCTCTCCCACACATACACACACTCCCTCTTTCTACATTCCATAGACATGCTGTCACGCCTGTGCACCACAACATCCCCCACTTCAAATATATTTTCACCCCTCCCTTCAGGGCTTTCCCTCTACGCAGTAATCCAACGTTTACTTGCACAGTTGACTTTTCACGTCTTGCGCCCAACATGGGCTGCTCGGTCACGGTGCGCTGACATCCAGGAGGACCGACGACTTGTCCGTGGACGTCTAACGCTTTCCATTCACTCAGAGAATAGTGAAAAAAGGCACTGGCACAATCACAGCACATTCCAATACAGACCAAACAAATTAAAAAAATACAACCCAGAGGTGAAAAATGAGTAGACATTATAGTAGGAATCACCCACTGGGCTTTCAGTGCTAACTGTCAGACAGCCAGACAACATAAATCAAAAAAAAAATACATCAGTTCCAGAGCACTCGGCATCATGCACCTCGGAGAGGGCTCATCGCGGGCATGTGATAGCATACACACCTCTTCATGCACCATCTCCACCACAACCCTCACCGTGGAGCAAATCAAACTGCCTAATGGGAAGGTAAGCATTCGAGTGATCATTAGAATGAAATCGGCTTGCATTTAACACCACCGCTAAGTGAGAATGTGAGTAGCAATGCAAGTAGTGGCATTCTTTTCTAACTTTTTGTATATGGCTCTAGAATACAGTTTAAAGGAAATCAGTTGCCTCAACTTTGCACACATCATACTATGCCCGTAGTCAACCGCAGCATACACTTACCAGAAAAGTACCTATGCAGACTTCCACAGGTCTCGCACAAATCGCACAGTGCACCATGTCCGCCATCCAGGACTCTGGCACTTTTAACAGTCATTTCATTCATTCATTCATTTTCTGAACCGCTTGTTCCTAAATAGGGTCACGGGGAGGCTGGCGCCCATCTCAGTCGACTCTGGGCGAGGGCGGGGTACACCCTGGACAGCTCGCCAGGCCACCGCAGGGCACACACACATATATATATACACATATACACACACACTTAAAAGAATGAAAAGAATATTCCTTTAGGTGTACAGTTTTATTCTTACTTTATAAGAATACTTTATTTACTGAATGATGCATGTATGTGAAATATTTCTTTCATTCATTCATTCATTTTTGGAACCGTTTAATCCTAATTAGGGTCACGGGGAGGCTTGCACCCATCTCACCTGACTCCGGGCAAGAGCAGAGTACACACTGGACAGCTTGCCAGGCCATCGCAGGGCAGAAACACACTGACGGCTATGCAGCCTACTCTTTACGAAAATCAGCAATGGTTCTTTTACATTCCTCTCACCACAGACATTGAGAGACTTGGATGGCATTTGATAACCGGGGGGGGGGCCCTAGAATTTGGTGTTGCAGCACAGTAGGGAAATGACACAAATGTTTGCAAAAAGCTGTATTGGCTTTATTTTTGGCTCATTGGTACTATGACATCGAATTTTTGTGTTTACATAATAAGTAAGTGGGCATAACAATTAAGTGAAAAACAGTCATGAATTTGGCTGAAAAGTTGCAGAATATTGGGAAGTATGACAGTGATTATATTCCACAGTATATTTCATTTCCTAAAACGGTAAATCCACACCATTACATAATAAACATGAGTCATCGAAAAATGCGGTGTGATTTACACTCAGATTGAAAAGGCATTTGGAAGAGCCATGGACCAATGGGAGGAGACAGAAGCTCTTCCAGGATGAGAATTGGTCAAATCGAAAAGTCGGAAGAACATGCTCCCTCTTCTGGAATTGATTTGCTGTTCCAAAAGAGGAAGCATGTTCTTCCAAGTGTACGATTTGACCAATTCTCCCCCTGGAAGCGCTTTTGCCTCCTTCCATTGACACCAAGGAATCACATTACTTTTCTGGTGCATTAATATGCTTATGGAAGTAAATATATTCATTGAACTGGCATCTCACTAACCTGTGGTAATAGCGAAGCGTGTATTGTGTTTTTTTCATCCTATGGCTACTCGCTGGTACTCTTTCTAGGATAAATGATTTCCTAAATATTTTGTAGCTAAGTGTCATTGATTCTGTCAGCAAATCATACATTTTAGAGTAATGCACAATTAAACAACTAATTATATTCTTGTATAATTGAAATGTTCTCTAAACATAAAGTTACTAAATGGTATACTTTACGGGGGTCAGTTTCTCAGTCCCCATGTTTGTCAAGACTAAGATTCCATGTTTGGTTACCTCATTTTTATTCTCTTCTGTAAACAAGTCACTATAAAATGAATTAATCTTGATGTACGTAAGACATATGGGGTTGTGAGATCCCATTAAAAACTTGTTAAGTAAGGGAACTTTTTCAGGAAGTGCTTAAATATATATATTTTTTAAATAAATAATAACCTAAACAGCCACACAACACACAAACAACTGTTGATTAGCTTATTCATGAAGGACTGTATTCAGATTTTGCAGCATAAGGCTAAAAGGTACATTATTGTTTATGTAGCTAAAGTTTCTGTATTTAAACTTAGTTTATGAAGGTGTAAGGTGAGAGGGTAATATGGTGTTTAAGCTGTAATACATGGTAAAACCCCTCATCACACTCAGACACATTTTTCCTGAATCCTCACAAAAATTGGTTGGAGGGAGTAAGAAGTTGTACAATATAGTAGGAACACAATAAGGTTAAATATTAAATAAAGCAATAAGGGTGTTGTTTTTGTCTTTTGTGTGTGTGTGTGTGTGTGTATACTTACAAACAAGGAATGCAGTAGATAATAATAATTGTACTTGATAATAATTACATGAATAATCGTTATTCCTGTAATCCAGAATGAGGTCAGAATAAAAAAAAAAGAGCCTGTTCTCAAAGAGTCTGTTCTCAAAGAGTCTGTTCACCGGGAACTTGTGTTTACACAATAATCCTCAGAGCTCAATGACTCGGCTTCACTGAGCCTGCTGATGATTTGTGTCAGGCAGAAAGAAAACCATTATAAAGATCAGTAATGCGCTCCAATAATACAGTGAGTACTTAAAGGGTCTAATTCTGAGTAATTGCTCTTCAGTTCATTTTGATGACAGTTTTCTTGGTGCAGGCATATGACATCATTATTTCATCAGTCACACAACGGACACTGGCCTCTATAAATCCGCATTAAATCTGCTGAAAGCTCACAGGATACAGCCACTTAAATCAATATTACATTCACATTCCGCCACCTTCTCATAACAAACGACACAACACTTTTAGTGGAAATGTCATTTAGGGCAAAGAAAGTGTTATATGAGCATGTTGCATTGGGATATCATACAGTAAAATAGTGCCCTTATAGACCATGTCTGCACAAGTATAAAATGGATTTTTGTTGACTGATTCGTGAAAATTTTTAAAGGCATGAAATGTTTATAAGATTTGTTTGAAAGGAGTATATTCTTTGAATTACACTCAGTCAAAACAGATTTCACAGTGAATGAGCTAAACAAATATCGTGATTCAGTTGTTTAAGCCTAATATATTTAATTAGGCACTGACTAAAAGACAAGCAACCCAGAAATGCCTTTATAAGTTCATTCATTGTTCATTTTCTGAACCACTTAATCCTAATTAGGGTTGCAGGGAGGTTGGCGCCCATCTCAGCCAAATCTGGCAAAGGGCAGAGTACACCCTGCACAGCTCACCAGGTTATTGCAGGGCAGAAACACGCTGACCGCAAAGCAGCCTACTCTTTACGAAGTGAGCATTAGTTCTTTTATATTCCCTCTAAGACATGTCTGGCCTTTGATAACCCAGTTAGCAGCACTGGGAGACAGCAGTGACAAACCGGTGACAGTGGGGCTTGAATGACGACCTTGGGCTCAGTAGTCCAGCACCCTACCACCCGGCCACCACTGCCCCCGCCTTCGTAAGTTATGAATCTTAATTACTGCACTGATGTTTTCTTGAAAAATCTAGAAATACTCTATCCTATTGAGAGCCCGATCCTACAAAGATATTAAGTCTATGCAACCTTATGTTTGTGCTGTTTAATTTGTGACATGGTAAGGATTACCACAACATACCACTGATTACATTGATCTAACGTCATCGAAATATTATGACAACAGCTATTCTATGAATGGCTGGCACAGTGGCATAGTGGTTAGCACATCTGCCTCACAGCAAGAAGGTGCTGGGTTTGAGTCCCAAGGTCAGGTATTTCTGTATGTACTTGACTGTTCACCCCGCGCACGCATGGGTTTTGTCTGGCTACTTTGTTTTTATCCCACAGTCCAGACACGTTAGGCTGATTAGCTGTTCCATATTCCCCCAAGGTGTGGATGTGAGTAGTTCTGTGTATGTCTGCCCTGCGATGGACTGTCAAGCTGTTCATGGTGTACCCGGTCTTCACCCCGCCTCAGCTGAGATAGGCTTCCTAGAAGGATTAACCCTAAAAAGATTAAGTGGTTTGGCAAATGTGTGAAAGTAAGAGGTATTCCATGGTATTTTACAATGTTCTTCACGTCTCCGTGATGATTTCTGTACTTTATATTGTACTGCAAGTGCTATGTTGCTGAAATGTGACATTTTAACAGGTTTTTGAAATCTCTGCTACGTGTCATAATTTTCATGCAATTACTTTATTTATTTATTTATTTATTTTTAGTAGGGATGTTACATGTGACATTTCAGCAGTAGAAAGTGATGCTGTCACAACATCTCCAGAAAGTGGTGGAAACGTAGCAGCAACATTTCAAATGACACCCTAGGATTTCATTTTGTAGGCTGCTACAACTATAACATTGCAAAAATTACGTTGCTTCAACAGTCTTGCAATTATTCTGTGCTAGTAGGGACTGTACTCACATGAGGAAATCATATTTTTTCGTATCTCTCGTGTAAGTCCTTATAAGATACTCATATTAAGGTAATTGGGTATGTTTGGGTACTACACTCTTGGCAAACTTCTTCCTGTTGGAAGATGTTGATCAAGTTCAATAATTAATTTTTCAGTAAGGTGGTAAGGAACAAAAGCCGTGTGGAGAAATTATAGGACACAACATCATGATGCAATCCTATGAGGCTATCCACCTGATAAAGGTTTCTGTGATCAAAATTTTTTAACTCTGCAAGGGCAATTAAGTGTGTGGGTGCGTTCTGGCTGAAATCTGTACAGTGGCTATAAATCAAGTTTCGCGACAACTTTTTGGGGGCAACTTTGTTTATACACTAATAAGCTAATTCGATGGTACTGATTCCAAATCTGCCTGCCCCAATTGCCTCTAAAAGGGCACCTGTACCGCAAACTGTATAAATATACAAAACGTGCCTCTTTAAAATTCAAATGGTGTGCAAACACATTCAAAAAGGTGTGAAATGGTAACTAACAAAGCAAACCATCATTAAACCAATGACATATAAATTTATTGCTCATATAATAATACATGTATTTTTGCATTATTACATTATGGCATAGTTGGAAGGAAAAGTATTAGAATTTCACAAGGAAATTGTGACTTTCATGGGATGATCATGGAAGGTTAAAGATGGAACTTAGGAAGGTAGTGAAGGGAAAGACAATTTTCAAGGATATTTTTAGTCTTGAAATGTGTACATGCTGCATATGAATTTAAATTGCCCATCAATAAAGCACAAGAGAGACCTCAAGGCTCAAGCACTTCATCCTCTTCAGTTCCAACTTTCTCCATTTGCTCTTCTTGAATGGTTTCCTTATGGCTGGAGCAGTCTTTGCAGGCACACAAATCTGTGCAAGACAGGCCAGACTTGCGACAAGAGCATCTCACACTGTTGCAAATGGTTTTCCTTCACTTGCAATTGACTATCTCAAGGATGGAATCTGGGGCAGCATTTTAACTCATCCAGGGAATGTGGATTTCTCCATCTGTAACTTTCCAACCATGACTATCAGGGGATATGGCCTCAATAAAAGCCTGTAATGATTGTTTGTGGATTGCAGCTTAGTACAAAGCTCTGCAAAAATGTTGTTTATGTGCATCTCTTGTAGGTGGAAGAGTGTGTTCAAGAGAAGATGACAGACAGAATGACATATATCTGACTTCGTTGATATCACCCAGTTTTACTTGCTGGTAAATTTCTATAGGGTCTTTAAAAGGCTGTCTAGAGGAACAAAGTACATGCCAAGCTCTGCAAACATGTCAATAAACTCATCAGACTGTGAGACTAAATCCAATGCCCTCTTCTTGCCTTTTCCCTTAAAGGCACTTGTTGAGTCACATCCTGTGTAGAGATGAAGACCAATAAGAGCATTCATGACTTTTCCTTGTGAAGATATGATCTTGCTAATATTGATGACTCTTTCATTGTTCTTAACACCAGTAAAAAAAACAAATGACATGACAATTCCTTCCCTAGACCAACTTTAATTATAGCAAAATTAGTGTCATTACTATGGATGATTATATTGCTTAAGTCTTTCCCAGAACGACAAGCATGCAACAAGAGATGTGTGTCTACTTCTTCATGATCCGAAGAGAGTTCCACAACTTCCTCAACACTAACAATGCCATCAGTCATTTTCAATCTATGACCAGATGAACCATGTGTAACATACAAAACAATATTAGAGAGAACACAACCAGCAGGACCAGATCAGTACTCAAAGAGGAATTCCACAAGGTTTTCCTTGTTTTTCCCATTGGCTAAGAACTTCATCCACTGACCAGGTATCTTCTGATCTTTGTTGAGAATACAAATCTCCTGTTCACGTCCGTCACCACGGCGAGATCTCTCACAATTATTATGCTGATTTGAGGGTTGCCGAAATAACATCAACCTGATTACTACGAAATCTATGTGCAAGACCAACCACTCTTTTGAGACCTGAATCAGCAAACAAGCCAAAGGTGTCAAAGTTATGTGGCATACTCTGAAGTATGGCCATGCAGTCAACTATCAGAGCACCCTGAGGGACATCCACCTCCAAGTAATCAGAAACAAATGAAGGAGATCCGCTTTATTTGTCTTTGCCAATGATCCATCTGTTGAGGCTAGTGGCATAGATACAGAAGAAAGGGAATAGCTTAATACCACTCGCATGTCAAGACTTGATAAGCATCCTGGCCATAAACCTCGTCATTCCAATGTGAAATTTATTTCTGCTTTGAGGTTTTGGTTTTCACAGGTGCTGAGAATGACTTCAGTTTTTTGCGTTGTAAAAAAGTAAAGTAATTCTCAGTCTGATCAATGAGACGCTTTTACATGAATTACATGAAAGCTGCATTCCCAATTGACTTTGCATTTTATATGTCAGAAGGAGAACTGGCTGATTCAATTACCCCAGAACTAATTTAAATTTGATCAGAATGACCTGTGTCAAATGGATTCTGCATTGATTGAACAACAGAGATGATGCCTTGAATAGTATCCTCATCAGTCATCATTCTGGCTTTCAATTGTGGTTTCAGATGAGTTGTCTGGTTCAGTGTTAACCATATTTTCACATTGGTTGACAATGGCTTGTTCTGGCTAAGAATCCACCTTTGAACAGCACCGAACCTGACACAACATCCTTAAGACCACCCGTGACCAAAGCGCTTGCCAAAAACTGCATGAAAAGCCATGCAAGTGTGGAATTCACCTAGGTGAACCACAAACTGTTCCTGAAGAACAGGGTCAGTCCAGCGTATTTGCTGTATTTTGGAATAGATCGCCTGGTCGAAAACGAGAATCGTGGTCTTCAGCTCCTAACAATTACACGTCAGAACTGCGGTTAAGAATTTCCTTTATAGTGGATATTTTAGTTTGGGGTTTCAAGTTTCAAGTTTATTTAAGAATGTGACTATATATATATAT
>JBCNYG010000010.1:5670676-5683229 GCA_039654305.1 Porochilus rendahli | reverse complement strand
CCTTTTCATCCACACATATGTAATTACAGCACACACGCACACACACACACACACACACACACACACACACACACACATACTCATAGATCCTAATGTCTCCACATAATATTACATGATCATTTAAATTACAAATCTGAAGCCTCACTGGTGTAAATAGGAAAGCACAGGCACCCTTACACACAAGATTATTATAGCAAGAAATACATTCTCTCTTAAGAATAACAGCCCATCTGTGTATCCGAACAGCTACTGGTCAGCTATTAGGAGAATGAACGGCAGACATGGCTGTTTTGTTGTAAACAAACACATCAGACAAAAAGTCTTGCCTCATTGTTGGTAGCTGATGACGAGCGGCAACCTGAGCTGAAGAGAGGAGAAGAAAATCGATGTAGGCTGTTTGAGTGCACAGGGACTCCCTGTGCTCCACCTGATTAATAGCAACAATCTGAAAGGGCACCGGCCTAATAAACATTGAAAAATAACCAATAGATCGTGCGTTCATTATTAAAAAACAAAAAACACCACAGGGAGAAATTGACAGAAATGTCATTTAAACATTCTGCCATGTCATATTCCCTCATATTTGATGACAAAATACAAGCACCCGCACGGACACGAGCATGCCAGCAGAACCGATACACAAAACTCATAAATAAAGGTGATTGTCATGCCCTGACGGTAATGTTCTGGCAAAACACATCCAGTTTCTAGTAACAATGTTTAATTATACCTTTCATTAAAGCTGTAAAATATCCAGTAAAGTGACGAATAAAGCTCTATAGGAAACACGTGGAACTGTTCCAACACCTACATACTTACACCTCATCCTCACACAGCAATGGGATTCATAGGGATGAGATCAGGCTTAGAAAGAAGAAAAAGGAGGGAAATGGGCAGGGGTCAAGGGTTTAGGGGGCAACACCCCTGCTGGAGGGTTCAGGGGGAAGTTGGGGATTTTCTAGGGAAAACGAGGTGAAATTATGTGTCCTGGAAGGAAATTTTTATTGGGACATGAAAATATGTAATATGCCAGATAAAATATTGACAAAGATTATATTACATTTTTGTTGCGTAGCCAATGGCAGTCATTCTATTGCAATACGGCACAAAAAGCCAGAGCATATCATGAACATTTAATAAAGACATCAACAGAAGCTTTAAAGGGAAAGACAACACTTAATAAAATTCTGTACAAATCTCCATATTAATATCTCTGTGTGCAAAATGTTAGGCCGATAGCTTCTGTTATACAATTTTATTTAAATATTTAAAAATAGAATTTATGGACAGTGTTGGAGGCGTTAAAAGGTTTAAATTAAAATAATTTCCTGTGCAGTGGGAAACTGGTAATATAGCAAAGCCCTACTCCTCCTGTTAACATGGGCCTTGATGACATCATTCTACGACTTAGTTTTTAACATAATCATTCATAAAATTGTTAAAATAGAAGCGATCAGTCTCAAACTTGGCACACAAACAGATTTTAATATACATTTTAGATTGAACCTAATTTTCAACAAGTGTTATCTTTGCTTTTAATGACTGGTCTTTTTTAACATTGTTTGTGATTGGACCAATAGGACGCATTGTCCACCAGTCAGCCAATCAGGAATTCATTTACATACTCCAAGCAACTGCTTATTGCGTACACCTGAATATGTGTATCGCTACTTCTGTACGTAATAAGTGGTGTCAGGCCAAAGCATTGACAGATTTAGCACAGCTGGCGGCAGCACAGCAGCAGCACATAAGGGTGAAGTACAGGGTACGTTCTACTGCCATGATCTGACCCCGTCATTCAGCAGCCGGCTTGAACTGTACCACCATCACCCCACCCTTTCACCAAAAAAGAAAGAAAAAATAACACACTCAAGATTATACCGCGAACCTGCGTCAATCTCAAGAATAAACATTTAGACTATTGAAAAGGCGGAAATCCACAGACTGGTGGAAAATTCTCAGCCAGGAATAAAAGCAATACCATGCAGTGTTATGCAAATGTTTATACTTTTTTTAAATTACCTTCCAAGGAAGTTGTGTTATACCCTCAGTTTGTGAGTGTTAGCAGGAATACACAAAAAGTTAAGTTTACATTTTCATGTCATTTCTACCAGCAGCTCGGCTATGTAGGAGGAAGCCTCCAATAGATTTTGGAGATGATCAGGATCAAATTCTGCTGATTTGTCTGGGATTTTTTTTAAGGATTTTATTAATAACACTGTGAGACAGGACGATGTCTAGTCCAAATGATCATAAATATCTTGTCTAAAATATCTTTTGTTTTCATAATGCACATCCCTGCTCAAGCGTGCTGCAATGTTATTTAAACTCAAAACAAACCTTGCCCTTCGTGAACTCCTTTCTGTTTACTAGCCCACTGGTTCACTTGAAGGACAGCTAGTAAACAGCTTTTACTGTTCTTTAATATCACCTTTCCAAGTGTTTAGAAGTTCTGCTCAAAGGAAGAATCAGTTTTAACAAAGCATAAAACCTGGAACAAAACAAACACCAAACAAATGTCCAGAAACAGCAGCAATGTTATTCTCCCCGCTGCTAAGCTTTCGGTGTTCCATTCCATTCCACATGCACCAAAAAACTAGTACAACAAACACACCTACAGCCCAACATTGGCAGACTGCCAAGTCTCGGACTCAGAGCATACCCGGTTTCAAGTTCTCTGAAGTGCACAGACTGAGACGAACCACTTAAATTTAATTAGCATTAGAACCGAGTAATGGCATGTATTGATTGTGGAATCCTCACTATTGACAACCTCACACAAGATACTCCCAAATCACAAGATTCTATTTCCATGAAAATGAATTATACATTTTGTTGTCATCTTATATTTCACTAACATAATATTATTTGGCTATATCATCTGCACACAGCACAGACTGTAACCAGAAACAAAAACAAGACACTTCCAGAGACTCTGTTTTGCTCGCCACATTAATGCCCACATCATCACAATACGGGGTAAAAGATTTAAAATCAATTCCAAGAAGAATGATTTGCTTTTAACCACAAGTCATGTTTGCACTTTAAACAGGTTCTGTGTAGTCTGAATATGGACCGACAATACACGTAATCCAATAATGCTGCATGGTAAACATACTGAAATGGTCCGGTCCCCTTTTACATTACCCTCTTACTGCAGGTCTTGCAAAAGCAAAAGCGCAAGGTGCAACTGCAATCTGCAGCAGCGGTAATGGCTTGGCAAATTTTAAAAAGTCACCTGAACAAACAGTGCTAATGCAGTCGGCCAATGGCACGGCAACAATAGGTGTATGGCTTTGCTAATGGAGCCACAAATTGGGACACCTAGTCGAAATGTTCAAGTTAAATAAAACAAGAACTAAATCATGCAGTTAGAAAGTTAAAACCATCCCACAAAATGATACACAGGTTTAATGACCTAACTTTGTGTACATCTTACTTCGTAAGTTAGTCACCTCAAAAAATCTGTGTGAGTTTCATGGTGTCCAACTGCTGCACAAAGGTTTTAGGAAAGCACATAATTTTGGAAAGTATGAATATGGAACAGATTGAAATTGGTTCAGTCTGCTCGGTGCAAAATCCTGAATCCCATGTCCAAAGTGATAGATTAAGAGGGTGTTTTTGACAAGTGACAAAATACCCTTGAACAGCAGGCAAACCGAGTTGGTTTTCGATGCAATTCAATTCAGGACACCGTTGAACCTGTCACATTTACACTCAAACGTTATGTAGAGCGCCACTGTTCCTCCTTATTTGCTGTAAATAACAACCACAGACGTTGTGCTACAGAAGCTCTGTATGCACCTGAAGCAATGCGAGGCAGAACCTACAAAAAAAATGGACTGTGAGTGAATTTTAAATCGTTCTATCACCTGCTGTAGGGAACAGGAAGAAATTTGCTGTGAAAGAAACCCACGCAGGGAGAACACACCAAACTCCCCCTGAGTTCAGGATTGAACTGAGGACACTGAAGCTGAGGCGGCAATGATGCGCCATGCTGAGTGTACTGAATATTAAATTCCCAATTACTAAACAAATGAAATGTATGAATGGGCTGTGTGTGTGTGCGTATGTGTGTATGTGTGTGTGTGTGTGTGTGTGTGTGTGTGCGTATGTGTGTGAGAGGTTGTGCATGTGCATTTAGTGTGGGTGTGTCCTTGTACTTGCTACATATTGAGGAGGAGAATACAGTTGGTTTTAAACCAAAAGAGTGAGGACATTTTTGGGAGGTGAGGTCGTTTTCGCTGGTCCTCAAGTTTTCAGGGGTTGGTTTGAGGTTCGAGTCTTGATTATAGGCTTCAGGAAGAATTAGGTAAAGGTAAGAGAATATATTATGTCAACAAATGCCCCCACATAGACAGCAGTACAAAATGTGTCTGTGTGTGAGATACACAATTCACCAGTATAATATGGATTAAGTTACAAGAGAGTGTTTTTAGTGAGAGCCAAATAAAGTTAAAAATGGCTCACCTGAACAAATGGGTTACCACCAAAAATACATCCTTCGAAGCTTAATCTTCAACATGACCAAATTCAAATATTCATAAAGACAATCTCTCCTTGCTAATCCCAGGAGGATTCCCCGAATCATAACGATAAACCAATGAAAAGCTTCAGAACAGACATGACCCTGTGTGAATAGAACTCATCTGGTGCTGGGAAGATGCTAGGAAGGTCGTGCTGATTGGCCGAGAGCTAGATTCAGTTTATGGTTGTTAGAGAGTATCAAATGCAGACATTCAGAAACTGGTTCTGTAACTGTAATTACTATTTTCTCAAAAGTGGCTTTTCCTGATCAGCAACAACCAAAGTGATTGAACTCAGTCAAGTATAATACATGCTGTAATCATGTATTATACCTCATATGAAAACACATTAACTTTTCTTTTCAAATATATCAATATCTCACTATGTCAAATTTCCTACTTAATCTGTATTATGCTAGCGTGGGTCACAAATGTCAAGATAGAAACTGCCATCTGGAGTCTCCAATCTTACTAGAAGAGATCGCAGTTGAAGAATCGGATTTGCTACTGGTAGGACAAGAGATTCTACCAGATCACAGTCTCTACCTTGACTTATACCAGCCAGATTTTTTACAAATATCTTATGTGATGTTTTGTGATTACTTATTTCAATCAAAACTGATTTAAACTGTAACTAAACTATTTTTGCTCTGCAATTTCGCTGCTGCAGTGAAACAGTAAATCAGTAATCCAGTATGCGTATTACCTGTTGTCCTCTAGGACCTACCCCACTTTGCCACATTAATGTAAGAATAAGCAGAAATATGGTTCCTTAAACTTGCTTGGGAAAAAAAAACCCTCACAACAAAATAATTGTGCTCCCAATTCTAAGCTGAAACATCATTATCCCTGTTGTGTCAAGACGCAGTGCGCACTGATCCATGCTTTATTTGCATGAAGTTAAGCTCAACTGCACACCAGAACAAACCGTTCTAACTAAAGCTACTGAACTTCCTCAGGAGTCGTTTGGATGGAATCCTGTTCTCCCAAAATTAGCATCTAGCAGGCTAACTGGGTAGATGGATTTCATTACATTCCCTCAAGTTAAGCTTCTCTGATCCATTTATGCAAGCCATGGGCTGGGCGGGTTAGCAGCCTTTCTCCGGCACAAATCAGAGCTCGTCGAAGCGATCTAGTTCTCTAGTTTGTGTTGTCAGATAAAAGCTTCATGCAATGTTTTCAACACAATGCTATAGTCACATATTGGGGGAAAGAGGAATACTTTGATGTCTTAGTTCAGTGTTAATGTACTTGAAACACATGTGTCAAGTCATGAAGACATCAGCGATACACATGGCAAAATAAAAGGAGTACAATATATCAGATAACAATTAAACATACAGTATATACCTTATAAAGCATGTCCATTAGTTGCCTTACCATATTATTACAAGTATTATCACAAGAAAATCAGTATAGTGACGCAACTCTGGTACATGCGGAGTCAAGCGTTTGGTACTTCTCCATGTCATCAATTTCAGGGTTACAGCTTTCGTGCTATAAGTCATTGAGAATTGTCGTTCGGACCTTTGACGTTTGCGTCATAAACACGAACTAGTTCGCGCACGTGGCACAAGACTACATCAGTTGGGCGGCACCTGATCGAGGATTCTCTGCAGATTCTCCAGCTTCCTCCTCCCAGTAAGCCTGTCTCTCCTTCCATTGCAATGCCCAGTGTGCAAGTCAACCGCAGGAGGAAAAGTAAGGAATCCTTCTTTTTTGTTTGTTTCATTTTATTATTTTATATTTGTCCTTCATGTCTTTCTCTTACTGTTATTTATGCTTTCATGGGTCATAGAAATGTGTTTTTATATCCTAGATTGTGATTTTGCACTGACTTGCACTGCAACGTAGGAATGGAATCCTGTCGGAAGTCGAGAACTCCCTCTATACATACACACACATGTACTTGTATAAAGATTCTTGTTTTTATTTTTTTAAATGCAAGTAAATGTCCTGTAATCAGATGTATGTGGTCCATGTACACCAGCTGTTTAGCCACACTCATTTTCAAAAATCTGATCATCACAACAGCCCCTGATACAGTGGGTGGAGTTTGTCTTACAGCTGGGCCAATGAAGCTGCACTATGATGTATAAAACATGCAACATTCAAATTCCGTATTTGGTTTGATATTAAGAAGAGTTAGAAATTGACTTTTGAAACACTTTGTTTGTTGACTTTGTTTCAAGAAGAAGACAGCACTTGTTGAAAGTTAATCGAAATTGAAACTCTATATTTCTATATCTTAGAAAGACAGCTGCTATTTTAAAGACTTTATTGGTGGTTATTTGAAAACTGAACCAGAAAGATGATGAAATCAATACCCGGGTTAACATGGAGGAGTATAGCTTTAAAAATAATTTCTCTTAGTTTTTCAGGGTTTGTGATTTCATATATTAATATGCCATGCACAGGAATTGATTTTAAATATAAGCCCGGACAAAACAAATCCCGGTTTCTCATCAAGCTTTTTGAAAACCTAGATGCATCTTTTTTTCTTAATAGAGAAATGTGGTGACTGTTGAAGCCCTAAAGCTTTTAAAGCTAAATGTAGGTAAAGTAACTGAAGCTGGGGACTTGACGTGCCTTCCAGCAATTAGTTAGGGATATTTTTTTAATAAATAAACAAGAATAAATAATAGGTAATAATATGTTTTAATTTTCTGCTGCACAATCTAGATGTCCAGTTTTTTACATGTACATTGATCATGTATTCAACTGTGAATAACTGTCTATAAACAGCAGCCTTGCAGTTAAAAAATCTTTAGAAAATAGAACTTTAGAATAGAATTTGAGACAGAACTAAACCGATCTCACAATCACACCTTCGAACACCGAACCACATTGTGTGTCGTTTTTACCTCGTCTGGGGTGTTTTCTGGGGTTTTGAGCAGACGCTGATAAGAAATCTGGAACTTTTTATATCCAGCCTAAGCCTTTTAAAACCTCCAACGCAAACCTTTTAATAAACGCCATGAATGTATCCAAAATCCTGTACATGTGACATTGGGCCTTGGTGACATCATTGTTCTGACTTTCAAATAACTGGCCATAAAATCATTAAGACTGTTGGTCTTAGATTTCGCAAAAGTAAATAGATTAATCTAGAGATTTGAATGACATTAAGGGTTAAATTCATAAATTTAAAATAAAACATCAATCAATGAGCGGTAACATGGGCAGAGAGAAGTGCTCGACCAGGCTAAAATTATTAATCATGCACTTATCAAGCTAATTGCTTTAATACTGCAAGAGTAGACTTAATAATAACACTCATCAGATAACATCTAAAAGATGTAGAACACTGTCGACACACATACCCTTTCCTTGCTTTCCAGCTCTGATGGACTCAAAAGGGTGTAACCCACTCAGCACTTAAATTAATGATAGAATAAATAAATAAATACAGCACGTAAACAGCTACTCATTTACTTATGATCAAATGGATAAAATACATATCTTGGCAGTTTTCTGGGTGGAAAAAAAGATTGGTGAGAAACCATCGACACAACGTTTCTCTGAGGTTCTGTGTGTTAATAGCAGTGTGAGCTTGGCTTGCCCGCGTACATACAGTACATGCTTGTGTCCCACTGAACCTCTCCCTGAGCCAGGCTGAACAGATGGACTCTCCAGCTCTTCTGCCTGAAACCCTCCTACGCTGGCCATGCAACGCCTCCAGGAAACTCCTCACTAATTCCATCCGAGGTCAGGAGTGCTTTCTGCTCCTGCACTGGGGTGCTTGGGAGTGAGCTGCTCAGAGTGGGAGAAGACTGGAAAAAAATGCTGTGTGTTCTGAATGCTCTTTTCTGCAGGATTTTGCAACGCCAGTTTATTCGGCCTGGTTTCCCGTCACTACTGCTTGTGGTTGAGCGGAGAAAACACTGGGCTTCTCTGATTTAGTCATAAACATGGGAGAGTGAGTGTATTCAGCGTGTCAGTCCGGGTAAGTGCTGTTCAATACGACTGGTTTTAAAAGAGTTGTAGCGCTGATGCTGAGGTGACTGCCTTCTCCTTTCAGTCTTCTCACTTACTTCTCAGCCGCTACACTCGTCTGCTGGTCTGACAGAGAGACTCTGTCGCTCTGCTTGTCAACACAGCGGCAGCGCTCTCAGAGGCTCAACTTTTGCCACCCTCCACACCCAAACGATCTGTGACGCAACATGCTCATAAACTACCCTGTCACACAGCGTTCAGTATCTAACACACTTCACCAAACGTCTGGCCACCTGAACGCAGAAATAAAACATTCCTACTTCCTGATTCATGCAAAGTGTGAAGGGTTAGAAAAGGTCACATTAAAAAAAACAAAAACATGAAATGGCTACTTAACCGTTTCCTTCCAAAACAGGAAGTCAGGCTGATGCCAATTTAAAGTGTCTGACTTACTTACACAACAGCCAGCAGTGTTCCCTACACATCGCACCACAGGCATATCAAGACACACCTACCAGTAGCTTAGAAAGCTAGCTCAGTATGGAGAGCAGCAAAGAGTTCTTTTGTTCACTGCTGCTGACGAAGAATGGCTGATGGCGCACAGACATGAAATGGTGTTTAAAGTGATGGTGTGCTGGAAGATACAATGCCAAAAACACAACAATAATTCTTGTTTTGTTCCATGTTTAGTGCTAACGAGTTACTACTGCTGTAATACACTGCTACTGTGCGTGAAGACCCATCTCCAGGGGCGGGGCTTCATAAAATTCTTCATATTTCTAGAGAGCATCTAATTGGACGAAATCAAAGTTGTGCCAAGACAAATATCATGAAAAATGTTTTAAAATAAAAATAAAGGTGTAAAATAACAATATTTTTAGTTTTTATATACCGTTTGAAATGTTTTTAAAGGAATAAACATTCATTGAGGGCAGCATGGTGGTTGGCACATTCACCTCACAGCAAGAAGGTCCCAGGTTCGATTTCCAGGCTCGGGGCGTTTCTGTGTGGAGTTTGCATGTTCTCCCCGTGCTTGTGTTGGTTTCCTCCCGGTACTCTGGTTTCCTCCCACAGTCCAGAAACATGCACAGTAGGCTAACTCAGTGCTCCAAATTGCCCCTTGGTGTTAGTGTGAATGATTAGCTCTGCGATGGCCTGGCGAGCTGTCCAGGGTGTACCCCGCCCTTGCCCAGAATCAGCAGGTGGGCACCAGCCTTCCCACGACCCTAACTAGGATTAAGCGACTTAGAAAATGAATGAATGAATTCATTAATTAATATTCATTGATATCTGAGCGCATGTACTAGCATTATTATGTTTATCATTACACCTGTGATCACAACCAAATTCTTAAAAAAAAAAAAAAAAGTCATCATGACTGTCCTAGCCTTTATCACCAAAGAAAGCCCTTAAGCTGAATTGACTACCGGGCTTGCAGTAAGCCAGGTTCAAAAACTGAGTACACTGACAAGTTAAGAAAAAAAGAATAGTGGATGATTGAGTGGGCATTGGTGTGACATTCACGCAAGCGGCTTGAATCCTCAGTAAACAGTGGGTGGCTTGAAGCTTGGGGAGTTACTTGAAAGTTTCTAAAAATGACTCGTCAGGGAAGAGGCAGTGTCAAGGCCGCCAGCTTCTCTCACTTAGCCCAGTTCCCATCTTCATAAGACAAATGTCACACGCTATCAGTCTACTCTCGCGCTATGAATTCCACAGAAAACGGCTTTGTGGCGTCGCTCAGCAGACCTCACAGACCGAAACCGCTCGACTTGCTGAGTCACTCCAGATGAGCTTCAAAGAAACCGGGAGTGTAATCGTATGTGATTAATCGGGTTGGGATAATAATAAGAAAAAAACGAGCCTGGTCATACTCACAGCTTGCTGGCGAGATAAGTAATTAAGGTGTCTCCTATTGAGTAATTAAATGAATAAATTTCAACTCTTCCTCTAATTTGATCATAAAGAATTCCCAGGTGGCCCAGCCCTAATGCAGTTCTTTTAAGCCAACATGGGGTAGTGAAAACTCCCAGCAGTTCTACCTGGCGTCCCAGGTCCTGATTCACTAGGCCATGCAGAACATTTCTATGTCTCTTACACACTTGTGGATTATGGTTTAGACCACATGTTTTTACTAGCCCCCAAATCCAGAGACTCGGAACAACTGCTCTGCTGAGCTAAAACTAGATTCATTAGTTCATTACCTTATTGCAAGCTCTACAGCTGGCCAGGTCTGAACATCCTGGTTGAAGGAATCAGTATGCAGGTACTGAGCAGAATTCATGATGTCATCAATGTGTAAAACAGTCTCTGCACCACCTGCTACGAAAGCACGCTAATGTAGCCACTGACGGCTTTTTTTTTTTGGCAACAAGCTTGTTCAACATTCACCAAAATTCTCACTAAACATGCTGACAGTGTACATCAAGTTTGACTTTGGTCTCATCTGACCACAACACTAAAGACCGATCGCAGTTCAACATAAGAGCTAATTTCTTGCAACACTTTTAAACAGGTCGGTGTTATGAAAGTGACTTAACAATAAACTTAAAAACCACAAAGATCAACTGTAAGACACTTAAATGTTCTGATCTTGGGGCTTTTATTTACCCTCCTCTTTCACCTTTCTCACTGCATGGAAAAAAGGGATATTGCGAGTCGAATACCTTTAAATTTTCAATCCCTCAGATGTGTGAGTGTGTTAGTGCTAATTATTCTGAACTGGATATTGAATTTTTCTATGTATGATCTGAATTGTGCACGTCAGTAACCACCAGTCTTATTTGTGATAACACTTCTTTATGGTATTGGGGTGAAAAGGAAGTTTTCACTTGTGCGCAACCTAATATTTACACCCCAACGATACAGGACATGGTGAGGGGCACGGCTCAATTCCTCGGGATGGACAAAATAAATAAATAAACAAACGTTCACTTCTCAATCTTTATTTAATGCTTATGAGTCACCACATGCATGCAGTAATTATGGGAACTCGCAATACGAGCCAGCATTTTGTTTCGGGTAGAAGATCATATTCTCGCAAAGTGTAGTCTTGTACACGTGAATTCTAAAAAACTCCATTTTATTCCAATAAAGTTACATCTCTATGCACAGCATCATTATCTAGTTTCATCTGCTTCACATGAGCTCCATCAGCACGAACACACACGCACACAAACAAACTAGTAAATAAGTAGGCTGCAGAAACACTTTATTTTTATAGTACTTTATAACTATGTCTGAGAACGACCTGAACATAAGCATTAAAGTGATGAAGGTCACTTGAGGGAAAAATAAATCACACTTAAAATGCAAACACAAAAACCATCACTGAATTCAGCCCTTTTTAAACTGCATTACTCGGAATGCTAGTGATATCATAACCGTAGTCATGCTGTTGAATATTTTGTACATACCCTGCCTGGCCAAAAAATACATATACATAAAAATCACTCAATGTAATGTTTACATTTAATTTTGTTGGGCCGTCTTTAGCCTTAATTACAGCACGTAATCACCATGGCACCCGTTTGACAAACTAACCCAGCATCAGAATATATATATCCATTCAGAGCTGGGTTTCTTTTATATCTTGAATTGACAACGAGAAAATCAAACCACTCCGTTAAGTTTTCTCCGGCACATCCCGAACACTTTCAGTAAGTTAGGACTTCGTAGTGCCAGTTCATGTATGAAAATGCTCCCTGAACCACTCTCTCACTATATAAGCCCTAATTTTAGATCCGTGCCATCGGGGCAAAAAACCTATTCATGTGATAACCTGCTCATTCAGTACATTAAGGTCATCAGCTGACTTCATTTTATTGTCATAATAATGTTGCTGAACCTCGACCAGACCTACTGGAGCAACAATACCATGGATGATTATGCGCTGCCATCGAAGCTAAAAGCCGCAACAAAAATACTAGTATATACACTATACTAATGTTATATTTAGTGTCACCTTACATCACTACGGCTAAATCTTGTCAACTTTAACAGAACTAAACTGTAAAATACATTCATTCATTCATTTTCTGAACCGCTTATTCCTAATTAGGGTCGCGGGGAGGCTGGCGCCCATCTCAGCCGAC
>JBCNYG010000010.1:5635301-5646662 GCA_039654305.1 Porochilus rendahli | reverse complement strand
GTCCGGTATTTTGTTTTGTATTTATATTTGGTTCCATTCTATATGTTTTTTTGTTCTCAATTTTTGCATCTTAATATTTATATTCACCTTAACTGTATATCCTTTAAATAGTTCTAGTTATTGTTATTGTTCTTTTCTTCTTGCTATTAGTAGCTTATCCTTCACCTTTTTGGACAGTCATACTAAGCATTTCACATACTGTACTGTGTATAATTTGTATGTGACAAAAAAAAATTTGAATTTGAATTTGAATTTGAAAATGCACTACAAATGACCAAAGTGATCCACATTACGCATAACATTTACTATTATCACAACTGCACTGTACACATAAGAGTGTAGCAACCCGAACCCATTTATTTGTTACATACACTGTAACATCAGTGGTTCAGTAACTGCAAAAAAACAAACAAAAAAACCCAAAAAGCTATCATATCATGTAAATTTTCTCTTTTTTAACCATGCTGTCATCTATTTCTCCCCAGAAGTCTCTTTTTCAACTGGTCACAGTAGTAAAAGTAGTGTGCTTCATGATAGATTGAT
Source organism: Porochilus rendahli (assembly GCA_039654305.1). Classification (NCBI taxonomy): domain Eukaryota; kingdom Metazoa; phylum Chordata; class Actinopteri; order Siluriformes; family Plotosidae; genus Porochilus; species Porochilus rendahli. The sequence goes on along the minus strand of JBCNYG010000010.1, from coordinate 5,646,119 downwards.
CTTCTGTTGAGTCACCATTTCACAGCAACAGCAAATATTTCCGCTGAATGTACCAAGCTATGAGGAAGATTCACCTGGTAAAGGTGAGCCTGCTGAGATTCAGAGAGCCAGTAAATGAGAAATAGTGTAAAGTTCTCACTCAAAAGAATTGAAAGCAGCCGTGTGCAGAGGGTTGGTGCTTGGCCGTTGCTTTTTTTTCTTTAATTTTTTAAAGGTTTTTCTTTATATGGATTCCACATAAATATCAATCTTTACATGAAAACATACACTTTCCTTGAGTGCAGAAAATCCATTTTTTACTGTGTTGAAGTTCTCTGGTTGATTATACAGATTTTTTTTTACTGCAAGGGTACTGATTCAAATGCATTAAACCCATAACACAAACTCTCACTTTCATTATCACTTTTTATAATTTCTTAACAATGCGTTCCTAGAGGAAGAAATAATTTGAAATTGATACTTTTTGTCTTCATCCAATTCTGTTATCTGATTCCGAACATGCAGTGTTTCCTGAGATACTGTAAATTTAGGAGAGCTTGTAGAAAAAGTGCAATCTCCTGTTTGATGTCACATTCAGAACATGGAATTATATTTGAAATATTTCCCTGCATTGTCCTCAAGAGGTTAAATGACAGCTTTATACAAATGGACTCATTGATTTCAAGCCTGCCTCTGATGTGAAACATTTTATTAGTCGATGTGAGTGAAGATGTCACATCCATAACACTGGATTTTCTTTATATAGTTTTATACGAATATGAAATGCAATTTATCAAGTTTAGCTTTACAGCTAGCTAATATTATTGGGCTGAAACACATTTCAGCATGTCCTATCACAAAAAATAACAGTAAAAGTAAAAACAAGTAAACACAACGTGATAGTTTAGGATCCTTTCTGCAGGTAAGCAAGAAATCTTTCATCTTGAATAGCGGCAGGCTAACTGAATATGCAACAATCTAGACAAATCAACCTTTATAAAAACAAACCTAAAGCCTTTTATTTACTTATTTTTGCATATCTGAATTTGGAATCCAATTTAAATCCATTGTATCTGCAAGAAATGTGAGAGATTTTTTACGACATTGCTGCACATTTTTTTGTCTCAGTGGTGATGCAGACTTATTTCAATGCAATATTTCATGGTATAATATCAACAAAATATGAATACTGGACAATTGTGTTGGTGAAACTAGTTCATTAAAATCTTGCTGTTTGTTCATGGAAACATATTTAAATTATACAGTATGGTCTAGGCGGCACGGCGGTTAGCACGTCTGCATCATAGCAAGAAGGCTGGTTCAAATCACCACCTAGGTGTGAGTGTGAGTTCGAATGGTTGTGTGACTGTTGGCGATGGCCTGGCGAGCTGTCCAGGTATGTACCCTGCTCTCTCCCATATTAGGATTGAGCGGTTTGAAAATGAAGGGCTGAATGAATGAATTATGATCTAAAAAATTATGGCAATTTTTTTTTTCACATTTTAAACAAAATGGACAAAAACATCAGTAAACATGTCGCATTTATAAAGCTTCGCCTTCTGGGAGTAGGGATTACCAATATGGCAGCTGGAGGCATTAACTTATTGGGCAGTGCAACCCTCCAGTTCATTGGGTTGTGCATAAGGAGTTTACTTCTCCTCTCTTCTCCCTTTCTGTTTGGAAAACACAATTTGCATAGTGTTGCCAGCCGCTGCAGTGAAGTGTTGTTTTCACTTTATTTTCTTGTCTTTCCAGGTTGGTGCTACTCCGATTTTGCACTAGAATGCATCAGTTGTTATAACTTATATTAGCTAGCTATTATTAAATAGCTAGCAACTTCCTTTGCTAATGTTCAACAACATAAGTATGAATGTAGTAGTGGCACAGTGGCACAGCGGTTAAAAGTGTTGCCTCAGAGTAAGAAGGTTATGGGTCCAAATCTCATGACCAACAGGTCTCTTTCTCTATGTAGTTTACATTTCCTGTGCTTGTGAGGATTTCCTGCAGGTACTTTTGTTCCTGCAAGTCCAAAGACTTACAGATTAGGCCCACCGACTATTCTGTATTGCCCATAGGTGTGAATGTGAGTGTGAATGGTTGTTCATGTCAGCATGAGCCCTATGATAGACTGGTGTCCTGCCCATGGTGTACCCTGCCTCTCATTCAATGTCAGCTGGGATCTGCTCTAGTTCACCTGGCTCTCATCATATCCTGACTGATAATCAGTTTAGACAATGGCTGCATGGAATGTAATAAATGGTCTATTGATCTATGTAAGTCAAATTTTATAGAGCTGGGCATGATTTTTAAATTTTATTGAGCATTTATCCACGTACAGAGACAATCAAAAATCCATGTACAGAGAGACAAAGTGAACTCTGGGAAAACAAAAAAGAGAAAAAGGCACGAACTGGATATAATAGTGGTGGAACCTAATGTACTTTGCTGAACAAATAAAAGAAGGAAACGAAGATTACAAAACAACAACAACAACAGACTGATGTGAACATGAATATATTCTACACAGAAGATGAGTAAACGGAAAGAAGTAAAATGGTAATAAAGGAGAGAACTGGCTGCATAGAATTAGGAAAAATAAATACATCATATGTACAATCCTAAAAGGTACAAAGTAGTAAATTGCATTTCAAGGCTGAAGAAGTGAAAGAAAAAGCAAACAATATTGAAATATATGTGCTTCGGTTGCAAACTGTTACAATTTTACTCTCCAACCAAAACAGACTTTTTTGGCCAAATACCGAATAGGAGAAATATTAAATGTGATGCAAGAGAAATGATGTTCAACTAGATAAAAAAAATCAGTTATATATATTCTAAAACATCTTATTTTGTTCTTATATTTTCTGGTAAACTGGTTTTCTGAAGTGTCCATTCAGTATGCACTAAACTCTGGACCAACAAACTTAAAACCACAAAACTAAATCTTTGTAGTGCAAGTAAGAGAACAGGCTGCACATGCACAATATCTGTTACCCACCATTCTCTTCATTTACTGGGTTGTATCTGTGGGCATGTGAGCACAGATGCAACAAGAAAATTGGGCTCATGGCTTTATGATGGAGCTCTGGAGATCCACTATAAACTCTCATTTTGGTATGCGTTTTAATTACATTCATGCGTAGTACCATCATAACTTCAAACGGTTTAAAGATGCCATTACACAGCTCTTAGGCTGTGAACCTGTATGTACTGGGAGCATGCCTGCACTCACCCAGAAATAAATAAAAATAAAAAAACCCACAAAACACTAATTGTTAGTGTGCTTTCTTTTTACTTAGGTGCCCATGTAGTTTTCTAAAACTGTTATGCAAACTAGACTTGATGGATGTTACTAAAATGAATATTCAGCGACACCCCCCTCACCCTGGGTGCATAATTGTTAAATATCTACCTCGCAAACTACAGAGAATCTGTGAATCATCTGAAAAGAATTTGTTTTTATTATGCTCTTTAGTAACCCTAACCCTAACCCTAACCCAAATCATCTCATCATATAAGCTAACATTCCTTTTCTCTGACTTGGAAGAATCTATTCTACATCTTAACCATTACAAACAGCTGCCATGTTTAACTTGAACAACTAAAAATTGCTCTCTGTGATGGTTTGGTGAGCTGTTCAGGATATACCCACCTTCGCAGAGTGCCGGCTGAGACTCTAATAGGATTAAGTGGTTCGGCAAATGAGTGAGCGTACTAACAATTTCTGCATCGTCTTGAATAAGTACTCCCAATGAGAGGAAGAGACTTATTTTGAGAACAATGTGCCTTATTACTCAGCAGATTTGCACTTCATGGTGGACATCTTATGTGCAGGGGTTTAAACCATGTGCTGCTCTCGTCCCTATAGAGTACGACTTGGCAAGCTTAGAGATAGCAAAGTAGAGAAAATTTCAGTGTGCGGTTGAAAAGAACTACTCTAGCAGTTGATGAAAATGCAAATTGCTGACATGCTGAAGAGGCAAAATAATAAAATGAAATAAAGATCTGCTTGTGCGTGCTGGGCAGTGTCCTTTAAGGCAATTATGAAACTGGGTTATAACATTCAAGGGAATTTAAATGCAAAATAACTGCAATAATTTTTAAACCACTTTCTGGTTGTATGAGATATCAAAACCCATAATTGTTCCATCATTTTTCTCTCTGCACTAAAGAAGCATTTCATAAATACATTGTACCCATTTTGGATTGGACATGTATTTTTTTAATTGTATATTTATATTTCTAGCATAGCAATAGTTATAGTAGTAGTGTGGTAAGAATTACTTAAAAAGATTTGCTTGGCAAATTTCGGAGGAGTGAAAGAATTTCTTGGAAATTAATAACTTAATAATAACTTGGTAATAAACGTTGATTATTTTTAAATTGTAGCACCCCCTGTTCTTTTCTGTTTTATCAATTCAGTGAACATAGTTTATCATTAATTAATTCATTCAATGCCTATGCTACTTAATCCAAATTAGATTTGTGAAGAGGCTCGTGCCCATCTTCACCGACTCTGGGCGCCATCGCAGGGCCACCACACACAACCGAACACACCCACCCTCACACCTCAGGGGAGATTTTGAACAGGCAGTAAAGTCAGTAATGCCTGTACATGTCTTTGGGCTGTGGGAGGTAACCGGAATACCCAGATGAAACACATGCAAGCATGGGGAGAACATGCAAACTCCACACCCAAGCCCGCAAATTGAACCCAGGCCCTATTGCTGTGAGGCTAACATGCTAACCACTGCGACCCTGTGCCGCCCGTGAACATGTTTCACTAGTTTTACATAGATAGTTGAGTTTACGCGTACACATAAAGTATAATCCAATCTTGTGGATGACTTGCTCAAATGCACAAGAGCCCAATGCTGAGCTTGGAGTAATAGTAACTTTCCTGGTTTGTAACCTTCCAGGGTATTATACTATATAATAGAATTTGATGTCTTATTATTATTATTTTTTAATTCAACAGATGTTCCAAGGTAAAGATGATGTCAGAATCCAATCCAAGGCACTGTAATATCTTTTAAGGAACCAAAGAACACACACACACACACACACACACACACACACACACACACACACACACACACACACACACACACACACACACACACACTGCTGCAACAGGATTTTCTATATTAGGTGTAGCAAGCATAAGAGCACCACAACAGCATGTCAACCAAGGAGATACAACAACACTTTCAGTGACCACAAGAGAATGGCTTTGCGCCAGACTGTGACAATAGAGACGGTGTGCTTTTATTTTTATCCTAACACTTCTGCAAGTGTCATGAAGCACTTTGATAAGGTCCCTCAGCTGCTATGCTTTTTATGATGAGTTTGTTCATCAGTTCTTCATGTCAAGGAAACACGATGATAAGAAAACCACAACAATAACAAAAGCGGGTGCTTCTATACTTTTGATGGTTTTTACTTTGAAGCTATTGCATAATATTCAACTTGTCTATCTAATATACATTGTTCAGAAGTCTTTGATCAGGTCAGAGAGATTTTTTATATCTTTCCAGTGAGCTAGAACACCTCCTGTTATATAATGTACAGAGTATATTATGGATTAGCCAACAATTCACTTTCAATGTATTAGATACAGCCTCTTAGATGCTTCCCACTGGATATCCTATAACACACAGTGAGATTTCTCATTATAGCCATTAAGAGACCGAGAAAGCTCCAACTCACTAGGAAAGTACTGGTTAAACCATTATTCTAGGGCTATTCGATTAATTTGGAATGAGGGCCAGGTCGTGAAAACAATCCCAAATGGGGGGCCTAAAAAATATGCCCTGAAAAATAACACTAAACACTAAAAGCTACAGATAAAGTAAAGTACAAAAACATCACAGTGCATTTGTAAATGCAAGATAACATTAGTACATTGTATTTAATCAAGAGATATAGGCACAAAGCATTTCTACATTCGAATACTAAAAAAATACCCCACGCTGAGTAAACAATTCAGGTGAGCCGTAGTACAGAGAATTTATAGCTAACAGACAACATCCTCTTAAGTTCACACAACTGTACCATCAAAAACAACAGGAGAGTGGAATGGTATTTAATATAATTATAACAACATATGAGTGAATGGTAATATTTAAATTCATAATAGTAAAGAAAGGCTGCACGGTAGTGTAGTGGTTAGCCTCACAGCTACAAGGTCCTGGGTTCGATTCCCAGCTCGGGCGTTTCCGTGTGGAGTTTGCATGTTCTCCCTGTGCTTGCGTGGGTTTCCTCCGGGTACTCTGGTTTCCTCCCACAGTCCAAAGGCATGTACAGTAGGCTAATTAGCTGTTCCAAATGACCCCTAGGTGTGAGAGTGTGTGTGAATGGTTGTGTGAGTGTTGGCTCTGCGATGGCCTGGCGAGCTGTCCAGGGTGTACCCCGTCCTTTTTATTTTTCGAAGATTATCGGCGGGAAGAGCGCTTGGAGGCGGACACCTCAAAAGGTGATTGGTTCACAATAACAGGCTGTGACACAGTGAGGCGGGACAAACGTGGTGAGAAACTGTTGTGACACAGAATCATACAAAAAACTTCATACAAAAATCATACACATTTTTTTTTCCTAATTAATTATTTAGATATTTATATATTTATAATGCATGTAATTATTTATTTAACAATATACATTTTTAAAGCATAGGGTAGTTGTGTTTTTCCTTTTAAAATACCTAATGCCTAATACCCAATAGCATAAATTCAGAAAATGGTTCATTTCTAACAACACTGGCAAAATTGTCCATAGCTGCTTTTACAGGATCAGGTTGCCCCCAGAACTACACAAAGAAAAGGTTGCGGACGTTGGCCTTTGACTGTGAATGCCCATGAAGCGACCTAATAATGCCATAATGATCTAAAGGTGCCAAAAAGTGGAGCAAGTTGTGCCCACCTTTGTCAAGATATTCCAGAACAAATAATTTCCCATATGCAGTTGCACTAGGACTTGCAACTTGTTTCTGGGTACAATTTATTTATTTCTCGTGTAAAAGCAGCTTATGTTAACCAGGGTCCGACACCCCCCAAACACGGTCTAACAGACATTTATCGTTGTTTTGTGTCATTTTGGGAGAGAGAGAGAGAGAGAGAGGGAGAGAGAGAGAGAGAGAGAGAGAGAGACATCATGGTCAAGTTTGCTTTCTTGAACATGGTCTACCCATCTGACCATCTTGGCATGGGTTTTGTAATTAGGATGGATTATACTGCTGGGTATGTAAACACAAGTTCTCCAAAAACCTGTAAAAACCTGTGTGCAACTTGTAGCTGCCTAGGCAGTTGAAAAAAATGGTTACTGTTGTTGAATGTGAATTAAAATGGATTTTGGAGTGTGTATCATTATTTAAACCCTGGGAAAATGCCTTTTTTAATGCACCTTAATAAGGTGATAAATTTCTACAGTTCTGTGCCTGCACTAATAATAAGAGTACTGAAGCAGTGGCTCACTATCCTCTTTTGAAAAAAAGTCTTGTCATCTGAATTCCACTTTAATTAGAGGATTCATCGCTTCTACAGTTTAACACATTGCGCAGCCCGTGCTTCTGGGTACCTGCATATACGAGTCGTTACATGTAACAGACTATAAGTAGAGCTCAGCACTGAAGTCCATTAGCCCATAAGTGTCAACAGAAAGCACAGCCATTTCCATGACAACACCATGAAAGTTATGCTACAGCTGCAATACAGCTGATTTAAAATGTCTTGACAGAGCCATCTCATTCTCTTTCCTATTCTTGTTATAATTTACTCACATTAAAATGTGTATCTGAGCTGTTCCACTTCAGAGTTTTCACTGTCGAACCACCAAAATTTCACTGACACTTCATCCTGGAATTTCTCAAACAAACACTGCCTTTGTTGTTCTTGGAGTCCAGGCAGGCATAGCCACAAAAGCCCACTCGATCAATGTATAAGACTGCAATTCTTTCCAATTGTACCCGTTAATCTTAATCTAACATCCTCTAATTTACTTGCCATCTTATATGACCAAACTGATTTCTTTATACTATAGAATTATTTTACCAAACTACATTATCTTTAAATTTTGTTCTACTCAATCTAGAAAATGTAATGGAGCCCAAGTTCAGTTCATATGGATCGAATGTAACTCACTGTATTCTATTTCATTTCTTCTTTTTCTCTCACCTGAAAGATACCCATTAGTTTCACACCTCATTAAATTTACAAGTTACAGACAATACATTTGCTATAGCATTTTTAATTCTTGCCTCTTTATATAATATTTTACAATACATATTAGTATTATAATAGATGATTGAACTACTCATTCATTCATCCATTCATTTATTTTCGTGACCGCTTAATCTGAATTAGGGTCAGAGGGAGGCTGGCACCAATCTCAGACGACTCTGGGCGAGGGAAAATTACACCCTGGACAGCTCATCAGGCCATTCCAGGGCAGTAACATGCTGACTGTAACCCATTGGACTACTCTATACAAATGACAGCAATGGTTCTTTTGCAGCACGGGGAGGGGGGGGGGGGGAGTCAGCAGTGACAACCTGTGTTACTTTGTTAAATTATGACTATCAGGACTATCATGGTCTTAAACATTAACCAGATTGCAATCATGTGCCTCAAACCCATTCCTGTTCTCACCTCTCTTAGGCCCAGAAGATTCTACCAACAAGCCAGAGGTCGTACTCTCAGCAACCTCATCTACACTCCACTGCTATCCCAGTCTCAAAAGAGTGTGGCATGAGGGCTCTGGAACTGCCAATCTGAAGAAGGCTGATTTCCCCTCTGCCATTGATTCTCACTACTCTCTTGACTTTCTTGCACTAACCGAAACCTGGATTTCCCCACACAATTCTGCTACACCAGCAGCTCTTGTCTCTGCTTATGTTTTCTCTCATACTCCATGAGTAACTGGGAGAGGTGGTGGTACAGGTCTGCTCCTATCTCAGAGTTGGCATCTCCTCCTTTGAGCTTCATGCAGTAAAAGTCTCCTCTCCAATCAACCTCCTCATTATTGTCATTTACAGGCCTCCTGGACCCCTAGGACACTTTTTAGAAGAAATGGACACACTCCTTAGCATTTTCCCCACTGACAACACCCCCTCACTCTTCTGGGAGACTTCAATCTCCTCTCTGATAAGCTCTAGTCCTCTTGCCTTCTCCCTCTTCTCTATTTCTTTTCTTTAATTTTCAACAACTTTCAAGCTCTCCCACACACAAAGGAGGGAATCTCCTAGATCTTGCTTTCAGTCGTCCCTCACAAGTCACAGGCATTACTGCCACCCTGCTTCGCATCTCTGACCACCACTTGGTTTCCTTTACTATCACCTTACCTATTCTATCTAACACCAGCTTTCAGCCTTCTTCCCCCTCATGGAGTTGCTGTGAAGCAATCGTAGACAACTCAGATCAGCTGAGGGAAAGTGGAAGATATCTCTTCCACTGCCAAGATACCCTGTTGCACAAGACCCACGCAAACGCCACATTTTTTCATCCTTACTCAATCCATCTGCTCCACCTCCCCCATATTCCCTGACCGCTGAAGACTTTGCCGACTTCTTTGATGGGAAGATAAAACATATCTCTCAGACATTCACTCACACCCCATCTCCTATACTACACAGTGTAGATTCCACTTCCCCTTCCCTTGCACAGTTTTCCTGTCTCATAACTGAAGACATCCAGCGACTCATCTCATCATGCAATCCTACCAACTGCTCACTGGATCCAATCCCTTCCACAATACTCCAATCCATCTCTCAAGACCTTCTCCCCTTTACCTTCACTGTCATCAATAACTCTATATAATCTGGTCATGTACCATCAGCTACAAAAGAGCCAGCATACTACCCATCTTAGAGAAACCCAGGGCTCAGTTCTTGGTCCACTTCTCTTTATACTAGGTCTCTCTGTGATGTCATATCTTCACATGGGTTCTCATACCACTGTTATGCAGATAACAATCAACTTGAATTACTTGATGTTTTTACATGGGTCTCTGCATGTCTAGCAAGTATCTCCTCATAGATGGCAGACCACCAGCTGAAACGTAATCCCAGCCAGACTGAATTGCAATCTCCTTGAACAACTCTGTGATCGCTTCTTCAGTCACTGCATGAAGCCTTGGAGTAACCATGGACAATTGCCTGTCCTTCTCTTCTCATATCACTAATCTCTCTCGATCATGTTGATTTCTTTAATATCTGAAGGATTCATCCATTTCTTTCTACTAAGGTCACTCAAATACTTGTTTAGTCCCTTATTATGTCAAGACTAGACTGCTAGACTGGACTGCAACTTACTCCTGGCATGTTACCTTTGAGCGCAATTCGACCTCTGCACCTGATTCAGAATGCAGCAGCATGGTTGGTTTTGAACCTTCCCAAATTTTCCCACATCATTCCACTGCTATGATCTCTCCACTGGCTTCCTGTAGCTGCTCGCATTAAATTTAATACACTAAGTATTGTCTGCAAACCCGAAAATGGACCTGCACCCTTCTGCCTCAAAGTCATCAATGTTTTATTTTTTTTTACATGCCTCTCACCACAGACAGTGGGCGACATGGCTGGCCTTTCATAACAGCAGCGACAATAGGGCTTGAACCCCGGACGTGGAGATCAGTAAGCTAGCACCCTACCACCGGGCTACTACAGCCCCTGTATGTAAAGTTAGCTTGTTTTCTTTTTTCTGTTAAAGCCGTCCTTGAATGGAAAAAAATTGAGAAGCATGAATCTTGTAGGGTGAGTCAAACTACTGTTAATGGACTGTTCGCATGTCTTGTTAATTTGGTCATATATATACTTATTTATTTAGCATTTAAGTATGCTCTCTCTCT
>JBCNYG010000010.1:5527983-5538049 GCA_039654305.1 Porochilus rendahli | reverse complement strand
CCCCGCCTTTTGGTCAAACTCACCCCCCACCACCCCCTCCCCCCCCACACACACACACACACACACACACACACACACACACACACACACACACACACACACGCATCAAATACCTTTTATGTTATTTATACAAACAATGGAGTTGGTCATGGATTGTGGAAGTTTTAATTAAGACCCCACTCCTGGAACAATGCAGCACATCTACTACTGAACTCTATTACACATGCACTTCCAATTACATAGACAAGCCCATGATCCATGACAACTAATATAATCACAACAGTACCAGCTTTTCGTTCCTCACCAATGTATTAAAAAAATAGACCTTTCTTCCTTTCTCTTCTACATTGGGGAGTTGAGAAGTTTTTATGGATGTGAAAACCCTGGCCTCGAGAGGTGTATCATAATGATGGATACTGTTACGATGCTACTTTCACATGCCGCCATAATCTCAGTACGCATGTTCCTCTAGCCCTTTCACCATCTGCAGCCGGAGCCGGAGGGGAGAGTGAGCAGCAGTACAGTGAAGGCATTGTGTGCCCTGACACAGGAGGGGGATGAATTTCTCCAAGGTGGAGACGCATGAGATCGATTAAAAGCACCAGAAAAAACAGATGGCTTTTTTGATGTGAAATATGAAATGATGTGAAATAAGGTCTTTTTGATTATGATGGAATCTATTTTTGTATAATGTATGCTTCTGAGGTAGTCAAAGACAAAGTGCAGCTTTGTGAGCTTTTACAAATAATAAACATCCCAATTTTTTAAAACTCTTCTTTGCATCTACAGCATAGGGGGTAACATTACTCCACTGTGTCCTTAGTTCCTACTTCTTTTCCTTTTTCATTTTATTGGTCATTTCTCAATATTTATCCCATACCAAAAATTACCATTTTTTAGTGGCCATCAAATTAACATTTAAAATTTATTGTGTTCTTTCCAGGGCCAGGCCTCAACCCACCACCAAGTTTGATGAAAATCAGACCAGTAGTTGTATAATTCTTCTCACAGAACAAAATCCTTTAAGAAACACTTGTTAAAAAGCTAGTAATAAATTCCTGGATATGGATCAAGGATTCACTCCAAAATGTTACAGGTTCTTGCCAGGCCCAAACCCCATCCCTCCACCAGGTTTGGTGAAAATCGGTTCGGTAGTTTTTGCTACTTGAAAACCAACAGACACTGGTAAATACATAACCTACAGCAGAGGTCACAACAATGTTCACACTTGAATACAAATTTTGGTTTTAACTTTTCGTAACTAAAATTACTACTTTTATTTATTTTATATACTCGTGTGTGTATATAGTGCAAATTTAGCATATATTCGACTGATAAATTCTAATATACATCCATTCAAATTACTAATCCGTATTAGCTATATAATCGATCTCAGTATGAATATTTTGGTATGAAATTCTTGCTGTTGGCCATCAGTGAGCTTTTAAGGCCATTTCCTGTAAGCAATGTCCATCACTGCGCTCCATTTTGCGTCACGCTCTCTGTCTGACATTATTTATTGTATAATATTGTGTTGGGCAGCAGACCAAAACCCAGAGCAGCCACAGGGAGAGAAAAGAAAAGAGAACAGACATTCAATGAACACTTCATCTTTTATGTTTCTATGCAAGGGATGGAGACACCATGTAAGGGAGCTTTAGCTTTGCTCCAAACATGGCCAAGTCATTTTTGCTCAAAATTTGCCATATATTATATCCATGTATTAGTTATACAATAGAAAATAATGTAATAAGAAGGTGTAATAAGAAGCAGAGTCCACGATTTCCATATATTCCATACATGTGATCAAACTCGCACCTGTATCGTTCTATAAGTTCTATAAAACTACATGAATTTGGCATGGGATAAAAACCATACAAAAACCCATTAACTCATTGATAGTAATAAATGTGTGATTACTCACATAGATAATTATGCATTTCTAAGGTACCAAGATTGGCATTCTGAATAATATTTTCTCAGAAATACTCCAGACACTTTCCAAGCTCTGCTCATGCTTTTCTCTGTGGTAGTGTTTGGGCCTCTGGGGCTCTGCTAGGGAGCTGAGCAGTGGGGTAGAGGAGCGATTGGGATTGATGGTGATTGCTTTAGCATGTGAGCATGTGGGGGGAAGACAGGCACAGCTTCACACAGCCTGCCTGGACTGAGGTTAGCTAAGGTGAGAGTCAGAGAGGCAAGACGGTTTTGCTGGCTTGATGCCTGGCTGCAAATAAAGTCATACTCATGGAAAACTCTTATCCCGTGACATACTTTAGGTTCTTTTGTAAGTGTCCTGGATGCACCTCCTCTCATCTTCAAATGTTTCTAAATCAGCATTTGTAGATAAAGGTATATACAGGTATATTCTAAAAATAAAAATAACATTTTGAAATTCTCACTTACTCTTGCTTTATCCTGTTAGGGTCGTGGGGGAGGTTGGAGCCTATCTCAGCCGACACAGGGCAAAGGCAGGTACACCGTAAACAGCTTGCCAGACCATTGCTGGGCCATTAAATACTTGAAAAAAAATTAATTGACTTTCTTTCCTTTAAATTCTTCACAGATGAACTGGTTAACAGTTGGATCTAGCTGATCAGCTTGAGGCCTGCTCCTTGCAGTAGGTCGACAAAGTTGCACTAGATGGAAAAACACTCATTCTTGAAAATAAAAAATAGTTCTTATTGTCAAATACTTATATGTCAATACTTATAATACTTAAATAAGTCTAAAATGAACAGAACCAGTGTTAGTGGATAACATGCTAACCAGCTGGCAGCACTTCTGGGTTCATCACAACAAGTACCATGCACTTTCCTCCAGTGACTGGCATTAGAAGACAATGAGTAAAGGAGGCCAGTTCCTTATGGCACCAAATCCCATACAGTAATGGAAAAAACATGCCTACGTGAAGCTTGTAACAGAGAGGACTGTAAATACACGCACAAACTAACAAACCTTGTGAAGCATTATAACTGTATTTTCTTTTTCTTTTCCTTTTTTTATTTAATTTAACATTTTTTAACCTGTTCTGTCCAGCATCATAGCAAGCAGAATGGCAGTCTGGTTGCAGTGTTGTGCCGAACAAATGTGCTAGGGGAGGATTATGGGTATAAGGCTCCTCTTGATAATCTGATTCATTTTTTTATTTAGTGTTAAATTGTGTTGTAGAATCTATGTAGTCTTGCTGGACTTGACAGGAGGGGACAGAAAAAGAAAGACAACAGAAGTGAAAGGTAAAGTAAAAAGAAGAAAGAGGAGACAAAAACACTATAGATATAAAGCAACGACCCTTTAAAGCAAACTATCACAAGACAATAAACTGCTACATGTATACATATATATACAAAACAAAACAAAACAATAAAAAAAGAATAAATAATTATAATGAACAAATTGAATAAAATAAAATAAAAAAATAAAAATTATAATGATAATTGTATTTTCAACATGCCGCCTCCATGGCTTCTGATTGGATGTTGCCTGTCTCCTGATTCTTATCTCTGCCTTATCGCCGATTAACTATTTACCCGATCTTTTGACCAGTGCCTGCCTGACTGTGATATTTGACTGTGTTTCGGATACCTGTTTACATTCTACACCTTTTCATCCGCCCTTCACTTCTATTGCACAGCCATATAATTAGACATATATAATACACCAATAGCGATTAAAATGATTTAGCCCTGCGCTAAAATTTTGGAGCACTACCGTTGCCATCTAATAGAACACACACACACACATGCACACCATTAGACTCTATTATCTATGACTGAACCAATGCCAGTGGGTCCATTCATATAATTGACATCTCAAGTTAGTCCAAATTATGTTTCCCACAATGCACTGGACTTAATTATTCATAATTAGCCTCATATTCTGCAAATGTAGTAGATGATGATGCAAATGATGACAATCATTTGTATTTTTGAACTGTTTTGAAAAGAACTGCCAACATTTACAAAGTTTTCATTTTCTGATTTCATCTGATTTGTTGAGCAACTATTACTACTGCCTTGATCTGGAGTCTTTACTACAACATTTTCATTACAATTAATAAAGAAGCATCTATATTAATGAAAATTGAAGCCAGTGACTAAAAAAGGTTAAAAGCAGCAAGTTTAAAAAAAAACACATCTGAGTGCATAACCAATAACACAAATAGAAATATCAGAAATAGAAATGTAATGTGTCCAGAAAAAGCATCACGTACCACAAAAGGCAATATTTCAAGTACTTGTGTCACAGACCTCATTGCATGATGGGAAATGATCCGATGTTGATATGTAGATGTGTAGTGCTGAATTAGGGCATGAAAATAATGTATAGTATTTTGAAACCTTCGACCTTGAAACCTTACACCCCGAACAGCTCACAAGTTTGCAGGGCCAACAAACATATAACCATTTACACTCAGACCCAGGTGTGATCCGGAACAGCCAATTAGCATACTGTGCATGTTTTGGGACTGTGAAAGGAAACCGGAAAACCTGGAGGAAACCCATGTATGCGCGCATGGGGAGAACTTCACACAGAAATGCTTGTGCCCAGGAATCGAACCCAGGCCTTCTTGCTGTGATGAGGACATGCTTACCACAACAACACCATTCCACCCCTGTGAAACCTGGAAAGCAAGTATGAGACTTGAATTTAATTCTTGCTGCAACGCAAATCAAGAGTGACCAAACTCACCTAAATCGCACCGAACAATGAAGCAAAATGCTTTACGGTCCAATAAAATATTATGTAGGATTTTTTATTATATATATTTTTTGGGAAGATATTCTAAAACAAGACAATTCGAATGATGCATGGTGAAGTATGCTGATGGCAGCATCGTTTTATAGGGTTGCTACAGTAAATTATGGGCAAACGATTTTGATACCAAACCAGAACATATTTGTTAGACAGGTGACAATAAAAAAAATTAACCTCAAGAATGATAACAACTGAAAGCCTGAGTCCAAGTCAACAAGTCAACCTTATTGAATAAGATCAATGGTTTGGAATGGCTAATTTGGAGCCCAGACCTAAATCATACTGAAAACCTTTGGGATGTCATGCCCACAGTAGATTTCCTTGAAATCTGATAGAACAGGAGCTTGTCTGCAAGAAAGTGTGGGACAAAATTACCAAATAAAGATATCAAAGGTTGGTAGACCCTTAACCAAAAGACTGAATTCTTTATCACAAGTAAAAAGTGCTTTAGCAAAGTGTTGTTTAGGGAATACATTAGATAAGGGGTGTCCCCTCTCACTCACCCTTCGAATTTAGTTGGTTGTTGTATCAAAGAATATATTAAAAAAGGTGACATATTATGGTGTAAATTGTTATGTATATCACAAAAACCTACATTTTTTATTAAAGGTGTGTAGACTTTTTGGATCCATTGTTATTATGGACCTACTCAGTTTAAAGAGTTAAATAATTCACACCAATCAGCCATAGGACTAAGACCAGGTGAATGGTCTGCGGCTAGGCAGCCCCCATAAGAACTGTGTGCTAATACAACGCACCCTTTTGCAGGTGGCACTGTAATGCATGAATCAATGTCTTTCACTTTACTACTCAGTAATCATAATATTTTTAATGTCATGGCTGACCAATGTATATGGGATATTTCTGTAAATAGGCAGGAACGAAGAACCTCAAATTATTATTTCACATAATATTGCTGAAAAAATGTTTACAAATTCTCACTGAATATATTTTTTGCTTTATTACACACATGGATGCTTTCAAAAAGTGTCAGGGTTTGTTTTGATGTTAAACATGAAACCATTATAATGGAATATTGCTTAATAAAAAAACAGAAAACGCAAAACAGATCATTTCATCATAAAATCTTTATAGTGATAACAAGCTGCTTCTCAAATCACAAGAGCGTTTTTGCATTATGGAAACATGTTGTTCACATTTTAACACAATATTTTCCTATTATTGACATAAAGACATCACATACAAACTTAACAATGAAATACAAACCTATCATGTTATAACAAGAATCCTTACAGGATCATCCTCCACAATTAATAACGGCAGAATCTTACCATGTCTTAACCAAAGCATAATATAGAGCTGGCTAATTTAGAATACTCCTGTTTACCTTTCTCCTCATTTAAACCCACGTTTAGCTCATAGCCATTCAATATAAATCATCTTGTCATAACATGAAACTTTTAATATCAGGAAAAAAATATATCACGTTATAACAATATATATAGAATTTTGTTTAGAATTTTTGCTGATTTTGTATCTTGTACTTACATGAAAACACCTGATTATAACATAATTAAAAAAAAATCTTTAAGCAAGAACTTTAATTGTTATTACACTGCAGACTTGTCTCTTTCAAACCTTTACATAAACACAGCTTAGCACAATAATTCATTTCATTACCAAATGTACTACAAGCACCACAAAAAAACTCACTAAACTATTTCGTTTTCTTAACTGTTTTCTTGGTTAACTTGTTTTATCAGCTCAAGCAGCGTATTGTAGTTATCTGTGGTAGGGTATTCCTGCATACACCGTGTTGTCAATACTCCTGTTTCTTACTATTATGAATTTTTTAAGTTTTGATGTAGTTTAATATAATACTACTCATTTATTTGTTCTTACTCAGTTCAACATCTAAACATTTGGTTTTGGAAAAAAAAATTAAATTGTGTTACACAATTACACAATTGTGTAATTTTGCTGATGATTTATGACAGATTGGGCCAGTGGGGAAATGGTTAGGGTGCTGGGATTATGAACGAGAGGTTGTGGGTTTGAATCCCCATTAGACCCCCACCATACTAAGACCCCTGGGCAAGGTCTTAACACAAGTGCCAGTACCAGTAAAAATACTGCTAGGTAACCTGCAATGGACCAGCATCCCATTTGTTGAATTTCTAGCTGCTTCATGCTATAGAAACTGGGGATAAGCTCTGGCTCTGATGAGCCGCTAGGCTCAGGTGTAAAAGTCCAACTGACTTACCTAAGAATTCTGTTTAATCAACATTAAAAAAAAACTTTGTTAGGAACCTTTTCTGTGCTGTGAAGCGTCAACATTAATACATTAATAAAAAAAGCAGTTTTTTGTTGTCATGGTCCAAGCTACACTGACATAATGATAAAGCTACACTGACATACATACAAAGTCATTACAGATATTGAAAATGTTACTAACCCAACAGGATTAGGAAATTAGTTAACCTTCCTGCCACATGCACCTGTAACATATTTTACAAAACATCTCAAGTGAAAATCTATCTACCTTTTTCAGTAAATGTCTTAAAAATGAATTCGCAAACACATTTACCTCATAATCCATGTAGCAGAACCAAACCAGGCTGACATTACAATGAAGACCCGCATAAAGGGGTGGGGGGTGTTTGCAGCCAACGGAAGATACCACTTGGGGTTTGGCGCTAATCTGAATATGCAAGATGAGAGACAGAGAGTGGTACTGCTGCCAATTTGACAGATGGACAATTAATATGAGCTAAGATGGCATCTTGGCCTGAATACGAATCGCAGGATACAGAGCTGGACCCGAAGAGAGCGAACAATCGTTTTTCTCGCTGTAATATGGCCCAGCTTCTACAAAATGAATCATAGTGATGGGAGGCCATGACTGTTCACACATATGGGTAACCTCAATCATTAATTGGAATAGGAAAAGTAATAAATTCATATTATTATCAAAGCATGGCAGAAAAACAAGTAGTTTGGCCCACTTATTCTATATACCAGTATTACCACTAACCAATAGTCCTTCAAGATTTAGATATGTCATAGACATTTATAGATTAACTGGACCACCAAAGAAGGAAAATAAAAATAAATATGTTGGGATTGAGACATTGCCTCTTTGAGAAAGAAAAAACAAAATAAACAAGAGCACTTGGAAAGTGGAAACCTCTGCCAAGCCCAGCAATTGCCCATGCGAACCAAACTGTAAAAAATCTTCCTGTCTCCCAATGTTAAAGAATCCTTTAAAAAATTCCCTGGATCCAAAACTTGATTCGGATCATCTTCAAATTTTAATGGAGTCTACCTTGTCCAAAGCCCCACCTCTGGTACAAATTTAATGAAAATCCACATATATTTTTTTATATAGTCCTGACAACAAGCAAACGCACTGAATATAAGCCTTCTCACTAAGTTGAACTATAAAACCTTTTAAATGCATCCTAAGCAATTAAGTCCGAAACACAGAAATCACCAAATAAAAAAGTAACCTGACAAAGACTTTAAATGAGAAAAAAATGCTTGTATTTAAACAGTGCAGAGAGTAAACCCCTTAGTTAGGATGAAAAAATATATATATGCGTTATACCTTTTATTCCTATTAATCATTCAAATCATTATTTCCCCAATGAGCAAGCAGCACTTATACAGTGCTTCTGAAAAATGTTGAAACAGGAGGATTATCTACACTTTTTCCGAAGATGAAAATGATCAGTGCAATACTTTGAGGCAATAGGATGCTAGTAAATATATTAACAAACATATGAAAGTGGATGAGATGAGAATCCTCACCCCAAATTGCACAAAGTCACAGGGAAATTGTAAAATTCATCTGAAATAAAGTGCTGTTAATGGTTGAGTATCTCTTATCTGCTACTCATATGTACTTGCTGTACTGCCTCTCTTCTCCACAGGTGTTCTCTGAGTGTATTGCTAGTTATGAAAGCTCCTGCTTAATTACCCTGTTTATGTTCAGTCATTTATCATAGCCATAATATGCAATGCCTTAAGGCACAAACAAATCTCATCTAATCTTAGCTTTGGTGGCAAAAATGTTTCTAAAGGTGAGCTGTGTTAGTGTTACTATAAAATACTTTCACCATTTTTACTATGGAGAGCAAAAAGCTGCTATTTCGTGATTTTGTTTCAGAGGTTTTATTCTGGGATTTTATCTTTGTATTTATATAGTTAGATGGCAATGCTAAAGCACAGTACACTCATTTATTCATTCATTTTCTGAACTGCTTATTCCTAATTAGGGTGGCGGGGAGGCTGGTGCCCATTTCAGCTGACTCTGGGCGAGGGCATAGTACACCCTGGGCAGGTCACCAGGCCATCGCAGGGCAGAAACACACTAATGGCTCTGTAGCTACTCTTGAAGAAAATCAGCAATGGTTCTTTTACATGCCTCTCACCACAGACAGTGAGAGACATGGCCGACCTTTGATAACCCAGTTAGCTGCACTGGGGGTAAAATATTTTATTAGAAATGTATTTATCTTGATTTGCTTCCCTAATTTACAATAAACCTGTACAGTATTTACTTGTTCTATTTTTATTGAGGCACAAATCTGTACATATTTCTCTCCACTGTACTTATTTAGAAATAAAACCTGCTTACTACTCAAAGTGTGAGGTCTATGTGGACAAATCTCAGACCGAGGTCTTTATGTACAAAAGAAAGAAGGGCTGGGATTTCTCTGTACAGACCGTGCAAACCAGGTTAATAATCAGTTTATTAAATGGCATATTAAAATAGTGCCTTTTTAATTCAGTTCAGATGCTGTTACTTGCCAACTTCTGAACAATGAATTTTAATTTATGTCTGTGAGAGCTTTAGTAGTGTCACAACACCACTTCTCAACACCATTTCCCAGAGTGGGAGGCATGGCCTCACTTATTTTGTTCTTGTTAGCCGGCTACATGCTATGCTTCCTTAATTAAGTTTGGATTTTGTTTTTGTCTCTTGGGTTGCCAATCCACAATAAACTCCTCATCTAGCGTTTACGTACTGTCTCCACATGCATTCGTGACAGGTCGCTTTCGCATGTTTTCTTGCACGTGGAAGCTGCTAAAGATAATAGCGCACATGATACAAGATAGGAGCTAGCAAATGGCTAAACTTGCAAGGCAGTAGGCAACAGTCAATTCACAATTTACTACTCATGCATCGACCAATCATTCATTTATTTATTCATTTTCTGAACCGCTTATTCCTAATTAGGGTCGTTGGGAGGCTGGCACCCATCTCAGCTGACTCTGGGCGAGGGCGGGGTACGCCCTGGACAGCTCGCCAGGCCATCGCAGGGCCATCAGTCACACAACCATTCGC
>JBCNYG010000010.1:5382184-5392189 GCA_039654305.1 Porochilus rendahli | reverse complement strand
TGGGGGGGGGTGTGTGTGTGTGTGTGTGTGTGTGTGTGTGTGTGTGTGTGTGTGTGTGTGTGTGTGTGTGTGTGAGCAGGCATGGGGTGGGGGGCCTCTGTCAGGGGCAGCCTCGGCACACTGAGAAGAAATATGCCATATGCACTCAGTGAACTGGGGCCTGCAGGGCTTCTCTCAAGGTTATTAGAAAACCCTGCACACCCTGTGTGGAATCTGAAAAAAACAAATAAGTAGAACTAGATGAAGTCTCAAGTTCTGACACACCTCTCTCACGTGTGAGGCCCACAAGGGCTTTTATGGAACTGTGAAAACACTTTGGTCTAATCAAGCAAACCTTCAGTTGGTCTGCTGTATCTGATCCCTCCTGTTGTGACAATGACACGGCTGCTGAGGCAGAGCGTATGCCTTTGCCTCAGATAACAGGGCCGCCTTTGACACTGAGTTTCCTTCCCTGTGCCGGGGCCAAGAGCCAGGGCCGTGTATCCGCTGCTCCACCCCCGGGTCCTCATCCACACAAAAGTAGGAAGCGACAGCCGTGGACACTCGCATTGTGGCAGACCGCTCTAAATCACGTCGCATTTCACCCGCCGCTCTTCATAAGAGGTTTCGGCAGAGGAACCGATAAACACAACTACAGCAAATAAATATATCAGCAACAGCTACCTGAGTGCTTGGAACAGTGATAGCTAATTGAGTAACACTGCAGCCTCGATGGACTCGCATTAGGTTACAGCGTAAACCAAACCTGTACATCTACAGACAAATGTTCCTGGGCAAAGTAAACAGATACTATCAGATCAAGATACATGGATACCAAGATACTATCAAAAACAGGATGAAGGTTGTTCAGGTAAATATTAAAAACAATATAGATTTAAACCATAATGCTCACTAGTTAAAACAGTTCTGTTCCACACCATTAGATATGTACCTACCATTGCACTGGCATTGCACATTGTGATTGTGTCGCTGTTCCACTGTTATACTGCCGAATTAATTCCCACCTTGATCAAATCCAACAAAGCAACATATCTCCTAAAGGTATTCAGCTGAATGAAGCCTCAGCAGTAGGAATTAAGGCCTGAACAATTGGCTTAAGCTCTCAGCAACCTTGCATCTCCACCAAGCTGAACAAGGACCATCCATCATCAGACAGTTGTGGTTCATGCCTTTTCCCCTGGCCATGGATCCTTGTGTTGTGTGAGCCGAAAGAGTAAAACTGAGGAAAGACAACCCTGGATGAGCTCTAGGAAAGCTAAAGAGAGCAAAAAGCCTACAGAGGTATATCAGTTTGAGATTGAAACCTCAACCTTATCAAGAGCTATTTAAAGAAAGGTGAAAAGGCTCATAATCCACTCTGGTTTATAGACCACTGGTGGGCAAGCAAAGACAGGGTTTGGGGATTAGGTGTGACTTGGGGCAGTTAACTTGAATTGCTCAATGTCATTGTGCATTCTCCAGCAAAGAAAACCAAGTGGCAAACAAATCAACAGCTAAGAATGCTAAGGGCAAAAGGATTAGCTTTAGCTCTAAAGACTGGCTCTCTAACACACTGTCCTTCAGTGAAACGTCTATTATCTAAAGGTCCTGCGCTGTTTCACTGAGAAAGGTGGTTTTGAAAAGAAAAGGGGAGCATTGTATGTTCACAAGGCAGTCACTGCCACTGACAGCTACACAGTGACATAACAGGTGACTAATACAACTTACACAACCGTCCCAACAGCCCAAGAAGGCCGACTTAATGACAAACCAGCTAAACTTGATAAGACAGTTCAGTAAGTAAACAATTTGCTATCACTTCGTTTAACCTTGGCAACTGCAGTTCAATGGAAGATGTTTGGAGATTTAACCCTTAATGATGTTTGGAGCTTTAACCTAAGAATTCCCAATACAAACTTCCCAGAGCTGCTGTAAAGAAATCAAAGGCTAAGATATGCGCTTGGGGTCTAGTGATGAAGAATTATAGAAAAGAATAACGGTTAATGTTTTTCTAACTATGTTTAAATACTAGTTACAAACAGAAGAAGGGGGACTCTAATATGTTTTCGTCAAACCAAATACCACTACACAACCACACAAACACTTTCTTTTCTACGAGATACTGTTTTCTTTATTATTTATTTATTTATTTTAGCTGATTGCTCAGGAGAAGAGCTGCTCTGAATCAAACATGGCTAAGCAAAGAAAAAACATACACACATATGTCTATGTATATTTTTAGGCTTGTAATGTTGGATCTGGGACATACTGGCTGCTTTGTCCAGTGCTGAAAAGTGGAATGATTATCATGCACACTGTATGAAGAGTTGTGAGTCCATGCACGTAGTGCGCTGCCCCGGACACCAGGCTAAATTTAGCCTCTTTGCTACCCCTGTGCTTGGCCTCCAACCATCCCTCTGCGCGCTATCCTTTTGTTCCCTTAGTCGGCATAGCTAACCTGAAACAAGCGAGCACTTTATACTGGGTTTTTCCTCAAACACCTCTGCATCATCAAATATTTAATAGCAACAAATGCCACACTTACAGAAGAACTCTCAGTTAAAACCTCTGCCAATGATCAGGCCATTAGGCTGTTAGGGCTTCCTGCTTTCACCCGATTGTGATCCTCATGACAATTGGATGTGGTTAGCAGGTGAGCTAACAGTTGAAGCCCAATCTGGAAACTATCAATTAAGGTGTGAGCTGAGCAACCGCGTATGTAATGGAGAACATGAAAGTCTGCCTGCGATGCTTGGTTTACATTCCGCCTTAGTGGTTTCTACTGTGTGGAAAGGGGATAAGCATCAGCCGCTCTTTATCTTTACCGTGGCACTCGGTGGAAGACGTAAACATTTGTGTAATCAGTTCTTAAAAGGCCTACGGTGAAGAAGGAGGTAGGAGAGTAGTGGCGATATAACACTCCATTACAGCATGTGTCCATGGCCTGTAAAAACTCTTCTCATGCAGAGTGGAGAGTAAAGCAGGACAATAGCAACCACTATTTGTTGCTGGACGCCAAAATGGTATGACCGAGACCCTTTCAATTCCCTTAAACCCTCTCACTCATGACCAAAAGAATCCATCCATCACTCCCGTCTCCTCCTCAGACAAAAAGTCTTCGAGCTGTAGCCAAAGTTTTAATATGTTGTTCAATCCAAAATTGATTAAGCATCACAGAGCACAAACAATGCTTGCCCTTCCATCTCCATGAGGCACTTTCATGGAAGGCTGAATGAATGAGTGCTCTGTTTGGCTGAACAAACGACAGACGCTCAGTCGAGAGATAAGTCTTCTCCGGCCATCTCCGACTCTGTGCTCATAGCGTATCTCATGCTCTGGTTAGTTCAGTAGGAGTACTTGTTTCCCAAATAGAGTATGTTAGTGCCTAATGTTTAAAATACCTTCCAACTCAAATTCACTGCTGGAAACTGTTAGCGTGGCATTACAATTTATGGAACATATTCACATATGTCACTTATACAGAATATAAACATCAAGATCCCCCAAAGAGGGTGCATATGACATCACCGCCTTACTAAAACCCCAAAACGTCTCATTAATACCAGCATAAACATGCCAACTCTCATCACAGCACTCACTGCTTCACATTTAACTGAACAATGTTATGTATTTTTTGTATAGATCAAACACGCCAGTGTTCTCAGCTACTCATTTAATAGCTGAATGGATACAGCCTGTAATCACATCCCTGCCAAGGCCCTATGTAATGCTATAAGCTGAACTAATGTGTTCAATACATACTGTTCAGCGTGCCTAATCATTCTTACTGTACTGAACCAGTAACGGTCAAGAAAAGGAGTGTTTCTGTAATGTAACATAAACAGTCTGCATATTATTCTTCATTATTCTGTTCTAAATACTCAGTGATGTACTGTACTCATTTGACAGGTCAGTGATTCAAACCAATTAGTCATAGATATCACAATGAATGACCTGCCTGGAAATGTGGAGCAGCAAAATGAAGAAAAGTATTTTAAAGAAAGGGTTTTTCTTTATTCCTTTCAAATACAATCAGTGCTGCACTTCCCATTCATATCAATGTATACAAGGCTTTAAAAGATTATCTGGTGAGTGACTATGACTGTAA
Organism: Porochilus rendahli; assembly: GCA_039654305.1. NCBI lineage: Eukaryota > Metazoa > Chordata > Actinopteri > Siluriformes > Plotosidae > Porochilus > Porochilus rendahli. The sequence continues at coordinate 5,388,102 of JBCNYG010000010.1, read as the reverse complement.
TACCCTTCACTAGTCTCTAAAAAAAAAAAAAGCACAAAAAGTTTCATTTCTTTAATTTAGCACTAAGTTATTAGATATTATTAAAGCTTTTTTTTAGTATAGGTATAGTTGAATCAAGAATGCTCCGAAAGAAATGAACCAGACCAAAACAAATAAACTCACATCTGGTGCGTTTTAGTGTTGTAATGAAATTATGTAATAGCCTCAAAAATGTGAGTTGATATCCAAGTGTGTAAACAGCCTATCTGCACAATAAGAAGCCATATCCAGGTCTGAAATTTGTCTGAAATGTGTGGTGTGCACTGATAAAGAGTCATACCTGAGCATACACTACATACTGCTGATACTAAACCCCACAGTTACATGTTGATGGTTTCAAATAGTCCAATCGTCATGTATGCATAACTGTACACAGGAACAATTATTAGGCAATAAGTGATTTCCTAAGATGTTATGTTCATATGTATATGTACTGTTCATTGATTCACTGTTGATCATACTGTAGTATAAATATTTTGGTACTGCCTATTGACTTTTTCATAAGTATGATGCTCCACTTGAGCTGCGCTTCACGTTGAATAAATATACAAAAGAATCTGGAAACTGTTGGAGGAATCAGAATTGAACATAAACTACTTCAATAAGTAAAAGTGATGGTCTACGTATGATGTAGATGTTTCTCAATATCTGGATTTAATTAATCGGACTTTGTGGATAAGGTGCAATAAAAAATAAATGTATTATAGCTTGTGGTGAACTGGCGCTACTGTTAGTCAAACCTTTAATGTTAGCCAGCGGACATCTATTTAACTAGCAAGATCTGGCGGGGGATCCCATTTTGTCACTATGCAGTAAAACTGATGTAAGATGAAGAAAAAACATGGAGCAGCTGTGGCCCCTTTAAAACCATGTGAAGAAGAAAATAAAGGCTTTTGTACAGAAGTGACTTTCATTTCAATTCAAATTCATTTAAAATTTTTGAGAAGAAACACCAATTCACAAAACTTCTGGTTCAATCTATATCTTTATCCCCCACCTCTCATTCCCATTCTAGTGATGAAGAAAAACTCTTGTAGCGTAAATTGTCACTAACATCATGTTGGGATTGGGACGCTACCACTCAACAGGGCTCAACCATATGACATTCATAAAAATAAGATGTCTACCCAGGAACGAAAATATCGTCATTATTGTCAATAATGGAGCTTTCATGTTCCTCAGGGTACTTTTGTTTCCTACAACAGGATAAAGACATGCACTTTGGGCTAACTGGCTGTCCCAAATTAGCCCTAGGTGTGAGTGTGAATAGTTGTGTGTATATGTGTGTGTTGGTCTTGCGATGGTGTGGCGAGCTGTGCCTTCACCCAGATTTGGCTAAGATAGGCTCCAGCCTCCACATGATCCTAATAGGATTAAGTGAAAAGATGTGGACATGTGCGCAAATATTATACTAAATGCCTAAAAACATTGGAACATAAAACGCATTTATTATAAAAACAAAATCCTGGAGGAATCTATACTAATGTATTACAAGGCCAATTAGTGATCTCCTTTGGAGAGGTCCAATTATATAAACAACACTGATTTCTATAAAGGACATTCCCTTTCTAGACACACCTATAATCACTTATAACATGACACGTTCTAAATGTGCTTGCTTTCTTGTACCATATTCAGGTTGCCTTTGTTTGGTTTATCCCTTATCAGGAGCTGCTCGGCTAATCTCCCCTCACAAAGCCCTCCATTTTATTTTCCTTTCTGCAGATAGTGTTACATGGAGCACACACAAAACTCGCAGGGCCAGAGGACTGTCGAGAAAGCCGGTGATGATTAGCACACTTCCTCCCATCACTACATGCAGATCTATCAACCGAAAATGAGATGGGGAGGCTTGATGATGTCATACAATTTGTAAATTGGATGAGCCAATGACTTGGTGACTACATAAGTGCTAACATGTGATATGGATTCCATATAACACGTATGCACTTCTAAACTCTTCATCAGTCAGTTCAACCATTATATTATATACTTACATCACGGCTGCTTTTATACTTGTTATTTTTACGTCACTCGTTAATGTAATTATGCTCTTAAAACATTCTTCCCAATGTATGCTTTTGTCTTTGACAGTAAGGGCTTGTAGGACTTTTATTTTTCACCCTTACACACTCTTATTTCCACCCAAGAGCTATGGCATTATGATACGGTTGTTTATCACTTTCAATAAGGAACAGTTTGAGAGTTTGGAATTCCCCTAAACAAAAAAGTGGTGAGACAGGACACTTGTTTATGTGTGTGTGCGTGTGTGTGCGTGTGTGTGTGTGTGTGTGTGTGCTGATGTAGGAATGGGTTCCGCTCTGGCAGGCCTCTTTACAGACAATATTTAGAGATCCCCAGTGGCCCACGTGCATCTCACACACATACACACAGACACACATACACACATTCTTCCTGGACAGAGGGATATAAGCGCTGCAGGGGCCACACTGAGTGGGCCCTCCCTACCACACGTGTCTTCATTGTTCTTCTCAGGAAAAAAAAAAGAGGGAAATATGAGGGAGATTTTTTTTTCTCATTTGCAGGAAAGGGAGGGGTAGAGCAGAGCACTCCTCGTGTTCTGTACAGGAGTGAGCAAGGGAATGAGAGAGAGAGAGAGAGAGAGAGAGAGAGAGAAAGAGAGATTCTTTCCTCCAACTCCAGCGATATACTCAGTGTTTACACAGGTGTTTTACGAGCTCGGACGATTGGGTCGTGTGTTCCGCAACATTGCACTATAAATACCCCATCACACAGACACGTACTGTACTGATGCAGCTGTAGAGCCAAACCGCACAAGGCACAAACCCCACAACTTAATGCATACCATTATGTTGAAACACTGACCTTTGAAAACACACACACACACACACACACAAATCACTGTTGCTTTCCAGGAAATAATTCTGTAGTTCCTGTGTAAAGCTATGTGATAACGTTTAACAGCTTCTTATCTTCGTTACTGGGGCTGTAAATGGAAATGTGCTAACAGGATGAAGGTATTAATGCAGCGAGACACTATGTTATATTTTTTAGCTTAATTTTTTATGTTAAATGTAAAACCCAGACTATTCAAAACGTGAGGAATACAATAAATCCCACCTCTTTACCTACCTGGCCTTCAAGGGCCTTTTCACCATCAACACTGGTTGACTTGGTATTTCCAGCGTTTCCAAGCTCACTATCAATGATTATCTCATAGTAAATTTCTAACCACATACATTATTGAGAAGGCATGAAGAAGAGGTATGCTCTTTTTCTGTAAGACACTTGAGCTAAACTCTGAAATGTAGACCCTCCTGGTGGTCCTCCTTAACTCTGAATTCTGAACTGCGAGGGGGTCGAGTGAAAATTCTTAAATCAGAGGCCTCAACTGGTGGACCCTATAGGAGCCTCATCTTCTAACAACAAGCCTCTGGCGTGGGGGAGAGTGTGAAATTAGTAGTAGTGCCATTAGTATTCTGACACAAACAGCAGGATATACACATTGCACAGAAACTAAACACAGGTGCGCATGCACCGTCAATTTTCTGAAGTATTTGCATGGAAAACATTCCAATGAAGAAGACAGGCCAGTAAAATCCCACACAGCTTACAAAATGAAAGTGTTTTGAGTGCCAAACCTTTGAGCGTTTGTAAGGAGTGGCAGGCCATCAACCTGGCTGCTCGACTTGGAGGCAGTGAGACAGGGATGAGGTGAGGCTAAGGTCTGGCAGAGATCAGCCACAAAGCTCTCGCCTCTCCTCGGCCGAGCAGCCAAAACTACAGCTGTGAGTCGAGTGTGCTGAGGTAATTGTTGTAAATGCTTCACTCTGACACAGATTACAGGAAAATAACACGTGCATGCCAAGCACAACACATCATTTCGACGTCAGTCGGAGTTTGTGTGAACGAAATGCGTGGCTTTGTGTATAAGCGAGAGAGCAAGAGAGAGGCTGCCTGACAAAAAGTGCGACTTCAAAATTTGATAGCGCTTGTTCAACCACACTCTTTGGAAAGAATGTCAGGAGGAACAAACACTCCACTCGTCCCTTGCTCTAAAGACAGGAAACAGGATTTAAACGCAAAACAAACCATACATTAGTTACAGTCTAAATATCAAAGGCTACATATGCGTGTATGTACGTGTGATGGGAGGGCGCAGTCGCTTGCTGGCCTGCGGGGTCTTCTGAGGTGAAATGAAAAGTATTTAGGTCATTAGAGCTGCGACGTTACAGCCAATGCAGGGAAATAGAGCCGGAGGGAAATGGTGCAGGAGGCCCTGAGCAGGGGAGGCTACCATGTCCTGTATATATCCTGAACCGGGCTGAGCACACACTCACACACCGCCATTGCTTTTCGATCACACATGCCATAAATATGACTGTTACAGCCTGAATGATCTGCTCCTAATGCAGGGGGTTTTAACACCTCAACACATGGTGAGAAACACAGGTAAAAACCCGTCCTCTGATCACTATACACAGAGGTCCTGAAGGTGTAATGAATAATATTTGACATCTGGAAGTAAGTCACTTATTACTGACTCACAGTGTGTGATTTCACTTACTCTAGACTCAGGAAGTTGTCTACACTATTTCATTTACGGCTATAAAAATTAACAATACTTTCCAGGACAGCCTTGTGTAAAGCAGGATTAATGATCCAGACTTGGTTTTACTTTGAATTTAAATGCTTTTTTTTTGTTTAAACTCAGAGATTGATGTGTCTATACCTCTGTCACACCGCTGTCTGGATCAGTTTCTTCGAAGTATCTCAACTTGTCCTTTATCTCTTCTTCTTCATACAGAAACTTCACAACCATTTTTTTTGGCTTCACAGGGGTACCCATAACAACCTTCCAAACAGACAAGTGCCCTGTTCCTCAGCTGTCTCACACACACATACACACACACGTACACCCGCATGCACTATAAACACTCTTTATGAAGACATAAGGCCTTATGCAAACACAGTCAGGTTCTATTGAAGTCTTTGAGCCAGGATCCAAACAATAGCAAGCCTAAGTGTCCATCTGCAGACATGGTTTGTGTGTGTGTGTGTGTGTGTGTATGTGGGTGGGTGTGTATGTGTTCCTAACAGGCAGTGTGTGTAAAATCCAATTATCAAGGCCACGGCATTAACATTCCTGCAGTCTGGCAGGTGACGGCGGAGTCCTTTCAGTGCATAGGAGCGCTGCGGCCTGACCAAGAGCAGCAATGAAGACACAGACACTGGAGGCGGGGGTCCCCCGGGAGTGCCTTCACAAACACTGGACCATTCTTGAAGGCTTTAAAGCCTTTTTGTGGGGTGGTGCTGGGGGGGTAATAAGGTAATAAGACACTGTCTGAAGCACTAAGTTGCATGGCAGCTAAAGGCAAAGAACATGGCCCTGTTTCTCCGAGGGAATAAGAGCACTTTACACCGGGAAACTCCCGCAACAATGTGTTGTGAGATTCTGTTCCAAACTTATTCATTTTATCAATTTTAGCTAAACGTATGTAGACAAAGAGTTCACAACGTCATTTCTGAATCAACTAATAGGAAGAGAACGCTAGCATTACAAGCGGTTTGCTATACTTCATAGAATTAAATGCTATAATAAATATTCTAGTTAGTGAATTTTAAATATACATACCTACACACAAATGTGGTGTGGCCAAAAAAATTTTTTTAGGTTCCTCCATCACACACCCTCTTATTGTTGGAGGTTTGATGAAAAAATAACTTGCTAAAAATTTCAAGCCTATAAAATAAGTCTGAGTGGTCCCCCAAAGCCCTTCCATTTTGTACATTTTGACAGAAATTTGGTAATATTTAAATTTTCCGTAACTTTATTTTCTGGATCAATAATCCCTTTATTGTCTAATCAGACCATGTAGATTTAGAATACAATATAT
>JBCNYG010000010.1:5351506-5362564 GCA_039654305.1 Porochilus rendahli | reverse complement strand
CGTAGTTCAGGAAAGAGAATAAGTCCAACTCTGCAGCCATTCTTTGAGGTTAATGATCTTAATGAGCCTAGGAGCATTTCTCGTGTGCACGAAAAACCCATGTTATTATTTTTTTATGCATGTCCTTTTAGGGGCTCCGTACTTTCTCCCTCTTCCTTGTCTTGTTCTTTTTCTTTCTTTCTTACATTTCTTGCCCTCTCTTTTCCTCACACACCTCCTTTTCTTTCTCTCTCTTTTACCTTTCTTGCTCTCTTAATTCTCTCACATTGTCTTGTCTCTCTCAGCTCTCTTTCTTGCACTCTCTCTTTCTCTCTCTCGCCTTATTTTGTTCTCTCTCTCTAAACTCTCTCTTTACCTTTCTTGTTCTCCTTCTCTCTCTGTATTTCACCTTGTTTTCGCTGTCTCTCTCTCTTTCTCTCTCGCTCTCTCTCTTATTCCCACACACACACACACTTCTCCATACCTTCTTCTCTCTATATATATTCATATTCTTTCCATGTGTCTGTCCATCTCTCTCTCTCTCTCTCTCTCTCTCTCTCTCTCTCTCTCTTGCTCTCTTTCTCTTCCTACTATCGAAGCTGTATATGCTAACACACCAGGGCATGTGTTCCTCACACGTACAGCTCTCTTATCAAACAGTCCTGCATTCCTGCAGCAGTACTGCCTCATGGCCCTGCAGCGGCCCACACAAATAAAGCCGGCAAAGAACGTGATGCAGACAGAATATATTAACTTTCTACAGTATTGGAGAAAAGAAACATTTGCTGTGTTAAAAACAAAAATACTGTAAGACTTTAATAAAGATTTTTTTTAATGAAGGGAAATTTATACATTCGCTGCAATGGGTCCGCTTTGCCTTTGGGACGTTTTGTGGTCCAGGGGGGTCACTTAAGTTGTTAGTCAAAATGAGCAGCAATTATTCCCAGCCCCTCTTAAAATCAAACCAAGATGGACAATGAAAATGGCATCTTGGCTCAATCCTGACATTCCTTCTGCTCTCAAGCTCTGTAAGAGTGCCATTAAAAAAAAAGTCTGCTGCCAAGTAAGCAGTAACACCTACAAGCTCAACTCACAAGCTACTCACTACAGGACTATTCGGCTTTGAAACATGTTAGCTGTACAGTGCAAAGCTCGACACCATATCAGCTGCTAGGTTTAATCCGAATTTAATACCATGCAGGCAGTTTCCCATTTTTACCAAAACCATCAATAACGTAACATAGCTAGGTATCAATCTTCCATTTTCTAAATGTACATAATATTTATATATTAATGCTACCCAGCAACTAGTCTTCATATATACTAAATAAAATAATTTAGGTACTGGATAAAATATTCATTTGTTTCTTCTAAGAAGTGTAAAGTGTGAAAATCTCAGCAAATGGAAAGAGACTTTTTTTTTGTCAAGACATAAGTTAAATTTAATCTTATTTTTTGTCTATAAACTACACTAAAAGCTGAATGAATGCTGGAGGAGTTAAAGCACTGATTCGTTTTTATTAATGCAGGTGGCATACTGCACTATGGGAAACCACAAGCAGCACTACTCTCTCCTATCTCTCCCGCAGACACACACACACACACACACAAAACCAACCTTTAACCACGGCCCCTTAACTACACAACTCAACAACAAAAGTATAAAAAAGTGACTGACTATAATAAACATTTTGCTCCTAAAGTAAACAAGAGGAATTTCAGCATAGTTATTAATATGAACGAAGTGTGCAAATGTTTTTTTTAATAATAATTAAAAACACATTAATTTAAAAAATAATTATTTTGTCAATTACATTGCAATTGGTTTTAATATGAGCATATTACCAAGAATCACAATCTGTTTTATTATAACAATTTATATCAATTGTCAAGCTTGATGTAGCCTACTGTAGCACACATATTACTTTGCATTAAAATGTGCTTATCCCAAAAGTATATACCTACACACAAAATGCTTTAAAATAATGTGAAATATCTTTGTTATGACATGCAAGATCATTTGATATATGCAAAAGAAAAATATTTGCCTTATGGAGCTCCCTGCGGCAAAGAACAATAGCTGTACAGTGTCCATTTTATGAATGAAATAGATTAGGTAATGATGATAAACAATATTTATTTTCAAGACAACTTAATGTAAATAATCTGTCAAAAGCAGTATAACTTTAAGATATTTTACAAAGACTTTAAATCCACAGCATAAAAATGTGTTCCATATGATCCTATATTTTACCTAAAGACACTTTAGTTCATAATAACTCTGGAAATCACTTACAATCCCAAATCATATAAAAATCCCTTACATCATATCATGATATCATCATTAATATTATTATTAAACAAAGCATAAAGGCTTTAATTGTCTGGAGCCTGGAGCACTTTCTCCTTAGAACTCTATGATGGTATTGATGAACTGATGGAGCCAAGTTACACATTAAGCACACATGTATAAATATTTTACAGCTGGTTATTGGGATGTTGTTGTTTTTTTTTCTATATTATTATGGGATGTCCATTATAATGTCAGGTTCCGTGGACTACTTGAGACTAATCCATGTGTCGGCTTTGTGTGAAGTTCGTCTTTGCGCCAGGTTCAGCCCTCCTTTGTACTAAAGCATATCTCAGTCAATCACTCGGAGGTGCCAAACAAAATATAAACAGTAAAATTGTGTCAGCCAAAGCCCGAGGACCCGTTCCAACCGCTCAATCGGCCTTATCGCTGTTTTCATCTTAATTCACTGTACTAGTGGCTCTCTGATTCAGCTGCGCGCGCTTCTGGCCACAGTCTTGGTCGTGTGAGGGCAAGAGAAAACACAGAGGCGTCAAAAACCACCCAGTCAAAGCTAATGCGCCTTTTCACTCCGCCGAATGACTGCTTTCAAGCTCGCTTTCGGACTCTTCGTTTGCATTGCACCGCAAATCTACAGTGTGTGTGTGTGTGTGTGTGTGCGGCAGCGGACATGTGATTTATGGCGAATCTAAACTAGGTGGTTTACGCACGATGGACTAAATGTCCACTAATAATAATAATAATAATGCTCTGTTTTAAAATAACGCAGTCTAATGCAATCTGACAACTTAAAGTTCGCTCCGCTCTTACCGGGCACACACACCAATAACTTTTCAAACTGAGTGTAACATGAAATAACGTCCGGATTCCAGGCAAAACGCATCTTTTCAGCCGAAGCGCATAAACAGATAATGAAGTGAAACCCACGCGCAGTGCAGTCAATAAACCGCTCCATGTCCGTGCATTATCCTAGAAAACAACTTGGAATTATAGGGAACTATTTTATTGACGCGTCACGCTGAACCAGGTTTACATTTCACCAAATAAAACTCAGCTCGTCTGCACACTCAGCAATATCCACCCAAAAAATACCCTTATCAATAAGCGATCCATAAAGATCTACCTGCGTCAGACAAATCGGCGAATACATCCTGACCTCGGCCGCCAGTGCAGATAAGATCGATCGGTCACCAAAGTCCGGTTATTATCGGTTCATTCTCCCGAGTCCGTGCTGCACCGTGCACGGCCGTGTGGAACTTGTCCTCATTCAAAAGCGACAGAAAAGCTTCATCAGACACCGGCGGTGAACTTCGCAGATCCCAGCTCGAGCATTAAAGATTCCCACGAGAGCTCAGAAAACACAAAAGACTGAAGCCTTCAGGAACACCGCGCTCATCCGCAGAGACCGAGCTCCGTGCAGCAAGAGTGAAGAGGAGAGGGGGAAAAAACCTACTGTCTCTCTCTCTCTCTCTCTCTCTCTCTCTCTCTCTCTCTCTCTCTGATGCTGCTTTAAAGGGGAAATCTTGAAGAATGTCACAAGTGCAGGTCGAAAACTAGAAGGCGCCAAATTTCTGATCCTGTTTTCAAACTTGATATTATATTGAACGGTAACACCCTCCACTCAGCTGGATCCTAACAAATCACTCTCAAGGTTTTTTTTATTAAAAAAAGTCAATACTCCTCCTCTTCCAGCAAACACGTTCCACAGCATATATCACACAGCACACCCTCAGCTCTACCTCTCAGTAAATAATAATCAATGATTTTCCCCTCTTTATTTCCCACAAATAGCCTATTTTCTACGTTATCGTTTGTGTACATCAAGTGGGTCTATTTTAACATTAGCCAGTGCATTTTTGTGTTTTTTGTAGTGATTACTTTTTCATTTTCTACAGTTAGTGTGCAGATACTGTCAGGTGAGCTAGTAAATCTATAATATACAGGTTACATCCAGGTGGGATGGTAATTCCTGGACATTTCTGTGTAAACTTGTTTATGGATGTGCTTTTTATTTAGGCTATTGTCCTTTTTCCAACTTTGCAATGTTATAAGAACATATGTGCATGTTGTTTTCCATACAAGTCAAACTGTAGGACAAATTGTTAAGCCAAGCAAACATTTCTATAACATGTAAACCCTTACAGTTCAGGCTCAAGGCAATAAGACCTGTATAAGAACCGGTTATTTCTGTGGTTATGTGAAGGGGGCGGAGGGATGGGGGGTTCCCACAGTGCTTTTAGTATGGGTGGTTCTATATTCTAATGTGTTTATCTAAGCATACAGGACTTTGAAACATGATGAGGTTACTTTTTATGGGTGAAGATATAATTACGGTGCATAAACTGACATACAACAGAGTGAAGGGATCCCAGTACGGAGTGCAGATCACTACTGGTAAGTGAACTGCTTAGGTTACACTGGTTGTTAATTCAACAGTGGGTGAATTACAATAAAAAATAGCATTAAAGGATGTGTGCCTGCGTGCGTGCGTGTGTGTGTGTATATGTGTGTGCGTCTCCTGGCCCGGTTGAGATCACAGACTGATCACCCGAGCTGTCCGATTTGCGACACTAAGTTTATTCACACACGTCACGTCGTAATCTCGTGTCAAAGTCCACCAAGCCATCCGAACTCCTCCCCCGTCCGTCCACCAACTTGACGCACAGCGTCCGTGGGGCGGCCACGCCACAAACACGCACGCGGACAACGTCTGCTATAACCAGGCTCGCGCTTGGCTTTAAACCCCCGGCGCAGCGTTTCACTCAAGGTCAAACAGTGTGCGCGCATTCAATCGTGGAGAAGTTTCAGGTTCAACACCAGGCGAGATTTTCTAAAAACTTCACATATGTCACAATGCAACAAAGATGCAGAACGCGGGAGAGTAAATAAAGGGAGATCCTTAAAATATACGCACAGGGAAGCATGAGAAAGCTTGGGAAAATCAGCAACTTGGTTAAAAACACAACTCGCCCGAGTGTCTGTCACTCTCTCTCTTTCTCTCTGGCTGTTCAACGTGCCAAAAAGTGCAGTGCTACAAGGGGGCGAGTTAGCTAAAAGCAGGAGACATGCCAAGAGTTGACTGATCTCTTTAGGCGCAAACCCTTCCACCGACTTCTGACACACGACGATATGACCCACATAGGAAGGCTGCCAATGCACAACATAAACAATCCAGCATACAGTATAGCGCCATTCTCGAGCAGCTTTCAAATCCAATCACTCAAAACATGGGACTACATTAGGTTAAGGACTAGCGTTTCCACAAGGCAAAGGATTACATTTGCACAATAACTTCAAAAAGTAATCACAACATGACTGTAAGATATTATATTCCATGGTAACGTACCATTGCACTGTATTGCATGGATTTAAACGGCTGTCCAGGAGGCGTAGGGAAACTCAAGCCGGTACCCTTCACATGTCTCAGATTCAAAAACACGTAGGCTACTTTAACTTTTTTTCTTTCTTTTTTTCACGCTGCAGGACTCTAAAAAAAAGCACACCGGAAAAGAATTCTTGGCAGACAGGCGGCAAAATCAAGTCAGCAAACACCTCAGAAATTTCCCCCCCTAATCTTCCTTCCTCTGCGAGTCAGACTTTTGGATAGGTTTTTAGTGGCGGAGTTGAACGCGATCCAGAAGAGGCAGAGTTTTGGAACTGGGCACGTCTGCGCCTTTACTTTCTCTGCCTGCTTGTCGTCGCTGCTGCTCGCTGCGCTTGGAATCGGCGTTCTCGTCTCTGATTGGCTGAGGCCCTGCTGGCCCTTTCGCGCGCCGCTCCGTTCCCTCTGCGCCGCTCGCCTCACTTCCGCCTCACCGACGTGCTCGCGCTGTTCCGTATTAATGCACAGCAAGTCAACGGAACCGAAACGGCCAGATTCCGTCATTAGAAATCCCGTTTATTTGAATAACACAGCAGAAAGCCTTAGTTAGCTTTAAGAATGTGATACATTTTGTTATGACAAATACATAATCATGATGATGATGATGATGATGATGATGATGATTATTATTCATGAATAATAACAATAATAATTTTAACAATATTAATAACAATAATAACAATAACATATATGTAACGATAAACTATTTAGTATTTTTTTATAATAATAATTCCACTACTATTTCTATATTGAAACATTATTTACTGATCTTGAGTATTTTGTTAATGTTTAATACCATTGTCAAAATGCTATATGGTCTACTGTAATAATACAGAATAAGTGCTATGTACACACTGTTGGCAGAAAAATTGCCTGAGCACAATGATGGCATTGATCCAGACCTCAGCAACCACAATTCCACAGCCACACTTTCTGTTCCGGCAGAGGAATCACGCTCCCTCTCCCTCTCCCTCTCCATGCTAACAACGTACACACATCAGAATGATTCAACACAAACTCACGAATCCTTAAGCTGAAAGTGCATACAGCTGATTATAACGATTCAAATGTGTTTATAATGAAAGTTGAACATAATAAACTATTAAGCACCATGCATTTTATTGTTATTTATTATGCTGTAGTTTGTTATAAGTAGATTAATAAAAATTTGTTTAATTTGAAAACAGCTGACCGTATAGTGTTGAAAAAATATTAAAATATATAAATGTATATTTTATAATGCTACAGATTCATTTCAGACCTACTTAGTGTATATTATAAAGGAGGGCGATTACTTTACATTGAGTGTGTTAAATTAAATTAATATATTTCTTAAATAACTAAATGAAATGTAAATCCTAAATACACCTATTGAATAAACATTTATTATTATTTAATAGCTTATATAAATACCCAAACGTCCTGACGCCTAAAAAGTCAGTTACCTTATCACCTTTTGCTTTGCATGTTTTAGATTACGTATATTTATTTTTATAAATATTTGCATATATTTTCATATATTTGACTCCACAATCACACCCGACCGGTGTATTATACAGAAAATCCTGAGAGGTCTGAGGCAGTCAAATCGAAATAGCTTTGGACCAATAAAAACGCTTTATAAAACAGTCCATAATACTCCATCTCCAGATCAGTTATAATAACAAACTACAGTCGGTAGTACATGGAGAGAAACGTTTTTCTTCCTTATAATTACCACACAAAGTAAATAATATGCACAGATCTCTCTCTCTCTCTCTCTCTCTCTCTCTCTCTCTCTCTCTCTCTCTCTCTCTGAGTTAACCATATGAGTAATCTTTAATCTTATTGGTCTTCGTGCAAATTAAAATCACTTGAACTAATATTGGTGTACAGAGGCCTGGACATATAAAATGTCACTGGATGTCAAAAGCACCAAGGCAAAAAACATTGCTGGACATTTTAGCTATTCCTCTTTTTTAATACTCTCTCTCTCACCACGCACACGCACGCGCACACACACACGGAGGAAGAGAGAGAGAGAGAGAGAGAGAGAGAGAGAGAGAGAGAGAGATGAATTTTTGTGCATCTGTATGTTTAATGCAGGTTTTGCAGGTTTTGTTCAGACTTCTAAAAGTAACTGAAGTCAATATAAAAAGGAAGAACGTCGCTTTTGGATATACTGAATTTGTTATATGTCTGAGTTAGTGCATGTGATCGCACTTGACAGAGCGGACAGGAGAGCAGTGTATGAGTTGACTTGGCTGCGGTAGGTGCGGAGGGAGGAGAAGGAGGAACAGTGAAGCGCTCGCGCTGCCCACAAACTTTCATTATTAAACCTGAGGAAATCAGCGCTGCGGCTGGTTAATGTTTCCTCATTGAATAAACCCTATTAGGCTTTTTTTTTTGCTTTGTGCACTGAGTTAATTTTCCACACGCGCCTGATGGACTTGTGCGAGTTTTCTACGGCGTGTGTGTGGCGAGAGAGTGAGAGAGAGAGAGAGAGAGAGAGAGAGACCGCGCTCTGATTCTGCGCGTCAGACTGAAGCTTTGCAATGAAGAGATGAAGAGAGCTGGGTGATATTTTACGCTACATGTAGATGAGATGAAGTATGAAGTATGGAGACATGGTGCACACGTTCACCTCGACACTGATTAATGCACTCGGAAACCACAGGGGAATGTTTAATGCAGGTTTTCTCCCTAACGCGGGGAAATCCTCTATACGTGGCAGCACAGGAACCCCAGCTCCGTTATGTAAGAGAAATGAATTACATGTGCTTTTGTTACCACGAAAGAATCTTCTGTTTTTTTAACGCATTGCTCTATTAAAGTTCTGTGCTGTTGGTGTTTCTTTGCACTTTCTTTATATTTTATTATTATTCATGCTCCAGCTGGTTTAAGTTTTACTCGTCTTTAATAGCAGGGTGATTATTATTATTATTATTATTATTATTATTATTATTATTATTATTATTATTAGCATCATTTTTATTATTATTACTACTATTATTACTACTACTACTACTACTACTACTACTACTAATAATAATAATAATAATAATAAAAATAATAATAATAATAATAATAATAATAATAATAATAAGAGGAGGAAGAAGAAGATTTTTTAATCCAAATAATGGGAAGTCATTTAAAGAACTAAGTAGTTGATATTTATTTAAGTCATATTAAATAACATTGCAAGACCTAAAATATATTAATACGTGACAGAATAAATTAGACATTTAAATTTTAAATTCATATAGTGTATACTGATTTGAGATGACCAGCATATCACCAATTTTTATCTGCTCACCATTCTACCATATTTACAAAATCAGTTTCAGTATCTTATTTAACAGGTTATAACATATGCAAAAATTACTTTGCTTTTCCATGTGGATCCAAAAGCAAATATAATTTCTGTATATATTGTATTTTCTCCTGTTTGTGGGTTTACATTTGCTTGACTTCATTACACCCATTATATTAAAGCAATGCAATATTATAGCCCTACAGTAATGAAATAAATATGAATTTTTAAAAATCAAAACCTAAACAGGGTAAAATTATTTCTCTGTTTCTTAATCTTTAATTTAAATGTCTTCATACAAATGTTAAAATCAAATGAATTAATATTGCTGGTGTACCAAGGCTTGGACACAGGACCATCACAATATCATAAGCACAAAAGCAAAAAATACTATTGTTGGACATTTTGGCTATTCCTCTTATTAAAATAAAAAAGTAACTCTGACCTTTTTTGTCTGAAAAACTGTCTCACATTGAAAGTCTATTATTTTGTGCTTTTTGTGCTAGGTGGGTGGGTAAAAAATGGTCTGAGAATTATGTAATTTCTTGAAGGTCTAATGTGAATTGGAATAGGATCGATGTTAAAGGAGTGTGTGTGTGTGTGTGTGTGTGTGTGTGTGTGTGTGTGTGTGTGCGTGTATGTGTGCATGTGCATATGCCAATATACCAAATTTAGATGTCAGCTATTAATATATAGGTAAAAAGTACCAAAAAAAATGGATTTAAGCATGCAGATTTCTCTCAGCTTTTAATTAAATGTAAACCCAATGCAAATTTGATGAAATAAAGGTTACTCTTTCTGACAGAAATAAATACTTTTGGATGGTTGACTGTTGAGAATGTTAGAAATCATATAAGAAGTCACTGAGAATTATATATGTTGGCAGATGCAGGGTTTCCGAGTTACAGTAATGGGGTGTTATTTGATGACTAGAAATGGTTATTAAATTTTGCATTCAGGTAGGTCATAGCTGACCATAGGGGTGCAGGCCTCTGCATGTTATGAAGATTTCCCTTTTAAGAAACAGGCTGTGTATAAAACTACATGCTGTCATGCTAAATGTCAGTACTGCCATCCATATTATTTGCAGACTCAAATATAGCTTTAGTGCAGCAGTTGTATTCATATTCCCGTTTTAAACATTCCGTGAGTAAGTCATTAGAGGTCATTTTGTTATTTGATGTCCTAAACTTTTGCTATAAATAGACAAATGAACCAGTGCTATCATGGTTTAAGTCTAGGCTTCCAAAGAGGTGCTATAAATATATTATGGATTTATTTATTGTAGTAGGTTGTTTTGTAGTAAGTTGTTTTGCACTTTGCAGTGCTCTGCTGGCCAGGCTGTATATTTTAAAATGACATAGCATAGGCAAAAAAAAAAAAACTACTTTGGTCAGAATTAATTTCATAGGCAACAATTTACTTCATACTTTTAACAGCCATTAATTAGACAGCCAGTTAACTTGAAGGCCAATTTTGTTTTAGTCTGAAGCTTTAAAACAGTCATGATATGTAATTATGTGTATCAACAATAACATAAACAACTTCAATACCAAATGTTTGCCCACTTGCAGGGGTAACTATGGTAACTATGAATCCTTGCATTTTTAGCCTACCTTAAAAGTTGTATGGGGTAATGCAGTACACAACCATGATGTAATGGAATCTAGAGTACTGCACCCCTAACACGTGTGCAATATGATACAAAATTGTGTGTCCGCCGCTCCAATCCCTTTCCCCCTTTTATCAGCAGCCTGCGATGATCTGGTGAGCTGTTCAGGGTGTACCCCGCCTTCGCCCGGTCTCGGCTGAGATAGGCTCCAGCCCCCCTACAACCCTAGCAGCTTGAAGCGTTCGGCAAATGAGCGAGCGAGTGGGTGAGATTATGATAACGTGTGTGTAAAATGACTGAAAAAACACACGTGGTTTTGAGTAAAGTAAATTAGACTTGTGGTTATTATACGGATAAGCTTCCGTCACCTGTCGGCTACATTTGTAAAGAAACAAACGGCAAACATATGTGTGTGTGTGTGTGTGTGTGTGTGTGTGTGTGTGTGTGTGTGTGAGAGAGAGAGAGAGAGAGAGAGAGAGAGA
>JBCNYG010000010.1:5331389-5351406 GCA_039654305.1 Porochilus rendahli | reverse complement strand
AGCTCGCCGTGATCGTATAGTGGTTAGTACTCTGCGTTGTGGCCGCAGCAACCCCGGTTCGAATCCGGGTCACGGCAAGTTGACAGCGAAAAATTTTGAATCTAAAAAATAATGATTATGTACGCAAACACACACACACATATGTACACTTGTCACATAACCCGGAAATTTTGTTGCAATGTTTCCAACTCTAAAACCCTTCATCCAAACCCACACGTGTTCAGTTATAAGGTTAACAAAAAGAAGAATTGAAGTACTGGTGTCTGATTGCTTGTTGTGTTTGAGGCGCATCACACGGGTCCCCAGTTTGAGGTAGCTTGCCATGATTGTATAGCGGTCGGTACTCTGTGTTGTGGCCGTAGGAACACCGGTTCGAATGCGGGTCACTGCAAACTGTCTACGAGCAGGTTGAGGTTTTGTGTTACTTAGAAGCACAAAATCTAAAATAAAGGAAAAGACATTAAAATGCACCAACTGGCAAAATAATACGTAGGATCTGGGTGGTTAAGAAGCAATCTATTAATAATCAATTTTGTCAATATTCATACAATGAGCAAATAAATAACATTTTAAAACATTATTGCTGTGTTGATAAATCGTACAATTCCCACGATCCACAAAAACATAATTAACGTGTGTGAAAGTAATGCATGGCACATTAAGGGTCCTCCAATGTCTTTTTAATAGGTTGGCATTAAAGATTGGCAAGGCGCATCGCCCTCTCAGTGTGCTATACTAAAACAAATGCACTTAGCCCTCCCTGTCCATATCATTCCGTGCTTAATGTGAATAGGGAAAAAAAGACAGAAAGACATGATACAGCTGAAGGATTTATGGTAAGTATGAATATAATGAGGTATATTGAAGACCTGTAAATTAATCAGTCTCAAAGAATTCAGAAATGCAGCACCAGAGGGCGTCAGAACACCTCACAGACATCTCCAAGTGTATTTACTGGAGAAGGAGAAAAAACAAACAAAACAAATGCACAACATAATCAGTGACAAATTTGGGTACTTCAATGATTTTTTGCTTGTTTGACGGGAAAAAAATCTGAGTTAATTGTATGCTTGTTAAACAACAAGAGCACCTCTACACATATGGAAGTAACTTCATATATAAATACTGTTAAGAACTGTTCATCACTTTTAACATAAAAACTATTACTACATACTGTGGCAACCCTTCAAATACAACAACCTCACTTTAAAACAAATTTACTTTCATTTTAATAATGATAATGTTTTCTTCCTATTATGTTGATAAGGTTTTATTAATATAATAAAATATGATAATGGTTTATTCTTCTTCTTATCATTATTATAATTATTATCATTGTTAAAAATAGATTTGTTGTGGAATTTTGGGAGGGTGTACTGTGTGTTAAAAGTAACCTCACAGGGTAATAGCCCAATAATATAGGCACTGAAAAAAAAAACGGAGTTCTGTAAATGTCTGCATGTGTAAGATGCCAAGCGCAAGTGCACTCAGCACTGATGGTGACAGCATGCATGTGATATATTTTTCAATATTTCATAGGGGTGACGGCGTTCAAATAACAACACTGAATTCATGTAGGCTACGCATAAAAAAAATTAGGAAATGACTAGAAGACAGAGAGAGAGAGAAAGAGAGAGGGAGAGAGGGAGAGAGAGAGAGAAAGAGAGAAAGAGAGAAACAGAGAGAGAGAGCCGTTTTGGAATCAGTATGCAGACTGTTATACAAACATATAGTAGAACAGCAACAGTGAAGCAGGTTTGCAATTTAGGTACAAAGAGATTCTCTGAAGGCACAAAAGGCACTGAGCCAAAGGTGCATAATTGTTGTAGTATCTACTATATGGCAACCTATGCAAAAACACAATAAAAGAAGATTTCTTAAATGTTTTAGTTGTTGTTTTTTCAGGACGGATGCAGACAAGCTCCTAATGCTGACAGGCATAGAGCCTAAGAGCTGTGTAATGGTGTCTCTTTAAAAAACTTAGGAGTTGTGGTACTACCATCCATAAACATAATGAAAAGCAAACTAAAACAAGAGTTTTATAGTAGATGCCTACATATTTTAACTATGACAGAGACTAGTCAGGTACTCTCTACGCTTTAAGTTGAGTTACTAAGTGCTAGTGAGATTCAGTTCTGCGGTTTTAAGATTTCAGAATCTTAGTATAAACTACAAGGAAACACAAAAAAAGGCAAACTAAAAGAAGTGGGCAGCACAGTGGCATAGTAGTTACCACTTCCACCTTACAGCAAGAAGGTCCCGGGTCCAAGACCCGTGCCTGGCGACAACATTTTTGTATGGAGTTTGCGTGTTCTGTTTATACTTGCGTGGGTTTCCTCAGAGTGCTCTGGTTTCCCCCCTACAATCCAAAGACATGTGCATTAGGCTCATCAGATATTATTGTTTGTCCCTAGGTGTGAATGTGAGTTTAAATGGGTGCATGTATGTTGGCCTTGCAATGGTTTGGTGAGCTGTTTCAGGGTGTACCCTGCCTTCGCCCAAAATCCAGACTCACTGGTACTCTAATATAGTATAGTACGATTCAGAAATGAAATGAAACTGAAACGAGATATTTACATTTTATTTTTACATATTTTAGCCATGACAGAGACTTTTCAACTGAACTGTGTACTCAATAAGTGTTTAGTGCATATCACACAGAGACATAAAGAAAACCAGCTCTGTAAAGGTGCATCTGCACACTAATTAAAAATTTTTGTATATACTACAAGAAAATAAAAAAAAAACCCATCTGTTTTCATTTTAAAAGCATGAATAATGATTTTTGTCAAAACAGCTGTCCAGGGTGTACTCTGCCCTCGCCCAGACTCGGCTAAGATGGGTGACAGCCTCCCCGAGACCCTAATTAAGATTAAACGGTTCAGAAAAAGATGAAAGTATGATTATGATGCCGCCTGCTCGAGTGACCTTGATAAACTGGCTTTATCCACTCGCAACAATTATTTATAATTCTTAAGGCAGCTTTACACAGGAGCAATGTGTGACAAGCAGTGATGCAAGGTGGTGGATTGGCAGCAGAATGAGCGTCAAGAGGTGACATTATCAAGCAAGGCAATGTGAGCAGGTGTGGAGTTCAATTGAGCTGAACTTTGAAGCAAGTTTAACGAGTAACGAATCAGAGCTTAAAGGTTCCACCGATTGACAGATTCCTCAAACTTTTTCCTATTCGCTTCCTTAAGCCATGGAAAATATGCGATTTCAGCAGCAAAGAGATTTGCATGATATGAGGCTTTAGATAGCAGACCAATCAAATTGTTCTATTTAGATGCAGTATATTCTAAATACAAACATTTAGTGAGAAAGTGTGGGTAAGGAATTCTGCAAAAACTTTTGCACACACACACACACACACACACACACACACACACACACACACACACACACACACACACACACGGAGAGCAGGAAGAAAAGAGCAGCAGGCCTCCAGAGTGTCACAAAACAAACTATGTACTTGCTTTCTTTTTCTCTGTGTGTCTGTCATTTTCTCTACTTCAATAAGGCTTGATTGACATGACAAGCCTGCACCACTGTCGCATGAAATGTGCAATTCTGCCGGCCTCTCATATTATGTCTTCATTAAAAGAGACACTTCATACACTACTCCAGTTGGGATGTATGTACAGATCCTGACTGAAGTTACTGAAGGAATTGGGCTTATTTGCTAAAAAGATGTTACTAGGTTATTCTACAGGATTCTATATGTTCACTAGTTGTTCACATTTTCACATATCCACAGAAAGTTTGTCCTGGTAAAATCAAGTATAAGTCAACAAGTTTTGGGCAGTCTGTTGAGGGTTGGTGAGCAAAAATCCAGCAAGTCTGTAGGTAAGCCTGTTGGGCTTTTTGCACCCGAGCCTAGCCTGACCTGTGATAGGCCATCCACAGGTCCTAGTATTTTTTACTGCAACTGATTTTACTGCTTGGTGGACAGAGGTACACTTGTGGTTAAGATCTGGCCCATGGGTCATAGTACAGAGGGAGTCTAATAGGAATGGACCCACAATCTCTCAATCATGAGTCCAACACCCTAACAACTACACCAATAGCAAGTCTGTAGAGCTATTAAACACAGTATGTTGTTCTTGTTTCCTGTGCCCAGTAGACCTATGAATGACAATGATTATTAGGTATATGTGACCTGAGATGAGAACTGTATTAACAAAATATAGCATTGAGTGGGTAAATATATATCACTGACTTTCTAGGTTCTTGTACATTATTGCATGGCATCATTTGCATTCTGTCTAGAAAAGAAAAAGTAAGTCCAGCTGTAACCTAACCTGATTGGTCACCTGGTCAAAAAATGACACAGCTAGTAGAGATTACCCAGAATTTTGCTATGAAACAAGTTTATTTGTAAAGTGCATGCATATTGAGAAATTAATTGCACAAGGCAGGCCAGTTCAAGCCGAAAGTCAAATTACATATGATGGGTATGTCCTGATCTCACAGGTTCTACCTGCAATCTAAACAGAATATTTAAAACATTCAAAATAAAGGGCAAAACTAATGCTCCTGGTCTGATCCTAAAACTAATCCTGATTTTGCAGTTATGGAGTTGATAACTGCAGGTTTTCTCTTTCTGTGTTACATTACATTGGCACTGTGTTTTACTGTCTTTTAACAATTATATAAGACTCAATGTCTAATTAAAGATATCAACCTCATCTGGGGAACTTTTGTGACCGTATGAGTACTGGTAATGCAGGCATTTCAAATGTGCCATTCAATCTCGTTCCCTTGTATCTTTCCTCATCTTGTATCTACTTTGCTCTCCCTTTGACCCTTTTGGCAACAAAGAGACCCATTTTTCTGTAATTACACAGGGCAGATCCTCATCAGGCACAGGGCTATACCACTGATGGGACGCACATCGTTATACAAACAGGTTTATAGTTAACATATGGCATGTGCCTGCTTAAGGCGATTAAAGGTACAAAGTGGGAATAAAGGTGATAAAAATGATATACTATTACTATATACTATAGGTATGAAACATGACATGACGTTTCTTCAAACATTCCAAAAACATGCACAGGAGGCTAATTGGCTGTTCCAAATTGCCCTTAAGTGTGAGTGTAACTGTGAATGGTTGTGTATGTGTTGGCCCTGTGATGTAGGCACCATCTTTCCCGCAACCCAATTTAGGATTAAGCATCTTAGAAAATGAATGATGAATGAATGAAAACTGAAACACAAAAATTGAGACTCAGACACCACCTCCCTCACAGAAAATATATCACAATATGACTCAGGTAGGCAGACCAACATTTGCCAAGCAAAAGAACACCAAACATGAATGGAAACGCAGAACATGAGATGATATAAATGAACATGGACATCAGCCAGTGAAAGGTAGTGAAAAGCCAGTCCAGATAAACCCAGTCTTAACCAGTGTTTCAGTGCTTCAGACTGTAGTCAGGACACACAGGGTAGATTTTTTTTCTACCAGTTGATTCAGTCCTTACAGGATTACCATAGATGTACTCTTATAACCCCAGCCTCATACACCTATCAGTTGAGATATCTCTTGGGAGCTCTGCTTTTAGGAAGTGCCTAAATGTATATATTAATTTAGTAGACTATAGTAAGTCTATAAACTTTAATAAAGCAGCCTATTGCTTGGCTATTTATCATTAAGCCCATTATACAGTAACTCCTCTCTTGTCCTTGTAGGGCTAATTTATAAAAGTCATACATGAATTTATTAGCTTGTTTGTTTTTTTAGGAAAATATGTATATCATGTACATTCTTCATTGTTATTATTTATTATGTAAATGATTCAGATTGAACCAAATGGTTGTGTCATCTGATGTCCTTTTGCACATTGATGTTTAGGAAAAAAATCAAATGAAAGCACATTTATACAAATGGAAACTTAGTGCTACTATGGTGCAACTTTTCAAGAAAGGTTCCAAAAATTAGAAAATAGCTGGTTAACAAGTTTATACAGGTAATCATGTGGAATGCAGTCACAAATTTTAAATCGACTCGGGTCTCAAACAGCAAACCCATTGGCTGACCATTTCGTTTAAATTGGCCAGTTACCAATGAAACATGATATGAGTAAAGTTAAAAATATATAAAAACACTTGTGTTTGTACTCCTCCGCATTATAGCCCATAGCCTTCAGAGCGTATCATAAACCCAGCCACTGGAGAGATTCCTCATTTATTTCTACCCTTCCACTAATCCTTTTAATTACTGCCCTAGTAAATGCTAATGTTATTCATGATTAGTTGGTATTATGCTAATCTCTGACCCACATTCGGCCGAGAAAACAGGAGCATCGTCTGAAGGCCAGATTGCTTGGAGGCTGCAAACAAACTGACATCAGTCTCCCAGCTGTACAGAGCGAGCCAGCCAGGAGCTTCCTGAGAAATAACAGTGAGAAAACCTCTGAGAAAATAGAAGGGGGGCATAATCGTTTACCTTAATGATCGAATGTTGGCAACAAGGATTAGTGATAAATGCAGGTTTCCACATTGCACAGGCCACCCCAGCATCTGGTGAATTCAGCTTCCGGTATGTCTTAGTTATTCTTTCGATTTGTTAAGTCAGCAGTTTTCAAACACTTTAAATACAGGGACCCCTTTAAAAATAAATGCCTTAGACTCAATAAGCACAGCTTTATTTTGTAAACGCAATGAGTGCATAATAATGAATGGACAACATATTATTATGCACTCATTGTAAACACAATGAGTGCATAATAATTTGTTGTCCATTCATTAAATTCCTAGAGCTTTCGGTTCCTGACCTTTTCAGCCATGTTAAGCTGCCCTTATTAATAACCACACTTGTTGCTCTATTTATTTATTTAAATAGTCCTATAACAATTAATATTGTCACAAAGCTGTGAAGAAATTTGTTTATAAATTGAATTAAAAAATTAATATATATATATATGTGTGTGTGTGTGTGTGTGTGTGTGTGTGTATACGCACACACACACACACATGAAGTACTTTGCAAAAGTATAAGCCATTTTATTTTTTATATATAATCTTTGTTGCAATTTTTTATGTTATTACTTATGTTATTACATTACAGAATCAGTACAAAAACATACTAAAGGCTGTTGGGTTTTGTATGCAAATAAATGAGCAAGTGAGACAGTCAAAATCTTCAGTGCATCTGATTTTGCAATATGCTCAGTAAAACTTACAGCTCATTAGCTTGTAAAACTGCACAAACACTACCTGTGACTACAATTTTAAAGCAAATTGCAACTGAATAATTTATGATAATAATAATAATAATAATAACAAGGAGAAGAAGAAGAAGGGACCCCTGGTTATGCTTCCAGAACCCTTTTATGAACCACTGCCTCAAGTAAAACAGTCTTCATTACCTGTAAATGAACTTCTAAGTCTAACTGCAGTTCAGCAATCAGAAGGTGAGTCCTCATGTGACCTAATATCTTTGTTTCATACCTTTGTTGCACATCCAAGACATGAGCGTTTCACTATGCTTTATACAGAACATGCAATGATTATATATAAGTGGCATCGTACAAAATTCTTGGTCTGGTAGATAAGCAGTCTATTTATATTTAGATAGTCTCTCATATATCCTTTAAAATAAAAGTATGTATATATGTATTCATGCATGTATGTATGTATGTATGTATGTATGTATTCATTCAGGGTAGTTACTAATAAGCTGTTTATGCATTTAACAATAAAAATGATTGATCATCACTGGTGTGTGCTAAAATCTGCACAGTTTAAAATCTCAAATTTCAATACTCTATATGTGATACATTTACTGTCATTACATGAAACTTGATTAGAGTATTATGCTTAAGTAGTTATACTTTCCCAAGGTATAAGACACAGAAAGAAAACAATGTTTTAATTAATTAAATTAATAATAATAAAAAAAATTAATTCATGGTTTATTTGAGGTACATATAAAAAATATCCTTTGCAAAATTACAAAATTAGTGCTAGTCTACTGCAGTATGTCCAGTTAATCTCTCTTAGTGTCCAAGCCCAGATGGTCGCTAAAAATCAAAAGGTATTTTTTTTACATACACAATAATATAAATTGTAATCTTACCTGTGCACTGTGCAAATGTGCATACACATAAAACTCTAGAATCTTTCAGCCATATTTCAGCATGTTAAGTACTGTTCATTTGTTGATAACTTAATGTTCTATTGTAGTTATGATATCGATTCATTTAAGAAACATGTACATTTATTTTATACATAATGAAAGCTTGACTCCAACTACAAATATCTGAGTGTAAACTATTCTCATACTGTATGTTGTGCTCACAGTTCTTCTAAAAGAAATTTGTCAGTAGTTGTTTCTTTCCTTTTCCTTTCTCTAATGTATTTTTTGGAACCCAGATTTAAATTTCTTGACTGCTTCAACATCAGCAGTCACTCAGATCAATCAGCACGTACCCCAGAGGAATTCTAGTGCAAGTGCTGACAAAACATTGTGCACCTTTTGTAAGGGGTGAGAAGGGCCACAGTGAGCCTCCACTATTTCTGTAAATACAAAGTTTAGTCTCTGAGTCAATTTATTCAGCTTATTGAGAGCTTAATTATGACACAGACTTTTTTACATTAAAAAAAGAAAAAGAAAAATGGAAACGAATCAAAATTTTCATTACAGATTTTTTGATAACCCCTTCTTCACTGGGACACCCCCCACCCCCCACCCCCCACCCCCAATAAAATACACACGATCACATATCCACATTTTTTCTAATACTTAGGGTAGAGTAAACCCATATAATAAAGGAATATGATTGTGCAAAATTAAGTTTTTACTTAAACTAATTACTAATACTTCAAAGTAAAGAGATCCTCTCCTTCCTGTGTTTATTGCATTACACATCAAGCTAGTTTTAGGTTTGAATGGGTTTAAATATTCCACCATAATGAATTTTTAACCTGTTAATGCAAACCATCAGATTTTCAATACAGCAAGGCTCCTAAATCCCAATTATCTCACCTTCCACACTGAACTGGTAAAGGAATTCATTTGTTCAGTAAATTATATCAAATTAAAACACCATCTTTTTTGCATGACATAGAAAAAAAACATTGAAATCAAAAGGATTTCAGATGAAATGTAACTGAAGTTAAATATAATACATTTAAATTCATAGTAAACAATAGTAAAACAGCAAGTTGAAAGTTTTAATCAAACACTTTCTGTTGAAATCCTTGATAGTGTTGCGGTCTTAAAACTCAATACATTTGCAATAAATTTTTTCAGTGAACATTGCTTACAATACTGCAATTATAAATGCAAAACTAAACATTAAAGAGAAACTGCCTCTTCCTTCTAAAACAGAACAGATAATTCCAGAATTCCTTATAAAACAAAAGTAAACTGTGTCTAATTATTAGATGTTTAAAAAAAAGAAGTTAAAATTTAGTTGGAGTCCCAGCCCGGTGCATACACTTGTGCAATGACACACAGAAAGACTTAAGTTGACTGATAGTGGAAAAGTTAGCCTCGAACATTGAGAAGGAATTAATATTCCGAGTAGACTAAGATCCAGCGGTAGTTTCATTTAGTGCAGAGGCCAGACAAAAGCCTATTGTTCACCAGCAGCGCAAAATGGACAAACAGAGAGAAAAATGTCAGCAAGAGCAGGGCACTATATCTTAAATATCACCGTATTAATGAAAGGCTGATACAAGATACAGCTTTGAGGCAGACTCAGTGACAGATGTAAAAAATGGTTTAAAAAATAAATACAATTCCAGTAAGATCATTTCTGCAGCAAATCGGTGTTGGATGAATGCTGACCCAGAAATAAGGCAAAGACTTCAGATTTCACTTCTTTCCTAATTCCTTGATCGAGGGCTCATGAGTCAACAGCAGCTACTCAGAGCTACCACTTGCTACTTTCACCACATCCCAAACCTGGATCCAACATGGACCACAATAACATGTGGTGGATTACGATATGATCTGTAACCTATCACAGTGTGACAGACTGCGTTCCCCACTGACGACGAAAGAGCGGACTCCTGACACAGCCTTAACCCTCTGACATCAAGCCAAGCACAGGGTTATGCAACCCGCTCAACCTGCTTGACCCTGACGACATGCATGGCCCCTGCACACACTTCGCTGAACAACAACACACACGCCAGCATCTGAAGAGGGGTCACCCTGAGAGGTGAGAGTAAATTTATGTCAAGTAAAAGTTCTGGGAAAATTCATGCCGGCACTATTTGAAACATAGGATGACATACAGTATATCCCACTGCTGGTGCTGGGAAGACAATATGTTTTTTTGAGCGTTTGCCTGAAAAACGCAGAGCTTTTGGAAAATTTGCAATGCTATCCTCATCAACAATGAGCGATGAGCTCTGAAGGAGGAGTTACCTGCTCATATGTCCTAGTCCTTAGGTATGGAAAAAAAAATATGTAGGGTGAAAAAAAAACAGACTTACCATCCACCAGGTCCTGGCTGTCATGTCATAGCATAACTGCCATTTGATGGAGCCGTCTGCTGTTTTCCCAGCCATCGCCCTTTCAGGAGCTTTCATCAGGAGCAGCTCAGCAGTAGATAACACACCTAATCAAGCCTTCATCAGATGCCACACACACAGCCTCATGTAGGCCAATCCTTATCACACTGCATTATGGGAAAACTCAGACACACACACACACACACACACACACACACACACACACACACACACACACACACACACACACGGCCCTGTGCATAAGCAATGACTCCAGCCTCCGCAGCTGCCTATAATGACAGGATCAGGGTCTGGAATCCTCTCTCTCTCTCTTTCTCCCTCTCTCTCTCTCTCTCTCTCTCTCTCACACACACACACACACACTTTTCAGACAGGGCTTTCATTTTTAAGCAGTGTACATTAGGAGCACGTCTCTTTTGTGACATCCTGAGGAGTGCAGCAAGTGGGACACCAGTGAGGGGCTTTTGTGAGAAAATACGGTCTAAACTTTATTTGCATTCTTGTCCATTGTATATTGTTTGACTTGCAGTTTGGACGTCCCTCCCCATATCTTACACACACACACGCACACACACACACACACACTTCAGCTCCTTTCCCCTGACACCCCTCTAGTCAATGAGGGGAGGCCCAAATAGGAATTAATTTCCCCAGACAAAAGCGGGGAGTTTCATAGACATGAGAGCGAAGCACGGTTCAGATATCACACACCGCTTACATGCGGCACAAGCAAGATACTGAGAAGACCTTTACAGTCAGCAATGGAGTATTCTCCTGTTCAGCCATTTCCTTCCACTGACAGGATTGTTCAATATATTTCATTATTATTCTACTCTTTAAGTAAAAAGAAAGTATGTCATTTGTAAAGCTTGAATGCTATAGAATATAGGAAACCACAAAATGTGCCTATGAGGCAGCGTCAGAGTCACACAGAGTTAAAAGATGCATTAAATGCTTTTATAATAATTTTAAATGCTATTATATGTAGTAATGCGTTTGAATTTGCTTTCTGTCCCTATTTACTTTCACTTTTGTCTTTACTAAGCAGGTCAACAATTATATACTCATAGAAATAATTTTGATACATTTCACTGCTATTATAAAATATTAAATATTAATGAGAGAGATAATTTAATTTAACATGGTATTCAACATTTAAAAAGTGATAATAAATATTACCTTTAAGCCCTAAAATATTATTATATATAAATATAATATATAAAATATTTAATAAAATATATAAAATGTTATTGTTTTTTTATTACGGCACAAAATGCTACTCCTAAATACATGGTTTACACATACTACACTAATAGACATAACATCATAAATACAGGTATGTCAAAATGTTACTTACATACATACATACATACATCTTAAAATTATTTTATACTTATGTCGTATGTAACCCATCACAGCAAAGTGGCTATTAAGTCAGAAATTATTAAATAATCTGTAGAACTTTAAACACGACTTTCTCCACAGCTGCTTGAAAGGCTGAAAATTCCTGGAAGGGTTTAATCAGTTACTCCAAAAATAACAATATATGTTAAAAAGTTTGGTATCATTTCAAAACTAAGGATTCCAAATACAAAACGGTGTCAATAACTCTAAATTACTTCAAACTTAATACCCACTTTGCTGTAATGGGTCACATAAAATACAATTATATTACAAAAATAGTATTATTGTAATTGTAGCTAGTTGTTTCACACTAATTGAAGGGATAGTCCTGAATTAAGAGACAATGTCTGTACGGTATCATGTCACTGCAGATGCATCAGACTCAAGAGGTTGCTATTTTTCTGAACTTCGTTATATCTATTTAGAACTTTGTTGAAGTTAAAATAAAATATCACATCACCATCCATGAAACCTTTCTAATGAATTCATTTATTTTTAACAATGTAGGGTAATTTTCTTCAAACAAGCAATTTTAGGCACTCGTAGCAATTTAAAAATCTATATAAAAAGAATTATTACTGATATCTGATATCAATGATGGTGAAGTTTTCTAATCTAATAATTATAGAATGAGCCTCCAGTATTAGTAAGTTATCTGCCATGGGAGAATCTTTAGAACAACAATTTCTAGCTAATATAATATTGATTACCTTTTCTCACAGACATCATCCAATGATCTTAAACTCTAAGCAGTCATGACATGTTGTTCATTAATTCATGAAACTTAATCACTGACTAATTGCTTTGGTATATGGGGACTAAAATACTTTAGGTGTGTTATTTCAAAATATTCAGCTTGGAGTAATAATAGCATTATGCAGCATTGATATATCTGTACTATAATAGTGCAGACAGTTGTGTTTTATTCCACACTGTAAGATTCTGTTTGCTTAATTTTTTTTGTTGAAATGCGTTGTTACATATAATTTAAAATTCTAGGTCTTCTTCACTATTTTAAGAAGGAAAAACGAAAGAAAAGTAAATACACTCCAGGACACACATCATCGTATGTACGTCATGTTATACTTTTTCATGAGTTTCCACATGTTCAGACCATTACAGGTGACTTTTGTTAATGGCAGCTTTTATGCAGTTGTTTACAGGATTCAATTCAAAGGAGCATTTTCCTACTTTTTCCAATATTTATTTAACCACTGGACTTCCTTCAGCTGACAGCACTCAGGTTATACCAACATGCATAAGCTCGTCCTCTGAGAGTTGCTCTCATGACATGTAGATCTGAATCTGAACATGTGCTTTTCATCCCACTCTTGCTCCACATTGCATTTGATTCTCAGACATGCGAGCGAATGAACAACATTCTCACTTTTGACATTTAGAGTGAGCGTCAACCTGCCTCCCAAGCAATGCGTGGTGGGCTTTGGGGTCTGAATGCCAGCTTTGTGCCATGTTTGGGACTCTCTTTGTAACCTATCCAGACCTTTTTCCCTCGACTGCGAATTCCCAACCTCCGCCTCCTCACAGAATGTTCCCGCCAGTGGCTGCGTCCCTCTGAGTGAATTGTTGGTTTGTGTGAGACCATGCCTTTAAGTCAGGGGCGCAGTGCGACTGGCATCTGAGGGTCGAGGAGGCATTTCACAAAGCAGCACGGCCTTGAAGAATACCCCCTCACTACCCCCTCAGTGCAATGGTGTTCTTTATACTTCCATAACCTTTCCCACATTCCTGAAGCGGTCTAAATCGGGAGACTATCCATCAAAACCCATAGTATAAGTGTCATATGTTACAACAACAATATTCCATTGCTACTAAAACAATGGTGGAGGATGTTGAATTAATAACCGTTAGGGATATTATCCTCCAAAAAAAAACTCACTGAATAAAGATTATGAACGTAATAAGGACGTGATGTACTAAATCATGGATATTTTTCTTGCACTTTAAGCAGAAGGAAATGTTAAAAGATTTTAAGGAACAACAGGAATACTTATCAATGGATTTTTTTTATAGACATCTGGGTCTACAATCTGGACTTAATTCCTGTAACCAAATTTAGGCCCACATGGGACAGGCTGTCTGGCAATTACAAGAAAAGAGAGTGCTGGTTTGTGTTTTTGTCCTATAATTCTACTACTCTGTATAAACAGATGTCAACAACAGGTGGTAATTTGATAATTATGCCAGCATCAGTCAGGTTTAATGTACGTAAATAAATTCTGACAGCATGTTTATATATTCTATTCAACTCACTGAACGGTTCAGCTTGGGTTACTTGGCTCGGATTTCATGAAGTATAGACAGTGTCAGCAATTTTATTATTTTTGCATTTTTTTCAAATAGAATGATAGTGGAACACTGGAGATCACTTTCAAATTCTATCCACCATTACAGTTGTAAGGTTTCTAGCAGGATGTTGTTCATTCTCGAATCTGTAAGTGAATAATCGGGCGCCACGGTGGTGTAGTACTTAGCACGTCCACCACACAGCAAAAAAGTCCCAGGCTTTGCAAAGGTATTTCTGTGTGGAGTTTGCATGTTCTTTCCATGTTTGTGTGGGTTTCATCCAGGTACTCCAGTTTCCTCCCACAGTCCAAAGACATGCACATTAGGCTAACTGGCTGTTCCAAATTGCCCCTTGGTGTGAATGTGAATAGTTGGGTGTGTGTGTGTTGACCTTGCAATAGTCTGGTAAGCTTTTCAGGGTGTACCCCATCTTCACCCAGAGTTGGCTGAGATAGGCTCCAGCCTTCCTGCGACCCAGATTATGCAAGGAAAACAAAGTACTCGGAGAAAACCTATGCAAGCACAGGAAGAACGTGCAAACACCACACAGAAATGCCCAAGAACCCTTTTGCTGTGATTTGTACGTGTTAGCCCTTTCACCACCCAGAATGAACAAATTTCTTCCAAAAAATATTTCCTCAGCTGGAGGACTGACGATGGCTATGAAGAGTGCTGTCTCAAGCATCTGTACAAACGTTTCCATAGGTGTCCAGTTGGATTGAGATCTGGTGAATGTGAAGAACAAAGCATTTACAGCTAAGTGTGTATGAGATGCTATGTCTGTGATTCTCTCTCTCTCTCTCTCTCTCTCTCTCTCTCTCACCCTCTAATTTACATAGTTTTCATTGCCATCAAACAAATCAAGTGAGCTTTTAAGCCCAGTTGATTGTCAACCAAGAAGAGAGTGCTCCCATCAGAATAAAATTGTTTTTTAAAGGATAAAGGTGATCTGTCAGAATTATGTTACATTGGTTTGCATTGACTGTTCCCTTTAAGGGGACAAGTGGAAGCAAAAATTGCTCACCAATGATCCATAGTGTCTATTTGTCCTTTTAATATATTGAATACCCATAGGTGAGTCAATCACAGAATTTGGCATGATATGTGTTCTGTGGAAAATCAGCAGATAAGGTTCTGTGCTAGGGAGGAAAAGATCTCAAAGAAATCTCATTTTATTTACCGAACCTCTTAATCCTACTAGGGTCGTGTTGAGGCACGTCTCAGCCAATACTGGGTGAAGGTGGGGTACACCCTGAGCAGCTCGCCAGACCAGAGAAGGGGCCAACACACACAACCATTCACACTCACATCCACCCCTTGGGGCAATTTGGAAAAGTCAATTAGCCTAATGTGCATTTTTTCGGACTGTGGGAAGAAACCAGATTACCTGGAGAAAACCCAGGAAGCACAGGGAGAACACCACACAGAAACACCCGAGCCCACGATTTGAACCCAGAACTCTACACTACCCTTGTTGAAGAAAAGTTGAGAGTTTAAACAATAGAACAGCCTGATATCCACTATTGGGCCTATGAGGAAAGGCCTCGACTTGAAACTGTTCCGGAAAGGACTTCAGACCCTGTCTACCAGTTCTGCATTAGCTTATATAGTGGCCATTCCACACTGATTGGTCCCTCTGGCTCTGTTTCCGGGAAATGACAAAATGACATCATATATGTCATCTCTGATTGGTACATCCCTACTTCTAACTATGACTTTTACCGAGAAATGACATCATAAGTCACGATGACCTTGAAGGGTCTGAACTCGATGCCCCCATTGCTTAGGATGGACATTTTTTCCTTTTTTGTACAGAGTGGAATGAAATAATCTTAAACTCACTTCAGTGAGTAAACTACTCATACAATAGTCACATAAATCATCCAATAATTAAATGGTGCAGTAAATCATACAATTGCTCTTATATAGGTGTAATCATGAACAATTTAAATACATATTTCATTAGAGACAACTTCACTGGACGGTGCATTTCAGGATTACAAATGTCTTTTAATAAAGGAAATCACTCATTCCAAAGATATTACAATTTCTGTATTCATTTTCATAATCATGTTAATGCTGTTAATGTTCAATAATTAATTTGTGTATGTGATAAAGATGTCCAGCAATTTGCATAAGATTTATGGAGGACCAAATATATGACGTTATTATTTCAGACAGGCAGGCCATACTCCTTCCTCAGTTTATGGGTCCAAAACACACAGCGCCCCCAGTGGCACCTGATACCATGATTTTTTCCTTCACAGTGACTATAGAAAAAATCTTATTCAAGTAAATAAATGTATTTTCTAATTTCAGCTCATTAACATTTTATTAAATGATAAATGATGTCAGAGAAGTTGGTCCGAGAAAAATGTTTTAAACTTTGTTTTTAAAACGTAAAAAAAACCCTCGAAGTTGGGAACAAAAGGATATTTATACAGGATTATAGCAGAAACATTCCAGAATATGCATCT
This sequence comes from Porochilus rendahli, assembly GCA_039654305.1. NCBI lineage: Eukaryota > Metazoa > Chordata > Actinopteri > Siluriformes > Plotosidae > Porochilus > Porochilus rendahli. Next base: position 5,334,724 of record JBCNYG010000010.1, on the reverse strand, counting down.
AAGCTGTAAAGAAGTATTTGTACTATACATACTGTGCCTATGGGCCAATGCAAATGACCAGCTGTCACTCCAGAGAAAAAGAAGACATCTGCTTTAGGACAATAAAAGGGAGTCAAAAGAAGTTAAATGACTTCAATCATAACATACGTGTTTGATTGTCCCAAGAATGTGGCGTAGTCAATCAGAGAATCACAATCTGAGACCACACAAATAAAACATGAATGTCCACAGAGCGAATACCCCACACAGAGTAATACACCAGCAAATGATGGAGTCAACTTTCTATTAACAGATTGTCTCTGAAGCCAGTGACACTGTATATGGCATAATCCAATCAATGGCAATACAATAAACTGTCCATTACTAATCAGTGTTAGACCTGAGAATTAATTGCAATCATTCGTAAAAGTTTAATTATCATTGCAATTATGTCCATAAAAAAAAAAACGACAGCCTTTGGGTCAAGTTTTTAATTAAATACAGTTTGCTTATGCATGAAGACAATGTATTGGGAATAAATAAGTAAAAGAAGCCACCTCTGTTCACTTGCACTGGTGTCACCCATGGCGATCTAACCTTTTCAATAAAGTCTGTCTGAGGCGAGTGAGAGAGCCTTGTGTTTGTTTTGAGGTCAGCACTCACACTCTTAGTGTGCTGGGAGCAACATTAAAGACTTTCTGCCAAGAGTCTTTTTTCCTCCTTTAGAGGGCGAGGTGGCCCTGCCATGACACGGGCAATCCTTTGGGGTGGCTCAGAGGAGGTACGAGCAACTGTCAGTCAGAGGAAGAATATGGAGCAGTGGGGAAGCCCGTCAGTGCTGACAGGGGCCGTCATTCACACCACGGCACTGAGGAGGACACACACCGAGCCAATCAACAGAGACCCTGCTGAGGACAGACAGCATCAGGACGAGAGGCATCCAACCATGACGACGGAGGGCGGGTGGCTTTTTAAGGGTCGGGCAAGAGGTAATGAAAAGACAGATGTCTCGAAGGTAGAGATACAGATTTTCATGAAGTCAGAGCTTGGGCATTGTATGGAATGAGGCAGGACGTCTAATTCCACACTGTACTTCAAGGACAACTGCAAACTTGACAGGTGGTTCCAATTGATGTATCAAATGGCCAAAGTAGGCAGCTAGCTAAAGGCTCGCATTCAGTAAAAAGCTACATTACATTCCAAATGCCCCTTTTTGGATAAAGGCTATATGTTAATAGTAAGCAAGCCGAGTACGGAAGTTCAAATAAGGTAGACGTAGGGTAGAGCTAGGTTTCAAAGTGGAACCAGCACTTTTGGGGTTTAGACACCACCTTTCAGCAAGGCACAACGAACATACACCAATGTACACGCACACACTTTCCCGATCCAATGAATTGTTCTTTATCCACCACACCATCCAAAGTCCAGTATCTAAAAGACGTCTCCTCGCAACCGTCCCCAGCACTGCGGTATTAGGCCTGCCAGGCCAGAGGAAGTACATAAGGAGCTCTTTGTTAGGCTGTACTGGAGAGACATTGTGTAGAATACAGTGCCTGCCCAAGATAAAAGGCTTGCCTTTCCTCTCATCTAAGCAAAGTTTATCCTCCCGAAGTCTCCCCTTTCTGCTCGGCCGACAAAGGGATGGCTTGAGTCGTAGAGCACTTTCACTTATCAAAATGTCCATCACTTGAAGCCATTTAGATCCGGTGATGTGAAAACGCCTCATACCTCACTGCTCTTAAGTGAAATTGAGAGGATTAATGATGAGACTGGTACACCAAAATCATATTTAGACCACGTAGACAGTGTTTAAAAAAACACTGAGCAGGTGCTTTTGGAGGAACAGGTTTGTCCATTAGAGACCCATAAAATCTGTTCGGGGTGGGGTGGGGGAGGGGGGTGTTTCACTCAGTGCAGCTTCTGAGGGAATCACAGGCACATTCTTTGCAGGATTAAAACCAGGCAACTTGATTCTGAGTCCCCGGCTCTCAGGTGGTCCTCGGAGAGCAGTTTAGGCCAAGAGTCATCCAGTTCAGGATTCAGGTAGCAGAACATCCTGTATAACAATGAGCTGAGTAAGGAAACCTTGCAGTATATGGCTCCAGTTTGAAACACCTTCTCTAGCAGCTGGCAGGCTTTGCAAATAGTACTGATTTGTACTGGATAATTTGAAGTGTGTTAGTTTATTCTGGAGCTGAAAACAGGAACAACAACCGTTCAGCTGGAGGAAGAAAGATTCCTACTCATCTCACAGACATTGTCCACAGATGGCTTCACAGCTGCTCTATGTTGCTCGCTTCAGAAGCAAAGGGCAGGAGGAAAGATGCTCGGAAAGGACTATTATTCAAATACACATAGGGTTCTGTTGGTTCATGAGTAGATTTATATTTAATGTCTTTGTTAGATGGATAATTTGATATCCTGGAAAGCAACAAAATATGTAAATTTCTAATATTAAAGTGCTTCCACAATGCCATAGAAAGACTAATCTGAGCTAATGACATTCAGGTATACATTTTTAGCACAGTTTATTTTCACTTAGAATTGAAAGGAAAAGATAGTATATGTCTACGTACCAAAACTCCACACAAGTTCACAAGTGCAAGTGCCAAAACCCAAAGCCATGGTCATGGCCTATGTGTTTACAGTTCTGGGGAGATACCAACAGGCCTTGTGTGCATTTCGAGCACTGATTAAACAGATATAAGGCATCAGGGCATTGGAGATGCCAGGGACTCCAACTGGCAACTCAAAACAGCACTTAACTGTCACATCAGCCATGTGTGGCACAGTGCCCATCACCAGAGAGACGGTGGCAAACAGCAGGGCATGAGCCTGAGAGAGCCAGACAGAGCAGGCGTGGGGCATCAGGCCAGAGCCACCGAGAGACACAACACTCCCCCAAAACACTCCATGCCAAATCCTCACACATCCAAATAAAAGGTTACATCTGGCATAAATTACCAAAATCAAACAATTTGAAATCCAATTGGGAGTGCTTTAACATTTCTGGAGTGCAGGAAACAATACATGGCTGTGCATATTGAGTTCATGTAAACACTGCAAAATCGCAGATGTGTGACTTATGCTTAGGTTGGAATCAAGCCAGCATTACAGAAAGATGGATACAGAAAACGTGTATTAGTCTGATCACTAAATACATGCGTCATATTCATCAATGTGTGCCACAAAGTCTGTATTTTGTCATACCAACATGTGTGTATTTAAACTTTAACCCACAGTATAACACTTGCACACAGCAATACCCTTCCTGCTGAGCTCAAGCTAATCAAATGACTTCCAAAAAACTTATTTATATGATAAAGGTGAAGAAGAGTACTGAAGTTTTAATTGTG
>JBCNYG010000010.1:5302481-5317018 GCA_039654305.1 Porochilus rendahli | reverse complement strand
AACTACATACAGTGTATCTATGGGTGTGTGTGTGTGTGTGTGTGTGTGTGTGTGTGTGTGTGTGTGTGTGTGTGTGTGTGTTTGCATGTGCATGGTGCCTTATAATGGGTGTCCAATTCTGGGTGTAATCCTGCCTCATACAGTGTCCCCGAGCTCCTGACATCTACCATGACTCTAACCAGGCTGCTTCACTGAAGATGAATTTACATGTCAATCACTAAGGTGTCATTAACAGCTGTGTGTGTCTGTGTGTAAGTATAGTAAGCAAGTGTAACTAACAAAAAAAATAAGTGGGAAGAGAGAAAGGAGATTGAAAAAGACTCACAGAAATGATTCCTGTGATTTGTGAGTAGAAAAGACCGCTCATTCCTCCGAACATAATCAATCCCATGAAGCAGGACAGACGCAAGAGTGCCAGCTCATGACGCACTATAAATAACTCCTGAGAAACAAAGGAAGAGAATGTATCAGCACGAACAAAGTAGCACATGCATGCATCCATCCAATTCACACATGCGCTTAAACAAAAATGGCATTTCCACAGGGCTCATTAGGAGCGGCTGTTGTTCCCAACAGTGATTCAATGCTTCATGTTCATTTGTCTGGCTTGAGGCTCTCTGTGCCTGTATCACTCCAGACACACATCACAATTCAGCATATTCCACACACCACCAAAAAAAATTGTCAAGCTTTCCCAGAGATAACGCTTCTATCTCTCCTGCACAGGCCCTTCTGTGTGTATATACACTCCGCCTCACACTTCTCAACCGGGTTCGTTTACCTACACACAATGTGGCAAAACAAAAACAGGAAATGAGATACAGGCCAACAAGCACTGCCAAGGAGACAGCTCAGTTGTTTCAGCTGTCATTGTGAATACGTTGATTAATCTGGGTGAAAATGAGGAAAAATTAACTGAATTAAGTGTTAAGGCAGAGTGACCACAGAGGATATGAATGGTGTTCGCTCATTCAGATATTTTATAGCGCATTATTTTTAAGATATTATAATTTTTTTTTTTACATAAGTCAAAGTCTAGGTCAATTTTGGGAAGTGACAGCTTTCACTTTTAGCATAAACAATAGCCTTACACCTTTTCCTGAAAAAAAAAAGTTTAAAGTTATAGATTTTATGATCTGCCTGAAACTGTAGTATTTATGATGATAATTTGTTTATGAACCAATATGCTCAATATGATGATGCTTTGGTAGCCACTGTATAATAGGCAGCCCTAACTGCTGGGTGCAAATTGGCCAACACTATAATTGGAGAAGGGAGATCCTGAGAACTGATGGGTTTTACTCTTTTGCCAAACTTCCCTTTGTTTGAGGACATTGATCAAGTTTCAAATTAATGGGTGTTGCGGGACAGAAGCAGTCTAAAGAAATGAGAAGACACACTTCCTTGAAGTCTTGAGAGAAGACATTTTTGGGTCTCAGGAGGATATACTGTATTAATCCCTCTGCATTTAACCCATAAGTGAGCACATGCACATGAAAACAACCCACACTCGGAGCAGTGGGCTGCCACACATTGGGGCGCAGAAAAAGCAGTTTACAATAAGGTGGCTTGCTCAAGGGCACTTCAGCCATGAATGTGGAGGAAGGGAAGGTGCAGTGCACTTCTTCGCCGCCACACATTTTTTCCACTGCTGGCTCTGAAATCAAACCGTTTTTTGGGAAAGTTTTGATTTTAGAATCATCGTTTTAATTAATAGCATTACAGCTAACGTTTTTATTTCTTTTATCTCAGAATATATTGTTCTAAAAATGCTTTAGATGTTTGGTTGTAATTTAAAGCCTAAATATAAATCAAGCTAAAATGATTTCTACAAAGCAAAAAACAGTCACACATTGTGTTACACATTATATAGGCATATGGGTGAATTTTCCAAAGTTTAAAATATCTAAAATGATAATATAAAAAAAATACACAACTAAATTATTACTTTACTAAATTATTGAGGTAAAGAAAACATGTGAAATACAGTGAAATCTGAGCATTTATACAAGACACACAAGTGTTAGTTTAGCCTGCTCATACCTTGTCCAATGTGGTGAGAGGCTGAAAGTAGTAGTACTGGCAGAAATCCAGCACAAGAGTGTAGAGACTCAGAACCTGAGTGTAGAAACACAGCTGAAGAAACAGCCAGTGGTTATCTTCCCCAACACAGTTATTAATCCTGCAAAGACAGAGAGACAGGTACAAAATTACATTACATTACTTACATCATATATTATATTACACACCACACATAAGAAATCAAAGCAATAAAAAAACAAGTGAAAATTCTGGAGATTAATACATTATTCTGAAACAGAGCAGGGCATACAGTAACCATTACACAGAATGGAATGGTGGGGGGAGAAAAAAAAAAACCGCACTGCACAGAGAAGCCAAGTCGAAGCTTAATTCAAATAGTTGTAAAAAGATATGGGCACTTTTTTTCTGCCCTTCCTCTCTTTGGGCCATTAGAGGCGATGACAGCGAGTCACGATTTGCTGAGTTCATACAGACTGAAGCCTTCTTCAGTTGTACTGTACCACTCTGCTTTGGGCTAGCAGTCACACGCTCCCCTGGTTATCCGATATCTCCTTCCCTTCATTTTACCTTTCTATAGAAGCCTTATTAACTTCACACACACACGCACACACACAAATGCAAGCCAGTATAAACTGAGGTCTTTTAAGGTAATACACTCAGTCAGGGGCAAAGGGTCAAATTTATAAGATTTTTTTTTTTAATCATTAAGAAATCATTGTTAAGCCTTACATGCTTGTTCTGTGTTCCATGTGTACTCAAGTGACTAAAATTACTGATTAATCATCACTGTAAAAGTCAGGCCATATTTTAACATTTAAAACACTCCCAACCCCTGATGAAGAACTGATGACTTCAATAGGCTCACAGTGGAACCATCTCACAGTGGAAACTTGCATTGTGGTCAGCACATTAGTGTGCACTAATCCAGAAGACAAAGCAGACCATTCATTGTGTAACAAGTCCAGAAGTCAGAGTCTGTCATGCTATGGGATTGTGTCAGTGGCCTTGGCAAAGGTAATGTTTACTTCTGTCGTGGCAGCATCAGTGCAGAAATGTGTAGTGATATTGTATTTGGGGCCACATCTTTACCAGGGTCACCCATGCATATTTCAGAGCAAGAGCAAAACCACATTCTGCACATATTACAGAGAAGAGTCTTCCTTTGCAGGTGCTGGACTCGCCTGCCTATCATTCTAACCCAACAGAGAATGTGTGGTGAATTCTGGAACAAATAAAGTGTCACTGATGACATCATACTGTTGCAAGAAGAAAACAGTCCTAGTGTCTTTAATCTCTAAATATCTTGTTAGTGTTTAAAAAATGGCAATATTACCATCTTGGTGGTAAATGTTTCACAATCACAACTTTTTTTAATGTGTTGCAATAGTCAAAACTGAAATAAGCATTAATTTGGAAAAACATCACTAATATTATGATGTTTTAAATGCAAGACACAACAAAAGGCATTTACTACTACTACGCCGGCCACACGCCAATACTCAATACTCTCACTTGCTGTACAATGCAATAATAGAAACTTGGTGGGTCGCAACTCCTTAGCCAAGATGGCACGATAGCCATTGGCTCAAGTGGAGCTCATTCAATCATTTCACAGGTCTTGTATTTCGTCCTGCTGGGTGTTCTGCCACCTTCCTAACCAGCTCAAAGCTGATGGAGGGCAGGTTTAATCACCGACTATGCAGCAGGTTGTGTTGGGTTACAGTGTTACATTTACAAAAACTGTTTCAATTTAAATTTCATAATACTGTTCAAAGTTTTCCCAACTGGGATTGCAGGTAGGAAGTGGGTTAATTCAGTGTTTAGTCAAGCATTGAAACTTAGACATAAGTGAATGACCTTATTTGCCAATTTACACTGCCATTATCACATTTCTGAAATTTGATTTAGGATTTGAGAATGCAAGAGCAAGCCTGTACCCCACAAAAACTGCTAAAGTGACGAAAGTGGCATAGCATATCTGTATCAATGGCAAAACAATATACTGTAATTACTAATGTAACAGGGGGAAAAAAAATCCTCACAAGAAGCAAATCTTAAAAGATATGTTGAGAATGCCTGTGCCATGGATGTTTTCAGAGACACAAGCCATAAACACGAACACAAACAATTAAACAGAATATTTAATTTCACTTTGCATGCCTTCACAACCTCATGGTTTATACAATACAACACAACTCAGAATGACAATTAGCACTGTTCATATAAATGAACGGTAGAGTTGTGTGACCACAACCAAAGTACACATGTGAACAGATAAAGAACCTCATACAAATTTTTTATCATGGTGGTGGAAATATGTTCTGAGGCTGCCTCACTGTCTCACGGACTGGGGTAGCTTGAAGCCCCTACTATTCTAATTAATGTCAAAGAGCTTCATAAAGCATGGAGCTTGACATTATTTCCCTAGACAATTTAACATCATTTGGACAGATCAAGTCTGAATGTGCTTTAAGTATTTTAAAACCAAAACCAATAATTAAGACATCTATGGAGACACTTTCTTACCAGGGACAATGGTGGTCCATGCGGCGCACACAGTGTCCACAGCGGCTGCAGTGGTGTGATCTCTTTGGCCTCATAAGGTTGCATTTATTGCACAACTCCCATTGTTCTTGTTCTATAATTAAATACAATGTGAAACCTCACCAATATTTCCAAACAAGGGACATTTATTAACAAAGATTACCAAGTAAAAACAAATGTTTCTACTTAGCCTTGTAACAAGTATATTATATTATACCTCTGTATAATACACAGATGATATTTAACCAATAAAATCATACATTTTTCCTAAATCATATATATACTTAATAATAGCTAATAAAACTGGCTTTTCAATAAAAGGAAAAATGTATATACCTCATTTTCCTTCTAAACCGGATAAGCCAGATGTGTAGACCTGAGACCACATGGATGAAACTCAAGACCTGCTGGATGAATCTATCCAGCCAACTCATTTAATGTAGCCCGCAATAGCTTTCTAAGATATTATTATGATAGATTCTGCATCAGTCATTACCATCAAACATTATCATCATCTATCCACTAGGTGGCAGCAACCTATTTAAAGCAAATAGCTATCATGACTCAAGGTTGCAAGACAGCTTGCTGCTGTGGAAAGTTTATACTGCGTGTCAAGAAGCTTTTTAGGAAAAGTAGACAAATTCCTAGTTATTGTGAAGAAACTAATAGTAGGCCAATTTGTTTACAAGTTTCTGTTTCAAATCAAATACTGTGTAGTTCCACACACGAAGAAATACATGTTTTACTGCCACCTACTTTGAGAGTTGATTACAAGTTTATAGCTTGTACTGAATGTAAAGATTTGACTGCACTACTGAAGCACAAATTGGCAGAAAACACTGTGCATCTCAGCTTGATGCGTATGGGGCTGCTTGGTCACAGACCAGTCAGAGTACCTGTGCTGACCCCGTTCACCACTGAAAGCAACTCAGATGTGTTCATGAGCTGGACTGTGGGGCAGTGGAAAGAGATGGTATTGTCTGAATCCAGTTTAAGTTTGTATCATGTGTCTAGGTAAATGCTGCACATTGCTGATCTGGGGCAAAGATGCACAGAAGGCTATGAAGATAGCAGAAGCAGAGTAAAGCTCTTGGGAATTTTATGTTTGGAAGTCTTAAGGCCTGGCATTTATGAGGACGTTACTATGACACATATTGCCAACCTAAGCATTGTAGCAGAGCAAGAACACCTATTAACAGTAATGATATTCCCTAATAGCAGTGGCCTCTTTCACTGGGATAATTGGCTTCTAATTTCCTCAGACCTGAATCCAATTGAGCATTTGTGGGATGTCTAAGACAAACTAATCCATAGAGTCAATAGAAACCACACCTAGCAACTTACAGGTCTGCTGATAATTCATTCATTTTCTGAACCACTAAATCCTTATCAGGGTTGCGGGTGGCTGGCACAGCTCACCAGGCCATCGCAGAGCCAACAGGGAGATTTGGGCAGCCAATTATCCTACTGTGCATGTTTTTGGACTGCAGAAGGAAACCGAAGTACCCGGAGGAAACCAACACAGGCACAGGGAGAACATGCAAACTCCACACAGAAATGCCCTAGCCCTGGAATCGAACCCAGGCTTGCTGTGAGGCGGATGTGCTAACCACTGCACCATTGTGCAGCCCTGCTGATAATCTATTGGTGCCAAATACCACAACACAACTAAAGACAAGGCTCCCAACCATTTTCAAATCCCACTGATGACTTCAGATTCATCCTTGATTTGTGAATGACCTTGAGCTGTTTAGAGGACTCTTGGAGTCCATGCATCGAGGAGTTAGAGCCATGTTGGAGGCACCAAAATAGCACGATATTAACCGGGCTGTTTAATATTATAGCTGATCACTGTACGCCTGATGTCTAAAGGTGCTGAAAATATAATCCATGTTCTCCACAATATGAGGTTCTCAGCGCTCGGCCATTTGAATTCTTATGTCACAATTACCATTTTATTTGATCAAGTTATTATGGCCATGTTATTCACTGCTCTGGCACATTTGACCTAATAATAACCTTATATGGCCAGCTTCCTCAAATCCTTTCAGGCTAATTGCTAATGCTATTACAATTATAGGGCATGTATTACTCTCACACACATTCACCGAAAGGCTGACTGAGGCTTAACTAGCTCAGCATTGAGAATTTAGGTGATCACCCTCTCTGATTTCATTACAGTCCTCTTGTCCAAATCTTGTCCTTTAACAAATCTGGTGAACCAGAGAGCGGTACACAGGTAACAGTAGGATATCTATTTGTATATGCCTGCCTTTACACATCTTTAAAAAAAACTCAGAAAAACATTCCCTTTGTCCTAAGGGAATGTTTGTTGGCAGGGTAAAACACTGTGACTCTGTGTGCCAAAATGTCCCCAAGGCATTGTAGGATCATTAACAAACGTTGAGCAGAGACTGGTTTGAAACTATAGACGGTCTTTATGTCACTACTGTGCTCAACATGCTACGCCAACTGGTTCAATGTTCACTGAATAAAAACCAGAACAGCAGTGTCCTCTGGTGGCGTGCATGTGCAACTTCATAAAAAAAATCCTGTATGCCTAAGACAGAAAAGTTAAGCTTTTATTTATAATACTAAGAAAAACAGAGCGGTTCAGTTTTAGATAATATAAGAAAAAAAACATAATTCCTAAACATAGTACTTTAACTGTCAATCCCAATTACTAATTTGATGAGCATAACTGTTACTTAACTGATTTAGCAACCAAACTTTGACATCATTTTAGCAAGAACAGTGGAGTTGCTGGACCCAGCCTCCAGGCTGCCATTTGAATAGCTCAGTCATATATTATGTCTGTAACATGTCTCCTTCTACAGAAATCAAAAACAGACAGAAATAAAACATGAAATGGTAATCTGCATCAGATTTTGCTTATTTGTGCTGCTTGACCTTTTGCAGCTTTTGAGACCAATTATCATACTATTCTCCTTGATAGGTAGAAACAAAAATGTTGCTGGAGTTAAATGGATGCCCCTGTCCTGGTTCAGGTCTTCTTGTAACCATCATTATTACTTTATACATGTAAATGGCCACTTCCTTGTACATACTAAATGTTAACTAAGGTGTTCCACGATGGTCTCTTCTGGGCTATCTATGTTTTTCTCTGTATATGCCCAGGCTATTCAATTGGCGGCCTGGGGCCAATTTGCACTGGCACACTGAGTTAGCAAAAAAAAAAAACATTTATACAACTGTTTCTCATGAGATTTGCCCTGCCTCACTGCGTCACAACCTGTTATCTCGGACTTAGTCTCCACCCTCCACACACACTTTCTGCCAATAATCTTCTTATTGTTAGCACAGTAGCCTGGTAACATGAAAAAATGTCTCTTTTTTTCTTTAAAAAAAACAAAAACAGGTTGATTCAGGGAACAGGTGATTAAACAGTGAATGAACAGAGAAGTATTTTATATTTCTCTGCTCGAAGCCCGTGTGTTTGCTGTGCAGCCCATAATGGTATGTAAAGAATATCATTTCAGAAGGTATTTTAAGATAAACCCCTAAATGTTGGATGTGAAATGTTGGTTACTAAATCAGTTAAGTAACAGTTATGGTTCATCGAATTAGTAATTAGATTTGACAGTTCAAGTATTACGCTCGTGTGTTAATATTCACATTATCTTTTTCTTATTATTGTATTATTTAAAACTGAATTTCTGTATTATTATTCACTTTTTTTTAATAATTAAAAGCTTTACTTTCCTGTCTTAATATTCACTGAACTCTTTTCTTCTAATTATAATTATTATCATTATTATCCTTGATACCATTACCATTCACTCATCTGTTGTTACAGCTCTATTTACTACCATACTACACATGTTGTATTTGTAGTGAAAATTGTGTGAAGTGGACGTTGTCAGTTAAAAATTCTAAATGTCTGGCTCACCTGGATTGATTACCCAACATGGTGTATGTTTCAATGTAGAAATGCCTTGGGCCTATGTATCTTGATACAAAACAATGCACTAATTTTATTAGTCATTTACAAAATACATCATGTGCACTTTGATGTTACTTGACTGTATCTGTAGCCATTAATGTTTTTCAAGCCATATTTTAGGATTGTTTTCATCTGGCTCCCATTCCAAATTAATTGAATAGCCCTGGTATATGCTACCTTTGGGTAATATTACTCGCAAATATGACATAGCTTCTACTGTTACACTGATGACACACAGCAAAGTCAGATGAGAGGGATCAGCATAATATATTCACGGAATGTGTAAAGGACATTAGACCCTGGATGCTTACTAGTTTCGTCTTATTACATTCTGACAAGACAGAAATACTCGGACCACGGGCAACTAGAAGTAAGATTTCTAACTGCATAGTAACTCTGGATGGTCTTTCAGTTTCATCAAGAACAGCAGGAGAAAACCACTGTGATTATTAACCACTCTATTATGTAAAGCTTATGCAAATATCACTCTGATAGCCGTCTTCCATCTCAAGCATTTTACTAAGATAAGAAATTTAATGTCCCTGCATGATGAGGTAAAACTTGTTCAAGCTTTTGTTACCTCTCGTTAAGATTAAAGTACAGTAGTGTGCAGTGAAGATTATATGCCAGTTTTGTCTAAAAGGGCTCTTAATAAAAATAAGTAAAAAAGGACTTCAATACATTTTCACCCCAAAATTATAGTGAACAATGCTATTCAATATAACCACGCAATGAGAACCAAAATAATTCCAACAAGGCATAGTGTTGACATATTTATTGACTTCTTCACTCGCTAAACCATTCCATATACTTTGAAGTTTATTTCAGTATGACCACATTACCTCCCTTATCCACAATAAACGAGCTATTTAACAACAAAACACTGAATGGTCACGCTCTACATTTTCTTAGCCAACTTCTTGCCTTTTATGATCCACCACGCCTACACAGATTACAAGGTGTAGGCTACTTATTAATAGCATGCTTAGTGAAGGCTGCAGAAGGTGTAGAGTTTTCTCTTACTAAGCCCCACAGTTCTAGAGCAGGGTCATTCCATGTGAAGTCACCTAGGTTTCAGAAATCTTCACAAGTGACCATCTAAGAATTTAAGGGGGTTATTAAGTTATGCCTAATTTTAACTCCTAATAGAAGAATGATGTCATGAACGAATTAAACGGTGGAGCCTGGGGAATGTGTAACTGTAAATTAATGTGTAGGAATGTGTAACCGTAACATGCTCCGTGTCTAAGATGTTCAAACTTTAATATGTGGATATAAACCGAGGAGTTGCAGATAATTAAATATGTGTTATCAAAAGAATATTTTAGTACTGTTGTGGGGTTCAAACATGCTCTACTTTGACTGAAACATGGCAGAGGTGCCAATGGCTTTAAAGAACAGAAACACTATTCAGTGAGTACTAGATACTCAAGAAATACTCACATTTAACCATTTTTTTGTTTGTTTGTAACAAGTCATTATTTCAGTAACATCACCAACCAAAACACACTAATTCAACAATCACTTTCACTGCTGCCTGTTCAAATGCAGATTTTTCTAAATCCAGTGCAAAACCACAATATCAGTGCTTCTTAATCATTGCATTTAGATTAATTCACACCATATATTAGAGCTATTATTGCTGATGCAGATACTTTTGCTAATACCACAGCATTGCTGAACTCTGAATTAAACATGAAACCTGATTAAACATGAATTTTCTCAAACAACACAATGTTCACAATAGTGCAATAATGCACACATTCAAATTAGTTATTGTTTCTATGGTAACAACTCATTCACAAGAAAATTCTAGCATTGGCAATAGGGGTGGTGTGCAATGTGAGCCAGGACCGCTGGACCGATCCTTGGTTACTGACTCTGGCTCTTCTGACTCTGGACATGGAATATCACCTCTCTGGAATGGAAGGAGCCTGAGGTCTCCCTCCACCTTCAGGTGTGGGCACAGGTCCTGACTGTCATATGTGCTTATGCCCCAAATGACAGTTAAGAGAACCCACCCTTTTATAAGTCCCTAGAGGGCATGCTAGAGGGCGCTCCCCTAGGGACTCCCTCGTCATCCTGGGAGAGGTCAATGCCCATGTGGGCAAAGACAGTGTGACCTGGATGGGTGTGATTGGTATGTACGGCCTCTCCGATCTAAACCCAAATGGTGTTTCGTTGTGGGACTTCTATGCTCGTCAGGGTTTGTCCATCATGAACACCATGTTCGAACATAAAGACAAACAAACAAAAAAATCCTGTTTGAGCTGTTGTACCAGGGACGTTAGAAGTTAGTTACTTACCTGATAAGGGGATTTTGGGGTCTTGAGCGAGTCGCCCTGGGTCTGCAGTGGAAGCTCTCAAGAGTGCAGACACACAAAACAGCGATGCTAGGTAGTAACCTCAGAACAGACAAAACAAAGATTACTTTTAAAGCTAACTTGTAATATACACTACTGGTGGTCAAAAGATTTAGAGCACCCCATTTTACTGAAATGAAATGATTCACTTCAGTAAATGACTCGAAAAGGAACAAAAGTACATGGCATATCAAAAAATAGCTTATAAGGAGAACAAGGCTTCAAATCATGCAATGGCAGCACAGTCGACAGACTTAAACTTGTCGAGCTGGTTTTGGGATAAAGTGAACACAAGGGTGAGGGAACTTCTGCAACAGTGTTGGGAAGAAAAGTATTTGATTTCAATCAAAATTCTACGGAGCCCCTAAAGGGACATGGGATTAAAAAATAAATAATATATATATATATATATAAATAAATTTCCCCCATTTCCCTTTAGGGTCTCCGTAAAATTCAATTTTCTGTTGAAAATTTTGATTATATTGTGCTGATCAGAAAAATCCCACATTTTTACCTCAAACCTTTTTTTATGCTTTACCTAAAAAACAGTAAAATTGGGGTGTATAAGTGGAAAGTGTGCATACAATAATCTCCAATTAGTCTTATTTAAGAAGTTTCAGTCACACACAAGATGTTTTCATTAAACAAACTTATTTGCACTTGTCAGCTAATTACCAAGGCTTTTATAAAATATATCAGGGTGTGAAAGATCAGGTTAAACATTTCCGCAGTTCCGTGACCATCCAGGGCTTCTCACGTGTGCACTTTTTGCTGTATAGACTTTGCATATTTTAGAAACACAGCCTGAAATACCAGTCTGCCAACAATGGAAGAACATATCAGCATGACCGCAGAGTCTGTTCACTACGGGGAGCAAATCACCAGCAAGCCTCAAAAACAGAAAAGGCCAGTATGCCTACATACAAAAACCAGTCAATTTCTTGAAATTAACTGACTCACGTCTACTAACTGATGTTGTAACTACTCACTGCAGCAGATGGAGAACCACGCAGCGGCAGTATGGCATCCTAACAGTCTACATGATTTGAAAAAGATGACTAGGCAAATGCTGTTGAATTAACCTGACTGAACTATAATTTCAAATGATTAGACATGCACAAATCATAACAGAGCATTCGGTCCAATCTACTGATCACAAATATTACACAGTCTTCAAATTCAACATCACGTTATTCATGACATCTTCAGTCACCACAGAAAGTACTAATGGCAGTGATGACATTTGGGTTTTCTGTCCTGATATTACAATTCGATCCCATCCACTTTTCAAGTGATTAAAAACATTGGAATATGTGAAAAATATGTGTACGATAGAAACAACCGAAAAAAAAGGTCTCGATATTTCAAAGCTTTCAGAGAAGTCTAAGAAAAGAACTGTATATGAAGGAATTTCTAAATACCCACCACCTAAATGACTGATTTATTTACAATCTTCCTGCCATCATCAAATTACCTCCAGATTGCAGTATCATACTGGACTACAGACACCATCATTAGATCATACCTCTGAGCCATAATAGTCACTGTAACTTACAGACAACTAGTGTGCAAGGAATATGTCCTTCAGCGTAGTGCGGCAGCAGCACCAGCTTGGGGATGAGGAGGGTGTTGTAAAGCCAGATGAACAGCACCATGCTGAGGCAGAACCAGCCCATGGGGTCCACCACGAAGTGCAGCCGCAGCTTCATCATTCCTCATAACACAGGCTCAAGGACACGATGAGAAGCTCTTGCTCCCTGACAGGGACTTGACTCCAGATCAATGGTGGGTACGCTACGGTAGAATTTAAATGGAACTTAAATATTGATGCATGTTGAAGCTGGATATAAAAAATGCATTACCTAACAACAGGAGAGTCTTTATCTGTGTCTTAATGGTAGCTGGAGGCTCTCAAATAGTAAAAAATAAAAATAAATAAATAAATAAAATAAATAAATAAATAAATAAATAAAGGGAATGTTCACTGTAAAGTGGAGTAATGAACAGAAGATGACGGTTATTGCAATTTTAAGTCGATTTGTTTTTATCTGGGGCTGTGCAGAAGTGTACTGGTTAGCATTTCCAACTCATGGCAAGGACGTCCCAGGTTCAACACTGGTTTTTCTATGTAAAGTTCTCCCGGTGCTTGCATGGGTTTATACTGTGGCATTCATCCCACAGTCCGAAGATATGCACGTTAGACTAACTGGCTGTTCCAAATTGCCCCTAGGTGTGATTGTGAATGGTTCTGTGTATGTGTTGCCCTTGCAATTGTCTGGCAAGGTACAAAGGGTATACCCCGCTTTCACCCAGATGCAGCTAAGATGGGCTCCAGCCCTCCCGTGACCCGAATACGAAAAAGCGGTTCAGTAAATGAATAAATAAACAAAATGAATGAATGTTTAATCTGTATTGGACGAGGTGGGAAAAAACAGACGACAGAAGACACAAAGCAGTAGAGCTGGTTTTGTGAAACACATGGCAGAATTAGAAATATGCAGAGCCTCCTTCCAGCCAATCATACATTTAAAATCTTCACAGGTAAGTGTGTCAGTATCAGAAAGCTGTAGGTGGGAAACTATAAGTTTATTTAAAAGACCAGACTCTTAATTACCTCTTGCTGTGTGTTAACGTGAAGACAGGAGCAGTAAATCACCTGTCCCAGCCATAAGGAACTAAAAGATAAGCATATTATACGTCATTGAATGAGTATTTTTAATTATTTTTAACCAAAACGACTTCCTTCTCCAACACATACATGTAAAGCTCACAATAATAGCACCTAAGACTTTCATACACAATAATCAGGGGGTTAATACACATTAAATAATATTCCCATGATCCTCATAAACCTCCTGGATGGGCTGGAGAGCTCGCGCCTCGAGTCTTAGCAAGGAAAGTTAGCCGGCTAGTGTGAGACAAACCTTAGGTTTTTCAGTCGGTCACTTTGTTCACTCTTCATTGCCGACATGGCGAACATGAAAGGATGTATTAACATATATTTACAATAAAGATAACAATAATCTTCCCTCCCCACTGCCCCACTTCCGGTAGCAGGTCTACTTCGCTAGCAGCGCGTGCAGATAAAATAAACATTATCGAACACACTGTATGAAAGATAATAACAAATATATAAAACCGGGAAGAGAAATTACTAGAATAAAATTAAAAACAAATCCCGAAATTAAACGTTTAAAGCCGTAGAAGTACATTACAATTTGGGAAGAGAAAAAAGCAGTACTTACCGTTTGACAGGTTTTTCCTAAGATACCTGATAAAAAAAAGCCAGTTTAGACTGTTCCGAGATTTTAATTCTACGGTGGCCGCGAAGTCCGAAAACGCGAAGCTAGAAAATAATCCAGCTGATTCAGTTCCCCTGCAGTATAAAGAGAAAAGGCAAATTAATAACTAAAATGGAGTAAATAATTCATTCATTCATTCATTTTCTGAATCGCTTATTCCTAAGTAGGATCGCAGGAAGGCTGGCCCCCTTAGGCGACTCTGAGCGAGGGCGTGGTACACCCTGGACAGCTCGCCAGGCCATCACAGGGCCATCAGTCACACAACCATTCACACTCACTCTCACACCTAGGGGTGATTTGGAACAGCCAATTAGCCTACTG
>JBCNYG010000010.1:5287728-5301092 GCA_039654305.1 Porochilus rendahli | reverse complement strand
GTGGGGAAAATAATTGTACTACAATTTCATCCCAACAAGCCTGTTTCGTGGTTGCCTACTCATCAGGGGATTTATTGAGAACATTCTTTTACCAGTTTATATACAATCAGTATGATTTGCATGGTGTGCTTTTAATTATGCAGTGTGAAATGATTCAGATGTTGCCTGGGAGGGCTTTGTTTCTGTGGCGGCAGGAAGACACAAGTTTATTACATTTATTGAGTGTGGATAGTTTAGGATGACATATGATTAGGAACACAGCAATACAGCAATACAGAGCTTGCATTTTTTACTCGATCTGTTATAGGGTAAGTTTGATGACAGGATGCGCCAGGAAATGGAGTGTTCAGTGTTGTTGTCTTTGCGCGTAACCGTGGCTTGGTAAATGGCTGTTTGTTTTAAGCAGTTACCACATACAATATATTTAGCTGTACATCGACGTATCGAGCACTGTTCTACAGAAAATCGACTCAGGATTTCACATATATGTATATATATGTACCCACACACACACACAGAGAGAGAGAGAACGAGAATACCGTTCAAAAGTTGGGGGCAGAATAACAATTTTCCTATTCATGACAGAGTGCATGATTAGTTATTTTTGTGCATTGGCAATGTGCCAATTTCCTATGGCTGGCTGTGGTATTACTGTAAGGATACGGAGCATATTAGGCTTAGACATGAATTTTATTTGTGAGTGATGCTGTTGTACAGTTGAAAGGTTTGTTGTGCTTTCTGTCCTTTGTCCTGAACCAGGGAATCAGGATGATGAAGCAGGAAAGGCAGGAAGTATCCTCAACAGATTACGCAGGGATAATACACATGCAACCTTTCACACCTAGGTGCAGTTTGGAACAGCCAAGTAGCCTAATGTCCATGTCTTTGGAGTGTGGAAAGGAAACCGGTTTATCCAGAGGAAACCCACACAAATATGGACAGAACATGCAAAATCCACACAGAAACACCCAAGGCTGGATCTCGAACCCAGGACCTTTTTCCTATGAGGCAGATGTGCTAGCTACTCCACCACTATGTTACATATAATTCATTGATTATTTAGTTATATCCTATATATATATATTAATCATCAATTATTTTGGATAAAAACAATGAGTGAAAGTGTCATGTGTATAACATGAAATCACACACAATATGGCAATTTACTCTTAGCCCAACCAGTATTCCAGATTTTTTTTTTATTGGATTCAATTAAGAGGTCTGTGTCTCTGAAAATAACATTAATTAATTCATTCATTTTCTAAGCCACTAATTCCGAATTAGGGTTGCAAGGAGGCTGGCGCCCACCTCAACCGACTGTGGACTGAAGGCAGGTACACCTTAAACACCTCACCAGGCCATTGCAGAGCAACACACACAAACAAAACCATCCACACTCACACCTAGGAGCAATTTTGAACAGCCACCTAGCCTACTGTGCATATTTTTGGACCGTGGGAGGAAACCAGAGTAGCCGGAAGAAACCTATGCAAAAACGACGAGAACATGCAAACTCCACACAGAAACACCAGAGACCAGGAATCAAGCCCAGGCCTTCTTGCAGTGAGGCAGACATGCAAACCACTGTGCCATCCCTGAAACAACATTAGATGAAATATGAGTAAAATGAGGAGATAAGCATTTGGCCTGTGGGTCTAAAGTTTGACACCTGCATATGAAGGGGTTGGGCAAATAAATTACATTTAGGCTGTTTTTTTCCAACAACTGTCACACAGCTGCTTTGAGCCTACTTGCTAACTACATAGGATGGATAAAAAGAACACAAGTCAAAATGTACTTTTATTTTCGTATTGTTTCAGCACGTGTTGAACTTTTATTTTGAAACGCATCTCTTCAGGCCTGTCTGTGGCTGGCTTCACACTATTTACACTGACTGAATGAGCTCAGTGTAGTTGTCCATGGCTTTTCATCCCAGAAAAACACATCGCCGGCAGTAAGGGGACTTTTACCGAGGTATCAGTGCTGAGACGCGCACCGTCTCGATATAAGCTCCTGTGTGCTGGTGCAGTTGGAGAGATCTGGACGATGCAGACGCGTCGCTCCTCGTCGGCGCTGGCTGTTAGCGGCGAGGTGTCGCTTTCTTTCCAGGACGAGCTCGCTGCTACCATCCACCGAGCGTTCGAGGTGGCGGTGGAGATCGCGGTGATGGAGGTCAGTAAGCTGGTGAGCCAGGCGCTGGGGGATGTGCGCGACCAGATGCAGGAGACGCTGAGGGAGAACACGTTTCTCAAGACGCGGCTGCAGTCCGCCGAGCTCGAGCTGGACACCGCGAGGAAGGGCAGGAAGTGCACCAGTCCGGCTACTCCTGATGAGAACCAGCCGCAGACTGAGATCCCTCAGCGACACGACAGCCGGACCAGGTGTGAGAGCCGCTCCGCCAGGAAAGCGGACAGTCCCGCAGCGCAGGAAGCCGACAAAATGCGCCGATACGACAGCAGCTCGAGCACAGACGAGTCTTTCTGTGAGATCCGCGAGGATGGAAGCGTTCGGTCACGTGACTTGGGTACAGCACCTCTGCCATTAATGCAGGGCTGTGATCAGAAGACAGGTAATCGGTCAATTAATCAATTAGCCAATCAACAGGCAGCAGGGGCGTGTCCATATGGGTACAACAGGGCGGTAGCTACAAACCTTATCCTTATACTCTGATGTGTCTGTCGTCACAAACAGCTGTTACGTCATGCAGCTGCATTCTTGGTGTCTTCTTGGCATCGCAGTATTCTTACAAGCGCCATATTAGAGCAGTAGAGAAATCCATGGCTTGCCGTAGGACTTGGGGACGGTACGAAATTGATAGGATGCCGTCGAGACGCCGCAACGGCCCTAGGACGGATGTATACGAATCAAGAATATGCTACCATGCGAGTCCATGAATAACCGGGCAGTCCGTGGTATGGTGGTGTCAAGAATCACTACAGTTGAGCATGATGCATTGCAAACAAGTGGGATTTTGGATAAATTGTGCTCCACTGTCACAACATGCTTATATGATGGAACGGCGCCTTAGCTCCAGGGTCCCAGTCGCAGCCAGATTACACAAATTCAGCCCGATTGCAACATTATTTTGGCATAGACAGGAAAACGGACAATGTTGTATCTGAATATGATTGACAGGAACGACAAATTGGCTTCATAATCAAAGTACAGGGATGTGGCGTTTGGGAAGCCCCTAACAGCAAAATCCCCAGTGTTGAATTAACCACCTCCAGGTGGCCTCAAACAAATACACTCACTTACTGATTTGCTTAATCCCGCTAGGGTCGCAGTGAGGCTGGAAACTATCTTAGCTGACACTGGTTGAAGACAGGGTACACCCTCACTCGCCAGACCATCACAGGGCCATTCACACTCACACCTGGGGTCAATTTGTAACAGCAGGTTAGCCTAATGTGCATGTCTTTGGACTATAGGAAACCAGAGTAGCCAAAAGAAAGCCTCCCATATTGTGATTTACAGTATATCAACTGTTTGTATTGCTGTAAAATAAAAACGAAGTCTATCATCATGTTGCCTTTACAGGTCCACCACTTGGATCTCTAATTCCAGAGAACCAACAGATGGCACAGCACAGCCAAGAACAGAATCCACCATCTCTTGAGCAGCCAGTCTGCAAGAAAGAGGAGATCCTCGAACCACAGCTGGCCGATGCTTCCAGAGAAGATGATGTGGATGACGTGAATAAAAATATTGATGAAGCTGATGATGACATTAGGCCAAGCTGCAGCTTTAACTCTAAGCATGATGAGGAGTTTGAGCCAGACAGACTTTCTCTGGTTCAGTCAAAACTGTTGGAGGACTGGAGGCCTGACCCAGAGGCGTCACAGATTGGTCAGAATGAGAATCCAAATGCTGGACCCAGCCGTAGTCTTGGTAAGACACCCTGTCACACTCATACGAAGGTGATGAAGACCCCACTGAATACTGAAAATTTCTGCAAATGCAGTGTTTACTTGGTTAAAATGGAAAAATCTGCAGTTTTCAAGTTTATAGTACGACCTGACTACATCCCTGAAAGTTTTTCACTGCGTCTAACATTCATCCATTGATTCATTCATTTTCTGAACCGCTTAATCCTAATTAGGGTCACAGAGAGGCTGGCGCCCATCTCAGCCGACTCTGGGCAAGAGCAGAGTACACCCTAGACAGCTTGCCAGGCAACTGCCGAGCAGAAAGCCGCTGACGGCAACCCATTGGCCTTCTCTTTATAAACGGCAGCAGTGGTTCTCTTACGTGCTTCTCACCACAGACAGTGAGAGACGTGGCTGTCCAGTTAGCGGCACAGGGGGCAGCAGTGACAACATGGTGATAGAGGGGCTTGAACCCCTGACCTTCGGATCAGTGAGCCAGCACCTACCACCGAGCCACCACTGCCCCGTTGCGTCTAACATGTTCCCACTAATTGTTTACCACACACATAGTCACAACATCCACTTTACATCCGTTTACTAAATTTGTACTATGACCAATCAGATCGCGCCATGCACTTGTTCATTTGTGTCCATATCTACGTACAGTACATGCCATGCTTGTGCTATGCCGCTAAAGACCCGATTAGGTTTTACTTACATCATTACTACAATGCCATCCTTACTATGTCCTTATTAAGTACTCAATGTGTCCTGATTTGACCTCAACCCCAGGTTTTTTTTTTAACTTGCCTAAAGTCTGACCATGTCTGGAGACCGTACCAGTCATTATCATTTTCTATGACATACCTACAAGTTCTTCCTGCATGCACCCAATTATTGAGGGCTTAATGAAAACAAACGTGATGAAGGTTTAAGGAGTCATTATCTGGTCATCTCATTCATTTACTCATGAATTTCTTCGTTTGCCAAATTGCTTAATCCTACTAGGGTCACAGGGAAGGTAGTGCCTATCTCAATCGACTGTGGATGAAGGCAGGGTACACCCTGAACAGCGTTCCAGTCCATCACACACATTCAAAACCATGAACACTCACATCAAGGGACAATTCAGAACAGACAGTTAGTCTATTGTGCATGTCTTTGGAGTGTGGGAGGAAACCCACCCAAGCATGGGGAGTACATACACCCAACTCCACATAGAAACACGTTGTCAAGCCTGGGACTCGAACCGATGACCTCCTTGCTGTAAGGCGGGCATGCTTAACACTACGCCACCGTGTTGCTCTCGGTCATCCCAGGCACAGTATTATCAGTATATGCCCACACGTGAGCATTCGATAAGATGATTTCATCAAAGTTATAATAATAGTAAATTAAATGAAGGAACCATCAGGGATCTTTAGTTAAACAAAACATTTTAAAAGGAGCTGCTAACAACCTGGATGTTACTGCCACTCATTTAAGAATCATCACGTCCACTGAGGAAAAACCCTGCTTATAATACACTGTGTGTATTCACACCTCTGATACCATTAGATGAGCATAACACTGAGGTCTGGAAGTGTGAATTATAGTGCAATATAAATATGACAGCAGGACATTGGTGGTAGGTGATGCAGGGCTGGTTCAGAGAGAGAGAGAGAGAGAGAGAGAGAGAGAGAGAGAGATATGTAAACACTGTGATTGGGGGTCGGGGAGGTAAGGCTGCTAAAGTCACTCTGTGGAAGTGAAACCTAGAAGCAGCATCATGTTTACATCTTGGACATCTTTCCTCTTGGGGCTATATCATCAGAGCAGTTATGGGCAATGATCTTATAAATGCATTAAATGTGAAAACATACACCTACAAACAATACAGGATTAAAAAAAATTATAAAGACTTTATTAAAATAATAACAGAAATTCTAAGATTAAGAGATATCTTTATGTCGTAACTTATAGTTTTGGCGAGCCACTTTCCCTTAGTAGCTTGCTGATATAGGATTAATATATGATTTTATATATATATGTTATAAACTAAATTAATCCGGCTCTCGACCAATTAGAACCAACTTCATAGCAACAGATAAGTTCTATTTACACGGCTGCTTTGAGACTTATCATTGGTTTACAGTTATATGACTCTGGGAATTCTTCTGGGATTCTGTAAGTTGGTAGAGTATTTTGGTACTGAATATGGATAATAAGGAAATACCCTGAGCAATCACAAAATCAGTTCGAAAATTGGCAACATACGTGAATTTTTCCATTGTTTTACAACAATTTGGACATGGAACGGCTGCTTAAACAAGTGTTTTAGCACGGATAGATTGTGTTTATGGATATTTGAACTTGATCAGGTAGACGATTATGCTTTGAAGGATGTATTTTTGGTGAAATCTAATTTTTGAAAACACTGAAAACTCTACCTTGTGGCTTAATCCGTATTATGCTGGAGCAGGTCGCATATAAGTTATACAGGTATCCAAGTTTTGACTTAAAGGCAATCAGTCACAGAAAAACAGGGCTCAACATACAAACAATATTCTCATCCTAGTAAAAACTTTCTTCTCGAGCCAGAATATTAGCAGAAATGTGTTGTACTCAGGATAGCCCCCATTATCTTTTACATAGTCTGGTTTTATCTGTGTTTTTTAGGGGATAAAGAAGATGTAATATAATAGCTTACATGTGAAAATTGTGTTTTCTCTTTTTTAGATGCTTCAGACATGATCGCCGCACCTGTTGGTAATCCTGGCTTTTCAGCCTCCTTTGATTCTCTTTACCAACCGGTAGCCAGAACTCACCTTGTCCGTCCTGCGCCTCAAAATGACGAGGTCCACCTGAGGACAAACGTTCCCACCAGGGTTCACCAATGTAAAATCTGCGGCCATTCATTTAGTCGGGCAAGTGATCTGCGCAGACATCATAGTCACCGACACAGAGCGAGGGTAGCTAACCCAGCTAAACCAGGAAGCCCAGGAAGACCTGTTAAACAGCAGCTGTTTCCGCCAGGCTGTAGCCCATATCACTGTAATGAATGTGGCCGGGACTTCAATCGCATGGAAAACTTAAAGACGCATTTACGCATACACACCGGCGAGCGTCCGTACTCTTGTTCTGTGTGCGGGGTACGGTTCCGGCACTCTGGGGCTCTCACACGCCACTTCCGTATCCACACAGGTGAAAAGCCATACGTCTGCGGGCAGTGTGGGAAACGTTTCCGGAACTGTGGCGGCCTGCGTTTCCACCAGAAATCCCACACTACAGAGAGACACATGGTTTTGAACTGTGCTTGAAGAACATGGATCGGATTTTGGAGATATTGTATTGTTGTGTGGATTAGGGGTGGATTAGGGCTGGCCAGTATAACCTCATATCAATGATCTTAAACCGTTACCTCGATGACAATATATAAAGAGATTTTTTTTTTTTTTTACAATTCCCTTTTTTACATGCTGGAACATGATTATGTATTAAAAGTGAAGAATTTTGATGAGGTTTGGTGGAGAGTTAAAAGAAATATTTGTTCCATTATAGTTGTGTGATTAGTAGGATCTAATGGTGAGTCTTTTCATGAGTGTAAAGGCG
The DNA here is from genome assembly GCA_039654305.1 of Porochilus rendahli. NCBI lineage: Eukaryota > Metazoa > Chordata > Actinopteri > Siluriformes > Plotosidae > Porochilus > Porochilus rendahli. The sequence continues at coordinate 5,293,632 of JBCNYG010000010.1, read as the reverse complement.
AGTGTGTTAAAGACAGCTGTTTTGGGAAATCACCTGAGTAGACATCATTTTTGAACTTGCACTCTTGTACACATACTGTATGTTCTAAGAAGTGTGTGTGTGTTATGTATGTGTTTTAAATGAATGAGTTGTTCTTATTAGCTTTGTTGGCTCAGTTGTTTTACCTGCAGTTTACACTTACCAGTTTCTTTCATTCATTCATTATCTGGACTGCTTATCATTCGGGCCAGGAGGAAAGCTGGATCCTATCCCGCAATCAATTCAGTTGAATTCAAGAAGGCCTTGAATTTATACACCTGTGGCCATAGAGGTGATTGGAACCCCTGAATTTAATTATTTAGGTTGGTGAGTGAATACAATAGTGTGTGTGTGTAGATATATACATACACATCGATAGATAGGTAGATGTGCTGGACCATCATTGATACATGGTTTATGATAGCATAAAATACCCTTCAGAATGCACCTCTGAGGAGTAAACTTAAAAAAATTTTCTTGGGAGTGCTATGTGCTTCGCTGGCTTGTCCTGTTGCTTTGCAATAGGGGGCTCCGTCATCACCAAATATATTTTGAGTCAAAATCACTTTCACCTGCAAACATCCATGGATTAAGCAATTTGGCAAATGAATGAATTTAATTTTGCTTGTATATCTTTTTAAGAATGTACATTATCTGAAATCAGCTTTACAGAAATACCCAGTATACATACACCAGAGTAAAAACTGTACTGTACATTTTAAAATTTAATTCTATTCAATTCAGTTTTATTTCTATTGCACTTTTTACAATTAACTTTGCCGCAGAGCAGCTTTACATAGAAAAAACTAATTTGAAAAAGAATTTAAACATTTCTTCTGTTAGAAACCCTACACATCCACAATGAGCAAGACCACAGCGAAGGCGGCAAGGAAAACTCCCTCAGTCAACATGAGGAAGAAACCATGAGAGGAAGCAGACTTAAAGGAGAAACCCATCCTTATTTGGGTGAAACCAGATAAAAATACCAACCATAGAAGAAACTTCACTATAGTTTACCATGAAGCCTAGTTGGTTATCTTATAACTGTAAGGATAACTGTAGGCCTAAATCATTTAAGTAAAAGATTTTATATCACCAGCAGTGAAAAGTCATCCTTTCTGAGTGTATATTTAGGACTATTTATCCCTGACAAGTGTGTCTGAGATGATTGTGGTCAGGGAAACGCTCTAAGACGAAATGAGGAAGATACCTTAAGAGGAACCAGACTTAAAAGGGAATCCAACATCATCTGGATGACAAAGAATTGAATTAATTCAGTTCCTTTACTTTAGTATGCTATACTGTCAAAAATTGCAGTAATTTAACCAGAAAATTCATTGTAGTTTTAACATGAAGTCTGTTTTGTTGAAGCTATCAATTGTTTACTGACGGAGACTTGAGTACAAAACTGCTCATGCCCATTACAGTCCTAATCCATCATAGCAAAACTGTTGCTTTAAGGGACTATTGTAAAAATGTTTATATGACTGTCAGGTTTATAAGTGCTCTAGGAAACTCCATCTGTACTTAACACTGATAAGTCATAACATTAAAACCACTTAATTGTTCTATGACTACACAGCAGGTTTCAGTGCACTGTGCATTCTGACATCTTTGTATCATTTTGATTATTAACAGTTTATGCAGTTTGTGCTACATTAGCTCTTCTGTGGTATCCAACCAGACGTACTAGCCTTCACTCCCTATGCACATCGATGAACCTTGGGTACCCATGACCATGTCTTGCTGGATCAGTGGTTGTCCTTCCTTGAACCATCTTTATAGGTATTTACCACTGCATACTAGGAAAAAGACCTATTTTGGAGAGTAACATACCCAGCCATTTAGTCATCGTAATGTGGCTTTTGTCAAAGCCATTCAGTTCCTTTTGCTTAATCACAGTTTTCTGCTTCCAACACATTGACTGACTGTGCACTTTTTGCCTAACCATCCCATTACTCACTAGGTGCCAGTGCAATAAGATAATCTGTGTTATTCACTTGTCAGTTGTCATACAGGGGGTGTAGAAAAGAATCTTAGAATTTTGATGGATTGCTGACTGTAATGAAAACATACACACTCCAACTGTATTTACTTAATGCGACTTATAAAATCCAAGTCAAAAATATTACAGCAACAGTTCAGCATAAATAAATAAGCCAACAAACAGAATCACCAAGCTGTTTAAAGAATCACCCCTTCTAAAATACTTGCAAACTCAATCAAGTGAAACAAATCACCTTTTCCATTGCACTCAGACTAAATATCATTGTAATAAAAGCTTAATTGTAACAATTCTGATTAGTTCAGCATAAAAGCAGTATTCCAGTGCTTGAAAGTGTAATTGAAAGCAAATAATCAACTATGGGTGGAAAGGCACTGTCAAAAGATCTTAGGGATAAATTTGCAAACAGGCACAAGTTCAAGCACAAAAAGCCCCTAAAAGCCTATCAATTCCTAGAAGCACAGTAAAGTCCACAATCAAGAAGTGGTAAGTGTTTGGAACTAGTAGGATCCTTCCTGAATCAGTCTGTCCCTCCAACCTGGATTGATTAGCTTCCTGAAATATATTATCCATAGAATTGAATCACTTACATTAAACAGAAGGCGTTAAACAGAAGGATACAGCTTAACGTAACTGATACATGCATAACTAACAAAGATGTTAACATATAACAGGATTAACAGGATAAATCTTTTTAAGATTCTACATTGACCTAAACAATGTTAACACCAAACGAGGAGGCAAACTAAACAGAGACCTTTTACTCTGTGGTTAACTAATCAGTCTCATCTATAAACAGTCTCAGTTTCCACCGCTGTGTGGTTTGCGTGCATGCTGTGAGTTGCAATAGCCCTTCTAAACCCGGAAGCAGGTGTTTGCACCACAAAAATGAGGTTTACCACTGCAGGAAATACACGACACAAGTGCAGGAAGGAGGAGGACACACCTTGATTCTGAGGTCAAATGGAAGATGTCGTCAAACTATTTGGCCTCAACACCAAACAGCAAACTGAAGAAAAGCCAATATAGCTTACCATCTAGGGACACCATAACTACAGTAGAGCATGGGGTGGCAGTTTCTCTGAAGGAGGGACTGGAGCACTTGCCAGGATAGAAGGAAATATAGATGCAACAAAATACCATCAAATACTTGAGAAAAACCTGCTGCTCTCTGCCAAAAAATTATCAATGGGTAAATGTGTGAAAAGACTTGAAGCTTGCCGTCACCAATGCTCACCATCCAGTTTGTCTGAGCTTGAATAGTTATTCTCTTCTATAAAAAAGAGTGGGCAAATAGTGCACAGACTAGATGTGTAACGTAAATAAGTACCCTAACAGACTCATGGCTGTAATCGAAGCAATTGGCAGTTCCACAAAGTACCATAATGTATGTAACCAGTTATTGGCAGATTCTCAGTACTGAACAAGTCAAGCTTTTTTATGTACGAGCAGGTAGCTTTTGTACCCTGTCCTTTGCAAGGAATTATATAACGCATTGGTCAGTGTTACATATGTCTGTGTTTAATTTTTGTTTTACAATTCAAGGAATGTTAGCTTAGCTAAGCAAGTATAATTTTATTTTTAGTAAATCACTAGTAGCATGCAAACACCTTTCACCGGATATATCATTGACATCATCAATTAGCTTACTTAGTTTAGATGACTGAAGCCAACATATATATTTCCAGAAAATGAATTGGAAATGATCACAGTGAGCTGAAATATTGTTTCCCAACTTTTCAGGTTTTTATCCCAATTTCAGCAGCGTTTGAGGCTTTTCATTATTTAAGAAAATGTAGAAAACAAAAGAGTCGTTTTTACAAATTATACGCATTTCTTCAAATTTTAACTTTATGAAACAAAATGTGAAATTATTATCTGTGGATAGACCTCGCAAGAGTAGCTCGTGCAAGACAGCCCAGTAATCTCAATGAACTGGACTACTTCTGTAAGGAAGAATGGGCGAAAATCCCTCAAACAAGATCTGAAAGACTCTTGGCTATAAAAAGCACTTATAAGCTGTGACATTCGCCAAAGGGGGTGCTTCTAAATGAATAATACAATATGGTTAAATATACATAGAGTGTAGTTTTATCCATGATGGCATGTTTTATTAAAAAAATTAATCAGTATGTACTTGTAATTATCATTCATAAATAACATCCAAAATGTGAAATTACACCATATTTCAGTTATTATGTGCAAAAGCAACATGTTTTGAAAAGTCTTGTTTTTGTCTCTATGTAATAAATATACTCCTGTGAATGGCCTAATTTGTATTGGATATATATCTCAAGACACAGAAATATTAAAGTGTCTCAGAGGAACAGCTTTGTTATGTTCTAGCTGTTAATTATGTAATTATATAATGTAGAGAAATGGTTCACTTGAAAATTGGGGCTATGTTCAAAATAAAAGTTAAATTTAGTTAAATTCAGACAGAACACAAAATATATATATATATTGCATTATGCATGCTTTAAATAAAATGAAAAATGAAGAAAAGCTTTATTTTTATATTTCATTCCACTGGATACTTGTAACAGTATTTTCTCCTCTCTGCTCATTTAGCATTAAAGTGAGAAAATGTCCCCTGCTGAGCTAGACACACACGAACAGTATGTGCTTGAGGGTTTAATAGCAAATGACGCCCTGCTTCACACGTGTGTTCGTTCTTCACACTTTACTTATCTATATCTCTGAGTGTCCTGTGTGTGAAAGTCATGAATAATTCAGCCCATAAATGTGTTAATTGGTACAGATATGCTATCATGCAAACAAGCATTCATATGTGAGTATGATCCAGAAACTCCACAGTCTTCCCTGGGACAAAGCTCATTTACAGTGGAGTGACATGTTGAAAACTGTTCTGTAGTCAAAATTTTTACTTGGACAACAAAAGAAAAGACCATCCTGCATGTTCTCAGTATCAACTGATGTTGCCGAAATGTATATACAGGTTTTAGAGAAATATATGCTCCAGTGAAGACGTCTTTTTTACGATATGCCTTGCATATTTCACCAAGACAACGCTAAAACGCATAATGCGTCATTGTTTTGCTATAAATTGAAAAAATAGGGGTCAGTTGGGTTCATCCATATTTAAGAAATGTAAGAAATACATCTTAAAATATACAAATCTTGTTTTAGTGTAAGTAATCTTTTTTCTTTTGTTCCTGTTTAGTATACACTTAATCAATTATGTGCCTGAGACTTAATGGATGTTGCTAAATTCTCCTCACCTTCAAAAAATAATAATACATTTTTAGGAAACCACTTTATTATGCTTCTAATATTAATAGTATAAATCATGTCTGTAGTTGCATGTAATGACATTACAGCCAAACACATCTGAAACAACGTATGTGTTTACTAAGATTGACAGTTTGTTAACAACAATAATGAGGCAACACCGTTGAGGGTTGTGTTAATGGATTATAAATGATAAGTACTCTGCTGCTCACCACCATGCTTTTATGTCTTTTTAATGATCATGCTTGAGGGCAAGAAGAACATTAACCAAACATAAAGCAATTCATTACAAACTGCAGGGTATCTATTCATATATTTATTTCCTAATTTTTTGTTAAATATGTTTTTTTTTTTACATTTTTAAAATATATTTGCAATATGTAGTTAGTTAGGTCTTTGCGGGCAGCCGTGGCCTAATTGTTAGAGGAGCGGGTTTGGGACCTAAGTTGCACCTTCAGTTCCTCTACCTTCATGGCTGAAGTGCCCTTGAGCAAGGCACCTAACCCCAACTGCTCTCCAGGTGCCCTAATGTGTGGGAGCCCACTGCTCCATGTGTGTATGTGTGCTCTCTTTGGATGGGTTACATGCAGAGGAAATAATGAATAACTTCCCTTGCGGGATTAATACAG
>JBCNYG010000010.1:5251909-5264662 GCA_039654305.1 Porochilus rendahli | reverse complement strand
TATGTATATGTGTCTATATTTATGTATGTGTATATGTATATGTGTATATATTTATGTATATGTATATGTATATGTGTATATATTTATGTATATGTATATGTATATGTGTATATATATATGTATATGTATATGTATATATATATATGTATATGTGTATATATATATGTGTATATGTATATGTGTATATATATATGTGTATATATATATGTGTATATATATATATATATGTATATGTTACCATATTACCATTATCTGTTATGTTATAACAGATAGATATGTCCTGATGTAGCATAACCATTTGGTATCTCAAATCTCCATTTCTTCATACAGAGCCACTGGGCAGATGAGTTGCAGATATGAACAACACTGATGATTACATCAAATTCCGAAATGGATCGGCAAAATAAGTTTTTCCTGGGCTGCCTACAACTGACCTCTAACCATGACTTAAGTCTGAATGTATGACCTAATAGTCTGAATCAATGTGTATTCAAAATGCAAAATATTGTAATAATGTCTGTTTTTATTTTAATTACTGGATAAATAAATAAATAAATTCATTCCATTTTAATGACATGGATAAATGTGGGAGGGAAGGGGTGTTAATTATGAAATGATTCTTAATGTGAATTAATACGCATGTTTTAAAACATGTAAATATTTTGTACCATGAAAATATTTATTGAGTAAAAAAGCGAATAATTTATATTCTGCATTGTCATTTTAATATTTTTTTTTTATTAATGTTAGTTGTTTTCATGGAATGCCTTAAAGAATATGATTTTTTTTCAATGGAAATTTGGTAGAATGTAAATTGAAGTCAGTCATTTAACTGTAATAAAAATAAAATTTATGTGATGACCAAAGGGCTTTGTATGTATGTGACATTAGACAGTGTAACTTCACTGAACACGGTCATTATTCTCTTTCCATTCACATACAACAGACTATTATACGCTCCCACAGACACTGTCCTTTCTGTGTTCTACAAATAGACAGTGTTAGAATTCAAGTAAGCTTGCTATTTCATTCGGTTTAAACTACTTCAGCTCTATCTAGGTTGTTCATATCACTCCTGATGAAAGAGTGTTTTAGCTGTTCTTGAATACTTAAGTGCATTAAATTTGCAGATACTGCTCTGTTTGTACAGTGTAAATTTTATACTGTATATACAGAGCAATCCCTGGAAAGGATGTGTTGTGTAATTACCAGGCGGTGTATGTGTAGCCATAAATCATGGTAAATTTGAATATTTGCTGGATTTATTGTAGCAGCCACAGGTGGCTTGAGGAAATATAAATTTTGAAAGGTCAAACTGACACACATTAGTTTTGTTGCATTCTGTGTCAGGCCACAAAGTAATACAAAGGTTTTTACACGTGTGGCTATTAGATATATGGTGTTTAAACTCTTGTTAGTGTAGATTGATTACTGCTTTACCAAAAACTCCTTAATGTTCCACTTTTATATTTGTAGATAAGATGCATAGGTATTGTATTTTCATAAGCACATTATGATAGTTTAAATGGTTAATAATAATAATATACATAAAGAAATCATATGACCTGTTTATATTTATTTCTTTTGACTTTAATGATTTAATGTATTTAGCAATTACAAAAAATAGCAGTTAGCAAAAACTAACACCAATTCCCTAGAAAAAGAAAGACTATAAAATACAACTTCATATTCTGATGTAAACTACTGGCTCAAGTTCAACAGGAAAACATATTAAAGCTGACTCCCACCGAATACCAAAACATAATCTTACAGGAAACTCTACTTTTTGTACAATTACTACTGATATAGGAGTGTACTACAGTCTTTTCTCTTGGAATGTGGTGGGTATAGAAAAGAATCACCCCCTTCGAAATAGTCACATTTTGTTCCTTTACAACCTGAAACGTATTTTTGTTTCAGCTGCACTCACTTAGTGCAACTTAATAGCCAAGTGAAAGATATGAAAGCTATGGTCAAAATACTTAAAAACTTAGTCAGGTGTAACAAATCACCTCTATTTGTGATCAAATCGTCATCTAGTAATAAATTTCTAGAGCTGTACCTGGAGCATTGGAAGTGTAGCTGAAAGCAAGCAACCAAATATGGGTGGGAAGGAACTGTTAAAAGGTCTCAGTGTTAAAGCTGTTGACAGGTCCAAGTCAAGAGATGGACATGAAAACAATTTCAGAGGCTTCAACAATCCCAAGGAGTACAGTAAAACTCTCTTTTTTGTGTGTGTGTCTTTATTTCAGGCTGCGGTGTGACACAAAATGAGAGCTTTTTGAAGGTATTTTTATATACCTATTGTGTGTGTGTGTGTGTGTGTGCATGCACGTGTACATTTTCAGTTGTACAAAAAGGACGACTTATAAATTGAAATAGAAAATGATAGTACACAAAAATACTTTACTAAATATTTCAATTTTTTATTATTACTTACATTTTATAAAAAAGTTTAACTAGGTTAGTAAAGATAACATAATATAATGTAACAGGCCACTTTTCAGACATGCTGGGTTTTTCTCCTTTTTTTAGTCATGACCACTTTGGTCATACTTCCTTCTTCAGTCATCAACAACAGGGTGTGGTAGGGTTCAAATAATATAAATTGTTAAAATAGATGTATAATAGCTATGTGTAATACTATATTAATCAGAATCTTTTAAAGATCAGAATCCGTTTTATAAACCTGGACCCAAGCTCACTCTCACACAATAACAAAGTCTCTCCCAGGTAAGATTAAAGAGATTACAAAACTACTGGGTACATTCCACTAGTGTTGGTGACAGTGTTTCATTCATAAACAACATTGCCAGCTTTAAGACAGGGATGTCCAATCTTTTCCACAAAGGGCCAGTGTAGGGATGCTTTTCATCCGGAGCGCTGGATGCGCTGGAATGGTCAAGTAAAAACCATGATCCTTAACCCTGCTGAGAATCTGTGGCACTATTTGAACTGCTGTCCAGCGGCACCATCCTACCAACTTAGAGGATCGCTATAAATTCTGCCAAGAGGAATGGAAACAAATCAATGCTCAACACTGTGCGGAGCACTGTTCCATATTTACCCCAAAATAATTAAGGCTGTTATTGAAACGAAAGGTTCTCTACAAAGTAATAATGTGAAGGAGGTGTAAAGATCTACTTTTCCCCCAAATACTGAATGAATAAAAGTGTATACAAGTCTTTTGTAATCTTTTAAGGAGACTGAATACTTTTACAAAACCACTCAATGCAGTATATAGTACAATACCTAAAAGTAAGTATAGTTCTAAAGTATGTGTGTAAAACATAAACTTTAGTTTAGTTGGATTGTGATGCTGCTGTCACTGTGGACCTGGGGGTGCGTTCACCACAATAACGGGCTGAAAGAAGGAAAAAAGTAGGAGAAGTTAGTAAAGGGAGACACTGGTATTTAGCTCATATATTTCATTCACAGTAACAAGGTGCGTTCTTACGACACTGGTCCTCGGTGAGCAGCACTGAATTACTTTGCAGCAGAAGGCAGCCAGGGTAGCAGAGAGAGCGATCTGAGTCACCTGTACGAGCAGCTCGATTCCTGTGATATGCCGAGCAATGTTCTGTGAGTAAGCAAAAGAAATTAAGAATATGAGTCTGAACGGTGCCTTCTTTATTACATTCTATTGCTTTTCATTTTAAACAAAAACAAGAGTAAAAAGAAAAAACATGAATAAAACTCAACACTGAAATCTCATGAAAGGTTTTATGTTTCTGAACACTGTGTGTTAACAGGTGAACTACAGGAAATTATCATCTATAACTGATAAAACTAGAATGTTATTTTTATCATAAATAACAGCAACAGTCATCAATTAATTTTTGTTAGAGATTTGAATTTTTTATGTAAATTGGGTAGACTATGATAGGTGTGCGATAAACCTTTCACTCTTAGCTGTATTATTTAAAACAAAAGGGAAATCTGATGTTATGAAATCATTCATTTAGTCATTAATTTGCTATATCGCTTAATCCTCAGCCAACTTTGGGCGAAGGCCGAATATACCTTTAACAGCTCGCCAGTCCACTGCAGGGCCAACACTCTCATTGCCTTATGGGCTGTTTACAGCATTTTTACTGGACAGAGGTCCAGACCTTCCCCAAAAGTCTTAGCACGGCAGGGATCTAAAAGAAATTCAAACCCATTCCCTCTCTATCATGAGTCCAGCACCTTAATACCACGGGTCCCAGAACACACACTCACACCTAGGGGCACTTTGGAACAGCCAATTAGCCTAATGTGCATGTCTTTGGACTGTGGAAGGAAATCCATGCAAACATGGGGATAACATGCAAACTCCACACAGAAATGAACTCACCGAGGCCAGGACTCGAAACCAGGTCCTGCTAGCTTTGAGGTGAATGTACTAACCACTAAGCCACCGTGACGCCTTTTTATGGAATTAGAACCACAATAAAGAACTTTATATGTTCATATACATTGTTTGGATTCTAAAATTTCTGGCAACAATTCAGCATTGGGGCAGCAGGTGGTGCAGTGAGTAGTTTGCTGCATCTCAGTCGACACCCCCATGGATTGTTGCAATGATATGGCCTCCTGTACAAGGTTCATTCGCAGTTCATTGCTTCTGGGATAGGTTCCAGCTCCATCACATCCATGACCAGGATAAAAATGAATTAATGAACTTATCATTCTGTTAAGAACAGCAACAGCTTCAACACTACACAGCAGTTAGACTTACTGACTACTTATAGACCTGGGCCAAGGTATGTATCAGTCTTACCCCCATTCTTTCACACATTTTTATTTGTGATGTGTCATTGCGGCCGACGTCCCAACAGTAGGAAAATAAAGACTCTTCTAGCAGCATATCCGGGCTAATGAGAAAACCTATCACTGACGACACACATGCCACAATCTCCATCCCCAAGCAGGCCTTCAGCTGTTAGGGAGCAAAATAAGTTTTATTTATTTAAAATAAATGTATGTCTCGAAGTAATTGCAGTATATAAAGGTGCATGTCAGTTGGTTTTTTTCTTACTGTCGGTAGGTGAAGATTCTGTGCTGCTATTGCCACACTACCAGCGATTATGCTCTGCAGTATGAAAAGTAAATGCATACCATCACACAGTGTATTAGAATTAAAATGATAAAAGAGTAATAGATTGATGCTTACAACTGAAGAACAGATAGTGTTGATGATGATTGGGATTTTGAAATAATAACGTCTCCCGTTTAAACATATGATGCTCAAGAAAAAGACACTCAGTGTAATCTGTGTTACCTGTGAAAAAGAGAAGCAGAAAGATTGCAGCTGTATTGCAAGGAAGTATTTTCAGAAAATAGTCAGCAATCTGTGTGTGTGTGTGTGTGTGTAAAGTGTAAATCTGCATTTGTTTTATCTACACACCCCTAATGCTTTCGGTTCTGCCTCCAGATATTTCTTGGTTCGATAGGGGTTCTTCTCAAACTTGACCTCCACTAGTGCTCCTGTTTCACCCCCTGTGTTTACGGCACTAGGGACAATTGTCTCCATCTCACCTTCTTCTGTGAAACATAAAATCATATGTTCATTCATTTTCTGAACCGCTCAATCCTAATTAGGGTTGCAGGAAGGCTGGCACCCATCTCAGCTGACTCTGGGTGAGGGCAGAGTACACCCTGGACAGTTCGCCAGGACATCGCAGGGCCGAAACACACTGGCGGTAAAGCAATGGTTCTTTTACATGCCTCTCACCACAGACAGTGAGACATGGCAGATCTTTGATAACCCAGTTAACTGCACTGGGGGGTCAGCAGTGACAAAATTGATGATAGTGGGCTTGAACCCCCAACCTTAGGATCGGTAAGCCAGCACCCTACCACCGGGCCACTACTGGCCCAACATTTAATCAATCAAACTAAATCAAATCAGCAACACAGTGCTCAGGTCGAAGTAGTGTTAGAAACAAATGGTTGGATCTTTATAAACATTTATTCTTACAGACATTCTGTAGTTATCATATACACTGAATAAAAATATAAATGCACAAACCAAAAAATGCTGAGTTAAATTGATCTACAATGAAATATGCTCATAAATAATGTTTTGGTTACCCACTTTTCATACCACATTCCTCTGATATTATGCAATCACTGAGTTACTCCACCCATAATGGCATAATGCATAGCATTTAGATGGACAGTCGTGACCAATACCCAGGCAATCCATGCACCAGGGCCAATAAAAGGCCACCCTGAAATGTGCACTTTTGTCACTAGTCACCATGCCACAGATGACACAACTCATGAGGGAATGTGCCATTGGCATGCTTAATGCTGGGATATCTGTGACAGCATGTCAAAACACCTGAATGTGCATCATTCCACAATCCGCTGGTTAAGAAGTCGATTCAGAGAGACCGGCAGCACTGTGACTCGTCCAACAACCACGTGTGACCACGCCTGCACAGGATGCGCACATGCAGCTCCTGCACCCCATGATCGGCTCTGACCAGCCACTCGGACAGCTGACGAGACCGTCGGACTGCACAACAGGTGGACATCAGCTCAGACACACTTGGTACTTGTTGGGGAGTGTTGTGAACTTTGCCCACTGACCCCTGGTTGGTTCAGGTTCTGATAACCCATGAATTATAAACTTGTTAGTCATGTTTCTATTTTTTATTGTTAGTTATGTTTTCTAATGATAGGCCAAGAATAAAATAATAATTGTTTTGTTGAAATATTTCCATATTGTTGAAAAATATTTTGAAAAAATATATTTTGTGCATTTATATTTTGGTTCAGTGTACATACAACCACATTAAAGGGTGCCACAGTGGGCAAACTTTCCACCTAACAACTCAATGGTCTTTGGTTCAATCGTGGTGTGGGATTCCAGCCTGAATGGCATTAAACACCATCCAAAAACATGCAGGCAGCTTGACTGTCTCTAGGTGTGAATGAGAGTGTGAATGTATGTTTGCATGTTGGTTTGGAGTGGACTGGCATGCCACTACCATCTTGCACCCAAGTTATGGACATGGGCTCTGGATCCACAATATGCCTGATTGAGATTAAGTGATTACTGAAGATGAATAGATGAAGTAAGGATGATGTACAGCGGGCTGGTCACGGCTCTGATGCGAATCAAAGGCATAACTTTAATACAACAAACCTGTGGCTCTAAAAACATTGTTGTCTTATTCATTCACAAACTGGTATTTGAGTAGATCAGGTTCATAGTAAGTAGATCCAGTAAGTCAATAGATACAGTGTCTGCAATGTCATTTTCAGCTGGCTTGGAAATCTTGAATTTTGAAGATTAGTTTACATTAACTTATTAACCAATAATTTCCTTTATCAGACAGTCACATCCCCATGTTTAGGTTACAGCTAGAACATAATATTTCCACTACAAGGTTGGCCAAGCAATCCTTGTGCAGAGTGGAATGGACTTCAAACTTCCTTCAGTGAGTAAACTACTCATACAATAGTCACATAAATCATCCAATAATTAAATGGCGCAATAAATCATACAATTGCTTGTGATTGCATATGATTGCAAAGGTGCAATAATTAAAATTTTTCTATATAGAATATATGACTTTTCACTGTTTAGCTCTCCATTTCAGGATGTCTTTGAATGAAAGAAATATAATCACGCATTCCAAAGATATTACAATTTTTGTATTCATAGAAATGACACATGCCATCCAGTGAGTCCAGGCAGGCCACAGTTTCTCCTCAGATCTGATGCCCAGTAAGGGCATCTCTGTGGTGAGTGTGCATGTTCTTACATGCTTGAGCGGGTTCTCTTTGGGAGCTCTGGTTTCCTCCCACAGTTCAAAGACAGGAACATTTAAATATTAGGATGTTCCATACTGGTGGGAGTGTGTGTGTGTGTGTGTGTGTGTGTGTGTGTGTGTGTGTGTGTGTGTGTGTATGCCTTTGAGAGAAACCTAATAGGTTTAACTTTATTTTCGAAACGAGCATCAGTCACGTGATTCTGTGAGGTCAGGGCTGATTAGTATTGGCTGAACATCACGTACAAAAGAAGAGAGCAAAATGAAACTAACTAACTAACTAACTAACTAACTATCTAAAATAAATAGATAATCAGAGTTTCCATTAGTGCTTGAGATTACAGTCTGGAACGTTATTTCTAACTGAAACACTTTATGAATTATTCTCTAACATTTAAATCATCCCTTTCTCCAAAGTGTTTACTTCTTATAGAAGTTTTAATTTCATAAATAATAAGTTATATTCTTATTATTAACTAATACCTTAAGATAGTATTTATAGCCTGTGTGCGTCTCTCTCTCTCTCTCTCTCTCTCTCACTCTCTCTCTCTGAGCACGCGCAGAAGTCACAAGACCTTGTTACGGTCATTTCGCCTTGTTGTTGTTTGTTTGTTTTTTAGCCCATGAAGGCACGTGCGCATCCTCCGCGGCTCGCGAGTGCCTGGGGCTCGGGGGGAATGACCTCAGTCCCGGTTCTTTACCGTCTTACCGGAAGGTGTCACGCGCTACCTACATAATCATCGGCGTCATGGTTAACAACGCACAGATCCTCTAAACTCCACACACACACACACACACACACACACACACACACAGGGTCTGGTGCTACAGGGATGAATAATCTCACGGTGATCTTGATGTTTATGATCCTGATGCTGATGGAATGTAGCAGGTTTATTTACAGGCATGATGTTGAATTTTTGGCTTTTCGGATGTAAATGATCCGGTTCGCCCTTTTTTGATGTTTCTTCTCGGTTTCTAAAAGCCAAAACCGGTAGGGTGAGTCAAATCGCACGCGCACGTCGCTCAACTTCCTGGTCTGGTTTATTTTTTTCGCGTCTCTGTGCTCCCGGTGCGCTCACAAGCCCCGCCCCTTGAGCGAGAGAGCGAGAGAGAGAGAGAGAGAGCGCGCACTGTGTTGGTACGGAACTCTGTGATAGATGTGCGTTTGGTCCCAGCGCTGAAGACGAACCGAGGCTCCGGGGGAAGAAGGAGAAGGACAGGGTGTCCGCTCCGTGCTGGAGCGCTCTTGTCGCGCGTCGTTCTCTTTTGTGCTGCTTGTCGCGCGGAGATTCGCGGACACGTCGCTGACTCGCTCATGCTCGACCGGGAATACGACTTGAGCAGACGGCGCCGTGGGAGGAACCGGAGGACCGCAGGCTATTCACAGGTACGGGCAGAGCCTCCGAACCGCGCGCGCCCCCCGCTCCTCCTCACGACTGTATAAAAGGAAACTCTTCTTGGTTTTTTTGTTTTTGTTTGTTTGTTTTTGACCCGACTCTTAGATATTAAATCTACAGCGGTGGATGTGGGTGCAGTTTTTTGTTGTTGTTGTTGTTGTTGTTGCATGCAGAAAGTCTGGTTTTGGCCGTCAGAGCTCGCGCTAGGAATAACGGAAGTCAGTTTGTGCTACGTGCGGAGTCGCTCGAGCTGCCTTTCAGCACGTAGGCAGAGCGCGCTCCAGAGCCCAGAGATCTGAATCAGTCCCACCACCCCACCCCCACCCCGGGGGCGACACTTTTCCACCGGCGGTGATTATATCGCGGCGGAGCGCGCGCTCTTCCCCTGCAACACACTACAGCTAAGCACACGGAGCGACTCGGGCGGTCGTGTCCCGGGTCGTTCCGGGTACAACAGCGCGTTAAGCTGTTTGTGTTGCAGCACGCGCGCTCTGTCCGCGACGCTCTCACCGTCCTGTTCACGACCCGACTTGTCGTTTCCTTCTGCCGCCGTGTAGCTGCGCCTATCTGCGCGCTCTCTTCTTTTTTTTTTAGTTTTCTTGTGAAAAATAAGAAATAAAAACGACATGCATGACTCGTGACCTGTTGCACCTCACCGCGATCACGCGCGCTGGAAGTGTAAGAGTTATATGTAGCGCGTGCGGAGTCTCATCACTCTTTTAGAATGTATTTCTGCGGCTGTTTTATCTTATAATTACAGCGCGTGTGTGTGTGTGTGTGTGTTTAGAATCCATGGAGAAAAGTTTAGGCATGATGCCGGAAGCGCAGGACAGTGGAGCTGAGGTGTTGGGAAGCCTGGCCCTGGGCGCCGGGGACTTCGCGGACCGCCGGCTCGTGGAGAAGATCCCGTTAGTGAAGCCTTATTTCAAGAAGAAGCACGCGCAGAGGAAACTGGACGCCAAGTGTTTGCGGGCGCTCGAGGACCCTATTCTGAGCACGATACTCGGCTCGGACGACCTGGTGGCCGGAGATGGCGTTTTCGTGCCGAGGAACCCGCCGCCGGCGTCCGCGCAGCCGAGCCTGATGATGTGCGCCGCGGCCGTGGCGGAGGAGGCGCGCGCCGACGCGACCTCGGACGAGCTTTCGGCAGGAGGAGAACAAAAAGCTACGGGCGCACCGAGGGACCCCGGGGATGCGTCCGCGCGCGATGCTGCCCCGGCGGCAGTGGCGCGGTCCGCCGTACTCGAAGTGACGGACAAGACGGCGAGCCCCAGCACAGAGGCGCCGGTCGTGGTACGCGGTGGGGGCGATGGTGGTGACGGGGGCGATGGCGGCTGCGGCGGCGGCCACGGAGAGCTTTTCCGGGACAAGAGCGACGAGGCCTCTTTGGATCTAGTGTTTGAGCTGCTCATGCAGCTGCAGTACCACACGCGCCAGGACGACGCCGTGCCCATCTGCGTGGATTTCTTGTGCGGCGCGTGCCTGTGCGGAAGCGAGTGCGCGCGGCACCACACCGCGCTGCCCTACCACTGGCAGATCCGGCGCGCGGACACGCGCGTGTGGCAGAGTGTAGCCGAGGACGCGCAGGAGCAGCTGGAGAGACTCTACTGCAACCCGGACAATGAGCAGGTCCGGCTTAAGTTCCTGTGAGTACCGATTCCTTTCAAGTTTACTCTCTGGATGTGGTCTAAATCATAAACCTCCAGCAGGGCTCAAAAGAGTGCAGTTCCATAGGCACCCAAATCTAAAAGCTTCCTGTGTTGTTGTTGTTGTTGTGGTGGTGGTGGTTGTTGTGGTGGTGGTGGTGGTTATTGTCAAGCTTAATTTTTTTTTATATATATATATATATATCTCCTTTGGAGCCGTTTTAGAAAGAGAACCCCTTTGTTTCCAGGGTTCCACCTTTATTCCCCCTAATTAAGGTTCACTGGATAGTTTTCATTCTTAAAATGTCAAGAGTGGGCGTGGCTTCAGCTCACCCCGTCCCGAACTTGTAACATGCTCCTCAATTCTCCAATCCGATGGGTTGTTTTAATACCGTTACATGTTTCCATGGTAACAGCTGACCCAGGGGCTTGGAAAGATGTTTGTCGCTGCTATAACAAGTTCAGTACAAAGTCTTGTGGACGTCTCACAGCATTTCTCAACAAGTAGCCCTAAATACATTAAAAAAGAGAACATGACGTTTATTAATAAATAAGTAAATAACGGAACCTCGGCCACTGTAGTGGAAGCGGAATAAAACACTTCTGCATGGCAACTCTGCTTCATCATCAGGACCCTGTGTGTGTTTGTGTGTGTGTGTTTTGCACTATATTCCAGTAAACGTAGACAAAGCCATTATGATACACTTTATGCCAAATTCATGCCACACTCATGTATGATGGTAATTTTTTAGCGATGCGTTTATAATAAAAAATTAAACTACGGGTTCAATTGTTTATTCTGTTACAGAAAAGTAGAAAAGTGCTGCTGATGTGACGAGAGCAGGGTTACTCAAAATCCATTTTCTCTCTGTATGAATATATTCATGATTTTGATTTGCTATTTTGATATTTGTGTATATTTTTACGGGTTTAATTTAGGGTTCCTGAAGCCAGTGATGTACAGAAAGGTGTCACTGATGGCAGGCATCACTCTCTTTTTACTTACAGTAATAAGGAACTGAATGGATGAGGAGTTTAGACATTATTTTTGCACCGGGGTTTCAGTTTCCTTTTTATTTACAGGTGAAACTCGAAAAATGCGAGAATCGGGCAAAAGTTCATTTCTTTCAGTAAATCAGCTTAAAAGGTGAAACTGAGATATTATATCGGCTCATTACATGCAAAGTGAAACATTTCAAGCCTTTATTTGTTTTCATTTTGATGATTACAGCTTATGAAAACCCCAAATCTAAAATCTCAGAGCATTAGAATATTAAATATAATCAATAAAAAAGGATTTTAAATACACAACTCTCAGCTCTCTGAGAAGTATAATCATGAATATGTATTCAGTACTTGGTTCGGGCCCCTTTTTACTGTCTCACTGCGGCGTGGCGAGGACGCTATCAGTCTGTGGCTCTGCAGTAATCCCACGGTCACTGAACCAGACTCTGGTATTTTGGGCAGTGCGAGCGGGTGCCAAGTCCTGCTGGAAAATGAAGTTAGCATCTCCATAAAACTTGTCTGCTGAAGGAAGCAGGAAGTACTCTAAAGCTCAGTGGTCCAAAGTCCTCTTTTTTAATTAGCACAAATTTTGCATCTCATTTGGAAACCGAGGTCCCAGAGTCTGGAGGAAGACCGGAGAAGCACACAATCCAAGATGCCTGAAGTCCAGTGTGAAGTTTCCAGTCTGTGTTGATTCGGGGAGTCATGTGATCTGCTGGTGTCGGTCCACTGTGCTTTATTAAGTCCAGAGTCAACGCCAGGACATTTTAGAGCCCTTCATGCTTGCTTTAGCAGACAAGCTTCATGGAGCTGCTGACTTCATTTTCCAGCAGGACTTGCCACCTACCCACACTGCCAAAAGTAACAGAACCTGTTTTCAGTTCGATGACCGTGGGATTACTGTGCTGGATTGGCTAGCAAACTCGCCTGACTTGA
>JBCNYG010000010.1:5236376-5251809 GCA_039654305.1 Porochilus rendahli | reverse complement strand
TGTGTGTGTGTGTGTGTGCGCGTGTGTGTGTGTGTGTGCGCGTGTGATGTTTATTATTGGAAACACATGACATTAAACAAACATACATCGCCATTTACTGGGAAAACGCTTTACAAGTACATTCATTTGCAAATTCAAATAAATTAAACTAAATTTCATGTAAGTAAAAATGAAGAGATCCCCACACATCTAATGTCTATTTATTGTGTACAAAATAATAGCAGAATTAGTATAATTAATATTATCTATACCTTTTCTAAAATAAAAAATAAAAAAATTATTTTGTTCGTAGTGTTCTTTTAACAGTACACCATTTATTCATATGGATCAGGTTGTAGGTTATATGTAAATAATGTTCTTTTTTTTATACGTAAAACAAAAGTTTAGTGTACTGGATTATGATGCTGTTGTCGCTGTGGACCTGGAGGTGCGTTGACCACGATAGTTGGCTGAAAAAAGAAAAAAGCAGAAGAAGTACTGTAAGTACAACAGAACACTAATACTGAACTAATATAATTTATTAATTTGCCCTGCCACTTAATCCTACTAGGATCACAGGGAGGCTGGAGCCTATCTCAGCTGACTGTGGGCAAACACGGGCTACACCTTGAACAGCTTGCCAGTCTAGTGCAGGGCCAACACACGCAACCATTCACACTCACACCTAGGGGCTAGCCAGTTAGCCTAATGTGCATGTCTTTGGACTCCACACAGAGATGGCTTTGCCCCAGACTCGGACCCAGGACCCTCTTGCTGTGAGGCAGATGTTGTTATATGACCATGCCACCCTAAACTCATATCAAGTTTTCAATAACAGAGTTCTTACCACACTTGTTCTTGGTGAGCAGCACTGAATAACTTTGCAGCAGAAGGCAGCCAGGGTAGCAGAGAGAGCGACCTGAGTCACCTGTACGAAGATCTCTATTGCTTTGGCATGGCTATAGATGTTCTACGAGGAGACAGAATAAGTTAAGAATATGAGTTTGAATGCCTTTTTTTCCCATAACTTATGTATTCTCCTTCAAGGAATACTAATTATATACATTTCAGAATTCAGACACATTTTACTGTTTAGTAGTTGTAATGTTATGATTCAAGAAGTTTCAAAAGTCAAAAGATTCAAAAGTCTCGGGCTTGGAAAAGGCATTTCTGTGTGGAGCTTCATTTTCATCCTCTGCTTGCGTGGGTTGCCTCCAAGTACTCCAGTTTTCTCCTACAGTCCAAAGGCATATGCATTAGGCTAATTTGCTGTTCCAGGTTGCCCCTAGGTGTGAATGGTTGGGCGTGTGCTGGCCCTGCAATGGATTGGCGAGTTGTTCGCAATGTACCATGTCTTTACCCAGAGTCGGCTGAAATTCAGCCTTCCAGCCTTTAGTCATTACTGTGCTCTTGGGGTAATTTTGGTCAGCCAGCCACTGTTTCGTGTTTTTGCTATATGTGGTTAATGGCTCTCACTGTGGTTCGCTGGAGTCCAAAAGCTTTAGAAATGGCTTTATAACCTTTTCCAGACTAATAGATCTCAATTACTTTCTTTCTCAATTGTTCCTGAATTTCTTTGGATCTTGGCATGATGTCTAGCTTTTGAGGATCTTTTGGTCTCCCTCACTTTGTCAGGCAGGTCCTATTTAAGTGGTTTCTTGATTGAGAACAGGTGTGGCAGTAATCAGGCCTGGGTGTGTCAAGAGTAAATGAACTCAGGTGTGATTAACTACAGTAATGTTTTAACAGGGGGGCAATCATTTTTTCACACAGCACCATGTAGTTTTGGATTCTTTTTCTCCCTTAATAATAAAAACCTTCATTTAAAAACTGCAACAATGTGGTATCAAACATTGATCATGGACTTTGGGACCCTGGAATTTAATTTAAAATATTTTAAAAAATGCTAAGTCTACAGCTGTGTCAGTCCACAACTTTATTCCTCAGATTTTTTGACAGTTCCTTGCAACCCATAGCTGATTGTTTGCTTTCAGGTGCACTTTCAAACCCTACAATGCTGTAGGAATAGCTGATTTACTGCTGACCGAAACAGATTAATTAATATCTTATCTCGGGGGTGTCATTTAGCTTGGTGTGCAGTGAACAAGAATACTGGTTACACCTGATTGAGTTTCAAGTATTTTTAGGAGGGAGTGATCCTTTAATCATCTCAGTGATTCAGATTTTTCCCCTAAACTCCTGTGGTTATATATTTTACTTGTTGTTTTAAGTTGCATTAAGTAAATATGGAAGGAATTTATTTCTGTGGGTCTTCATTGCAACAAAATGAAGCTACTGTGCGACAAAATGTGAATATTTTGATGGACAGGTGGTTCTTATCCATACCCAGTGTACAGTGGCCTATAATAAATTACAGCATGGAAACTATTATCTGTAAATTAGAGATTTTCTGTTAATTAGTTTTACTATCTTAAGATTTTAGATAAACATTTACCATGTTGCCATTATTCATTCATTCATTTTCTGAACCAATTAATTCTAATTAGGGTCTCGGGGAGGCTGGCACCCATCTCAGTCAACTCTGGATGAGGGCAGAGTACACCCTGGAGAGCTCACCAGGCCATCGTGGGGTAGAAACACGCTGACGGATATGCAGCCTGCTCTTGACGAAAATCAGCACTGGTTCTTTTGCATGCCTCTCACCATAGACAGTGAGAGACATGGCCAGGATTTGACAACCCAGTTAGCTGCACTGGCAGGACAGCAGTGATAACCCATTGATTGTGGGGTTTGAACCCCCAACCTTGGGATTAGTAATTCATCAACCTACCACCAGACCACCACTGCCTCGTTGCCATTACTTAATATACTTAACATTCAGATGGCCTTTATAGTGCATAAAAAAATCCAACAAAACTGAAATTTTCTCATGTTATTATATTAAAACCACATTGATGGAATGGGTTTGTGTTCAGATATTCAAACTAATTATGATTTACTAAAAGTAGCCTTTGTTGTGGCAATTTCAGATTTCATTGTTATTCTGTAAATATAAAAAGTAAAAATGAATTATAACAGTACTTCACAAAGCAATCTAATTTATCATCAAATACTTGCTATAATGTACATAATGTACAATATAATTATATATCTGGGTTATAAAATCTGTCCTTACCCACAGTACATCATGCAGTCTCTCACATGTGGTATTAACTGATGTTTCATTATAAAATTGTTGCTCGCAGTAGTGAAACATGAAAAACCCATTCATTGGATTAGTCAGGAAAAAGCACATCACTGACAACACACACGCTACAATCTGCATCCCCAAGCACGTCTTGAGCTGTCAGAGAGCAAGAGACATTTTATTTATATAAAATAACAGAGTAGTGTGAAGTAACTGTAATGTGCAATATGTAAAGATGTAGTCAATAAGAAATTGTATTTTTTTTTCTTACTGTCGGTAGGTGAAGATTCTGTGCCGCAATTGCCACACTGCCAGCAATTATGCTCTGCAGTATAAAAAGGAAATGCATACCATCACACAGGGTATTAGAATTAAAATGATAAAAGAGTAACGGATTGATGCTTACAACTGAAGAGAAGACAGCGCAAAGAATGACTGGGATGAAGTTATCAGTGGTACGCCCGTTCAAACCTATGACGCTTAAATAAAAGACACTCAGCATAATCTGTGTTACCTGTGTTAAACAGAAACATTGCAGCTGTTTTATGACAAAATATTTTAGAAATTAGTCGGCGATGTGTGTGTGTAAAGTTATGAAATCTCAGTATTTTGTTTTATCTACACACCCCTAAAGCTTTCGGTTCTGCCTCCAGATATTTCTTGGTTTGATAGGGGTTCTTCTCGAACTTGACCTCCACTAGTGCTCCTGTTTCACCCCCTGTGTTTACGGCACTAGGGACAATACTCTCCATCTCACCTTCTTCTGTGAAACATAAAACCACTAACACTAAATCAAGTCAAAGGTTATCTTTATTAGTACTTAGTTGAAATATGTTCCATATTTAACTTAAACAAACATATAGAGTGGCATAGTATCACTGTGGCTAGTTTGCTGGCTCACAGCTCCATGATCTCTGGTTTAATAAGGGGCCTAAATCTGTCCTCCTTCACTTGGGACCTTATTTTAGACAAAAATATCAAAGGCAGTCAATTGCGTAAATTTTTGTCCTGTTGAGGCTGATTGACTTGGAGAATAAATGACACCTTTATTATTTGCCAATTAAGAACAGATAACAGATTAAGAACATTTGTGTATTTGTCAAACTGTTAAAGTATAAAATGTAAAAATACATAAGTAGAAGCACAGCTCCTGAGTGGCACAGTAAAAAGGTGCATGACTTTCAACCTGGAGATCACAGCCATCCATGACCAATTGGCCATGCTCTCATGGAAAGGAGGGATAGCATACACAGCAATCACCAGCCAATCATGGGTGTCTGTGAGCTCATTCAGACTGCAGGAAAAAAGCCTACAAACCCAAAAGTTGCACTAGTGACATTACAGAAGCTTTGTACTGTCGATTTTTTGTGCTAGCCTTTCACAGAACTGACTGACTCACCCTTGGTATAGATAGCAGGGAAAGACGTAGTAATTACCCCTTTTAATATTTTTTCTATGGTTCTGGAAGAAAGAAATAAAATGTGCCACAGTGACTGACAGCCATGTTGTTGTTGGTGACATATATTGTGTAAGATGAAAGATATACTTCAACTAAGATAAGTCCTTTTAGAGGAGTACCTCAGAGTTTACAAATGTCTCCAGCTGCTTGTATCTGATTAAAATGGTCATGACAGGTAAATGCACACATTACATCACTACTAAGAGCAAAGACATGTCTCTGTAAAATTGTAACTTTTCTCCACTTCAGCTAACCAGGGTTTTAGACAAAGAAGTGTTTACAGTATCACTCTTGATCAACCATATTCATCACAATGGCTCCAATTGCTTTCACTGCATAGAAATGTCAATGTAATCTTAAATTTAAATCACGAAAAAGGAACAACATCACAGTACAGTACAAGTTATGCCTTACAACTGTAACACTGCATTGTCTAATTTAAAGAAACATCTAAAACTGAAATCATAAAACGATACTATAAGCTGATCCACAAATCTAGAAAGCTATAAGTTAGTTAGTTTAGTTTTCTAACCTGTCTAATACTATGAGTGGAACTCTAATACTGCATTACTCCTACTAAAAATATTTCGGGAATGTAGGAGGTGCTGCTGACCGATTAGCCCAAAAAACATATACTCTGTATACATTTAATAATATAACAATTGTTTTTATGTGGATCAAACATTATGTCCTGGTGATGTATATTTGTTATGTCTAATATCTTTGATTTAGAAATTTGTTCACAGTTAACATAATTTAAAAATCTGTTTTACTGTTTTAACATGATTTTACCTGCTCTCTGCTCTGGATTATTACCATCCAATCTGGATTTTTACCACTTTAAAAAAATTTGAATATAAAAAAAAGTTACGGTTCAAACGTTTGCATTTTTTTAATCTTCAAAACCTACAAAAACCTTTTAAAGTGGTAAAAAAAAACAGATTGGATGGTAATAATCTAGAGCACAGAGCAGGTAAAATAATGTTAAAACAGTTACACACACACACACACACACACACACACACACACATAGACACACACACATGGGTAAGACTACAATCATTATAATCTTTATTTATTATACAGAAAAGACAGTTAATATTATCTATACCAAGCTAAAATGACTCGAGTTGCTCTACTGTTCGACAGCAGGTCAGACACATTCCTCAACAAGTCAGATTCTTGTAAAATCTCCCAGCACTGTGTTACTGATTGCATAATGATCAAAATTATAGCAGTCGCCTAACGGTTAAGGTTCCACACACCCACACTTTAGCATAGTTAAAATCCCCTTCTTGTGAGTTTAAAACTTACCTGCCATATCTGCTTTTTCTGTTCTTAACTGAAATGTATATATGTATATATATATATATATATATAAATATGTAGGTTACAGAGCAGTCTGCTCTGAGTCCATGTATTGGATCTCTGCTTGTTTTTGGATTCGCTGCTACTCAGTTCCGCCCCGCACTGTGAAATTTAACCCCGAAAAACATCTGGACTGTGAGGACGGCTGCAGGATTCAAACCCACCTATGCTGCTGATGTTAGTTTACGTTAGTTTTTTTGTTTAATAGCTTTATGCGGAGGCCCCAATACTCTTCACTCAAGTGCCGTTGATTCTTTGTGTTACTTTGTGTCCATTTGTTATGCTGTGGATCTTAACTTCATGTTTATTTAACTCACTTCCCTGAATCTCCCATAAATTCCTGACAGTGAGGCTTTTGGCCGCTGCACAACTCTTATCTTGTGGGAAAACAAGTAGTGTATAGAGTGGCCAGAATCAGCTGTGGCAGCCATACAGACTGTACAAAATGACACATCAATGCCTGGTGGAAATGAGGTTTAAGGGGATGACGTGTAATCTCAGTAATCTAATCATTCAAAAATGTCCCACACAGGAAGTGACGAGTGACAAGCGACACTGTAAAGTCAGTGAAACTGCTGCAGAGAAGCAGATGTTCCAACCTCCATACTTTACTATAGGTATGATGTTCCTAGGATAGTATGCTGTATTGGCTTTTTGCTGGATTTCCTGTTTACCACTGAGGCCAGATTTTGGTCTTATTTGACCATAACATCTTTTCCATTTGTTTTTGGAATCTTCTGCATTTCGTCTCAAACAAAAGTTACTGAATGAGCAGGTTATCACATCAATAGACTTTTTATTCCCTGATGGAACAGATGTAAAATAGGGACTCAAATAAAGAAAGAGTGGTTAAGGCAGCATGAGGAATCATTTTCACATATGTATTGGCACCCCAGAGTCCTGACCTTAACCCAGCTGAACATTTTCGGGATGTGCCGGAGAAGACTTTATGAAGTCGTTCAATTTTTCCCTCAACAATTCAAGACGTCGGTGAGAAATTAACCCAACACTGGATGGAAATGTTATGTTGTTTAAGTTTGTTGAAACAACACCCTGACGATTATGTGCT
Organism: Porochilus rendahli; assembly: GCA_039654305.1. Classification (NCBI taxonomy): domain Eukaryota; kingdom Metazoa; phylum Chordata; class Actinopteri; order Siluriformes; family Plotosidae; genus Porochilus; species Porochilus rendahli. The sequence continues at coordinate 5,244,786 of JBCNYG010000010.1, read as the reverse complement.
GCAAACAAGGCTAAAGCTGGATCGACAATATATTTGTGTGGTGCAACTTTTTTTTAGACTGGCAGAGTACATACAATAAGCACTCCAGTAACTGCTTCAAAGTTGCCATAAGCTTCTTGGTAATTTCTTCCCTGCTTACACTTCTTTATTACAGTCTTGACCATGCTCATAGGAATTCATACAACCTTTATTTTTTTTATATCCATCTTCTAAATTGTGCCTGTCCACAACTTTATCCCTGAAATCTTTTGACAGCGCCATGCCACCCATAGTGGATTGTTTGCTTTCGGGTTACACTTTCAAGTAAAGAAATATTCTAGGAGTAGCTGTTTTTATATTAGTAATAATTAAAAGTATAGAATCGTATTAGAGAGTATTAGATGAGCTTACAGCAGGTAGGCAGATTATTATGGAAAGAGTCCTGTGTACTGGCACTGAAGGCACTGAAGGGTAGCAGGAAATAAAGAATAAGTTATCATAGAGAATATATATTATGCCAAAGAGCCTCTGTATTTAGTGCATCATTTTGTTTTTTGTTTATAAGCACGTCATTCTACAGGGTGAGCCAAGGAACCCCTTCCACATTTCACAAAGGTAAATTAAAAAATGGTTAAAGATAACTCCTGAACTGTGGCTATTAAATATTTTACTTGAATGTGAAGATGCATTAAGTAAAGACAGCTTTTTGTGTCTGTCTTCATTTCAGGCCATAAGTCAGCAATATGGGAATATGACCTAAACCTGTCCTGTTCTATTGAACATATATATTCAATGAATATAAATTAGGCTTAGTTTGAAGACAATGTATAGGCTACTATATGTATATTATTAAAAATGCAATGTGGATCATGATTATACATATAAAAAGTGCATACTACACACCGTTTATATTGTCTGAGCTGCTTGCCTATTACTTATTGAAAACAAATATGATTTGCCTGATCTCCTTCAGGTACTCTAGGTTTTCTCCTACAGTTTAACACAGGCTAATTGTTTGTTCCAAAATTGTCCCAAGGTGTGTGTTTGTGTCGACCCTGAGGTGGTCTGGTGACCTGTTCATGGTGTACCCCACCTTAGAATGAGTAAACAAAGATACATCGCCATCTGCTGGGGCACAGTATAATTAGACAGCTTTACAAGCAGAAGACATATATACATTTTTTCTATATTTTGTAGACTTAAAGTTAATTTGCACATTTTACACACAGTTTTGAGATCACCATCCGGTGTATTTTTTATTTATAAAAATACGGTGCTGCCTGTTTTGTTAGGTGACATTATTACGCCATTGATAATATTTTATAGAAAGGCCATTGATAATATTCTCAACCTATTCTAATCCTAAAAAGTAAGATACACCATAATAAAGTAATAAAAATGAATTATTATTTTAGTAAATAATGAGCAAAGGCACAAGCCTAAGCTGAAACCACATGATCTATGGACCCTGAAACACTGATCCTTTATTCATTCATTCATTCATTCATTCATTCATCTTCTAAGCCGCCTAGTCCTAATTAGGGCCGCGGGGAGGCTGCCGCCCATCTCAGCCTACTCTGGGCAAGGGCGGGGTACACCCTGGACAGCTCACCAGGCCATTGCAAGGCCACCATTAATCATTTATAACATTAATTGATTACTTTAGCAAAGCTTTGTTATGCACTACAGTGTAGAATTAAGTAAAATGCAAAAAGAAAGCTTTATGTTAACTGTGTCTAGAAGTGCGGATTCACCTGGCTCAGAGGCATCAGAGATGGACCATCACACAGAGGAAACATGTACTGTGGTCAGACCAATCAGTATTCCAGGTCATTTGTGGACCAAATACAAAACAGACCATCCAGACTATTATTAGCAACAAGTGCAAAAGTCAGGTTGTGTCATGGTACGGCGTTGTGTCAGTGCCCTTGGTAAAATTAACTTACGCTTCTCTGGTGGCAGCAACAATACAGAGAAGAAAATGGAGATTGTGGAACAATATCTTTTCCAGGGTCACCCATGCATATTTCAATAAGACAATGCAAAACCACATTCTGCACCCATTGCAAAGACATGACTGTGAAAGAAGAGGGTGTGGGTGCTGAACTAGCAGTACTGACCTGACCCCAGAAGAAAATGTCAGGTAAGAATTTAAACAAAATATGTGACAACCACCATAACCACAAAAAAAAAAATGAACAACACCGCATAGTATTAATAAAGTAAACCAATACATCTCAAATATCATTCATTCATTAATTTTCTGAATCACTTAATCGTAATTAGGGTTGCAGGGAGGCATCTCAGCTGACTCTGGGCGAGGGCAGAGTACACCCTGGATAGCTCACCAGGTCATCGAAGATGTCAAATATTATTTATACATAATTTTCTGTTTTAATGTCAATTTCAACATATCTTCCCAATTATTTCTATTTTGGGGCTGTTGATAGAGCAAATTGCTATTAAAGGAATGAAATAAGGTGCAATTTTGCTTTAGGAGTTATTTTACTTCAGCATTTTAAGATCAAATCCCAGGGCTTGGCTTTGCTTAACACAATATTCATGTAATGTTTAACATTGGATTAAACGTCTTCCAAATGAATAAAGCTAAGGAGTAAAAGTAAGTAGTCAAGGGCAAAGTGGCAAATGGTACGTGTGATGATTTTAAAGGTACTAGTTTGTTAAACAATGATAAGGGTATTCATCAGTACTACTTCTATTACTGAGGTAGAAAAGGGGTTTTAAATTTTGTCATATATATATATATATATGAGAGAGAGAGAGAGAGAGAGAAAGATAGAGAGAGAGAACAGTTCAATATCCATTTGAAATGGTTTCCTTTATTTTTCCTGTTTTAATGCATAGTCAACTCTCTGCCAAAGCTACAAGAAAAGCAATAAAGCTAAAATCTCATTTTAGAGTACTAGAGATCAGCATTAAATTCCTAAAATTCCTAAGTTCAGAGCATTACACACTGGATTACGTTTCAGAAAACAGACTTGATTAGGCTTAAAAAAACATAAAAAACATACTGCAACATACAGGAAAACATCTTCCCTTATAACCTTATAATTTTAGTGCACAGGGTTAAAAACATTTTTTTAAAAAAGTTAGACTAAGGATAAGTTCCTTCATAAAGGACAATACTAACTAAAAACCAACCTCGTTAGCTAGAAGAATTAACATTCATTTGAATCTAAAATTGTCATTGAAATTGAACCTAATTTAAGAAGGGGAAAGAGTTTTATACAAATCTATTATGTTACAACATAGGCAGAATAAATATCTGCTTAATGAGCTATGCATTAATGTCTGTGAGATCCAGGTGTCAAAGTCAAAAATACTTTATTTGACACAGATATGATTTAGGACACTTGAGCTTAGTGAAGAAAGCAATAAAGGACAACAATTGAAACAATTAAAAAAGCTGTGACTGCAGTGTGGAAAATGAAATTAAACTTTGTCATTTTTTATGTATTTGTCAGTACAGGTTTTTGATATCTAAATTTCTGATGTCATGCCTTTATTTATTTTTGTATTGTGTGTACTACTGGATTAAGGGTGCTCTGCCATGGCTGTTGCTTATGGGCATGGTTTTGATTTTGTATTTATCCAACAAGAGATCAAAAATAAGCATAGCTTTCCAATAACAAGGAATATCTGCATCTATTGCCTAATTACTTTGTGCTCTTTCCAAAGTAAAAGTCTCAATGAAACCTTTTTTATATTTAATAATTTCTTGATACATATGTTTTGTACATTGTCACACGCGAACAAAAAACATGACTGAGCCTCTTTAAATGTCAGGGGGGTTTTTTTATGGGGCAAACCTTTGCAGAAAAAAAAAGTTTGCTTCATAAAATCAGCTAAGGGCATCATGACTGATTGTGCAGATGATGATAATGATGATGAAATGATGGTGTCCTTTTATGGTTTGCCCTGATGGACTCTGCATCACAGAGTCTGGTAACCAGCTGTTCTCTTTTTCCTACTGATGAGATAAGCCACAACGACAATGACGATAAGGATGAGCAGTATCACACCTACACCAATGGCCACTTTGTAGTTTGGCTGATCAGCCTTGCACAGGTCAACTACAATAAGAGACAAACACATAATTACTTAAATACAAGCAGGAAATAAAATCAGTCTCTCTAAAAGATTCCATTTTCCAAGAAATTATCAATTTTACGTGAACAGTCATTTATTGAACAGTTTTATTCATAACAGTTTATACCACATTATTGAAGCTGGTCTTGTGTAGAATTAGAAGTAACTAATGTAAAGTAAATATTTTACTACAATTCTTTGCATTTAAACATACTAATGAATTTAAAGGACTATGAAGTCACTTATAAGATATTAAAATAGATATAACCAAAGGCAAATAGGCATAGTAGAGACAGCAAAACACAGTGCGAGCTTGAATGCTTTACTATAAGCTAACCGCTAACTTTAGCTCCTGTGTTCATTTTAGACCTTTTCCATGAAAAGCAACATAATTTAGAATGAAAGTTTTTGATTGCAAGAATATATGTTGTCATGATCTCATATTCTTCCTCTTGATCCGTGGTCAGGCCATGTTGCTTTTCCCGGCCACTTCCTCCAGTGACCCCGGGGTCTGTTCCGGGTTGGACATGCCCGAAACACCACACCAGGGAAGCCTTCAGAAGGTATTCTAAACAGATGCCCAAGACACCTCAACTGGCTCCTTCCTCATGGAAGAGCAGTTATACTCTGAGCTCCTTCCGGTAGGCCGAGCTTCTCACACTTTTGCAGATTTTGCACACCAGATATGTCATGTCAAGATCCTTCTTACCCGGAAAAGTGTAAAATCCAAAGTGCGCCCAAACATTAGCATCTGCACTGGCTGTAGGCTAAAAGCTAGTTCTAGAGCTGCCACTCACTGGAACAATTCACGACGGAGTCTGTGTCTGGACAAACGGTACGCACTGTGAGTAAGGTTAGAAATGTTCGAAAAAACGTTTTTAAACATTGATTCTTGAAAATTTAGATCGATTCAGAATGGTACTAAATAAGAATTCAGACGTGAATCGATTTATAAATATATAACATATATATATATATATATACACACAATTATATATATTAATAGTTATGCAAATTTCCAATGATCCATCACACTCAAGTAATGACCTCACACTCCATGTATTAGTAGACATACATGGACGATTTTGCTTTTGACAACATTACACTGTGTGCAGAAAAAAATCTGCTGGGTGGTTTGCAAGGCCTCTGGATCTGAAGAGGCTCAGGATGAAATGACACTACAGGTCAGGGCGCTGTGCTCATATTCATGTTATTTCCCCATTAGCCAGTCAGCCAGTCACTTCCTGTTTGCCCACAGTTGCTGCTTTGAAGAGCAGTTGGACTTCTGACTAGGTTATAAGTCCAACCCCTTCTTAAAGTGCTGACCTACTTCTCTTAACAGGAGAGCCGATTAGCATAGAGCTAGCTGGTTAGCTAGAGACCTGTACATTTTATTAGTCCAGTAGCATCACATTTGGTTCTTAGTTTAAATATGCTTTTTTTGAAATGAGTCAAACTAAAGAAACCAGTTTACTAATAGTCACAAGCAGCACTAGATAGGGGCATTTCTGGCTTGCCAGACCAGGTATAATGCGCTGAAATTATTAATACAGTTTTCAATAATCAAGAGAAAAGCCTTATTGACTATTACAGCAATCAAATGCTTCCTATAATTGCTGACCAGCTTTTTGCATGTCTCCACTGGTATTTTTGCCCATTCGTCTTTAGCGATAAGCTCCAACTGTTTCAGGTTGGAGGGATGTTTTTGTCAGCTAACCATTTCTTCACCACTTTTGCTGTGTGTTTTGGGTTATTGTTATGCTCAAATGTCCACTGGTGTCCAAAGCCAAGTTTCTCTGCAGACTGCCTGATGTTGTTGTTGAGAATCTTGATGTATTTCTCTTTTTTCATGGTGCCATTTACTGTGATTAGGTTCCCTGGTCCACTGGCTAAAACACGCCCCAAGGTTCCCATCACCATGTTTGACAGTTGGGATGGTATTTTTAGGGTTGAAGGCTTCTCCTGTTTTTTATGCCAAATGAAAAATACATTGTTGTGGCTAAACAATTAAATTTTTGTTTCATCTGACCATAAAACAGAAGACCAGAAGTCGTCTTCTATGTCCAGATTAGCATTTGCAAAAGCCAAGAGGGCTTTTGTGTGTCTTATCTGGAGAAGTGGTGTCCTCCTTGGTCTGCGTCCATGGAACCCGGCAGTGTGCGGTGTCCGTTAGACTGCCTGCCTTGAGACGTTGCCACCGGCAGAGCCCAGATTCACCAGGATGGCTTTGGTGATGATCCTTGGATTCTTTTTCTCCTCTCTCACTATCCACCTGGCCAGCACAAGTGTCACTTTTGGCTTCCGATCACATCATCTGAGATTTTCCACAGTGTGGAAAGTCTTGTATTTTTCAATAATACTTTGCACCGTAGCCACGTAAACTTGAAAACATTTAGACATGGCCTTATAGCTCTTTCCTGACATGTGAGCAGCCGCAATGCACAGCCGCAGGTCCTCAGTGAGCAAGAAATAAGCAGTAGAGTTACAATTTACAGAGCATACAATGCTGCAAACATCTTACTGAACTGGATACTCCAGATAATATTGGGATACAATTGCACAAAGGTATCTTGGCAGTCTTACAACACACCACCTGACTTTCAAGACTTTCCAATGTCAATCCAATGCAATGTCTTTTATAGACCACATTCTGCGAAGACCAAAGCACCTTACTAAATTGTATGCATTTTCCATTTTGGAGTTTTACTTCTGTACACAGTATTCCTGTATATCCAGTGCATGCAGTATCCACCTAAAATTAACACAATGATAACAAAATGCTACTTACGTGCACCAAACTGGTTGTTAGTAAAGTTGAAGGCTTGCATCCTCTCATTACTGAACTTCAGGTAGGCGCCATTTCCCAAAAACACTGACTCTGACTTGCAGGAATAAGAGTGACTTGTTGCCATGCTGAAAAGTTCCACCGATTCATTCTTCGTATTCAAATGTGACAGAACTGAAGAGGAAAAAAATTCATGTTTGAGTGTAGCCCAAAATAACTAGAGAAGGTTGAAGCTTGTCTGTGAAAATCAGACAGCTGATCTGTTTCTTTTGGAAATTTTCTCCCCACAATAATGAAACTGCATCTTTCATAACACTTTCTCTGAGCATGCAAAACCATACATATTTGACACTGTGATAGCTCCTGATGCCTTCTGCTTAAACAGCATAAACAGCATTAGAGACAAGTGGAAAATTACTGCCCTAAAAACAAATCCTGCAACATTTTCCAATATGGCACAAAAAAAAACATTTTATTAATTTATCTATTTCTTTATTTAGTTTATTTTTGATACTGTATTAATCCAAGAAAGGAAATTTAGCTTCTGCAAAAACCCATCCAACACACATACACACACACACACACACACACACGGAGCACTGGGCTGCCACACATTGCAGCACCCGCAGAGCAGTTGGGGTTTAGGTTCCTTGCTCAGTGGCACCTCAGCTATGAAGGTGGAGCAAGGGGTGCTGAGCAAATCACCTAACCCCCAAACTGCTCTCCATGATCAATTCACCTTTTACCTGCATGGAAAAAATATCTAATTATTTTTAAATGTTACCTTTTCAAACTTCTTGAAAAATGTTGTGTTGGAACAATAATTGAAATGTTAAAGTCAACACAATGTAATATTTTCAGTTACTTATTAACTGAAAATGCAAGACTATAAAGTTCAGTAATACTGGTCATATAAATCGGCCTGTCTGTAGTGTACTATTTGTTTACTCTCCTTATCTGTTTCTCAGAAAAGCAAAGTTCATGTATTGAAAAGATAAGCATGTTAAAAAGGATATAGGTTAACTGCTGGTTTTTATCTCTGCCATCAGGTAAGCCGAAAACATAGTGGCAGAGTCTGAGAATCAGCAAATGTTATCTCTAACACGGAACACACAATCAAAGGCCTGGTACCCTTTGTATCAAATACAGTTAGAAAGAAGGTAACAGAGTACTGTTCTGCCATACATTATCCAATGTGTTTTAGAAATAAAGCAAATTAAAAAATACAAATTTACACATATTCATGCAAGTACATAGCTGATAAGCCGCTTGATCTATTGTGAGAACTTAAGGGATGTTGTACCTACCTCCAGTTTTGAAGGCATAGGTTAGATTGACAGCCACAGCATTGACATAGACCACATTTGAGGTGTCATTCTTTAAGAAACACACAAAAAACAAAAAAAAAAGACAAAGGGATGTTTAAGTGAGCACAATCATCCAGTCGGTGAAAAATTTCTACACAAACACACACACACACACACACACACACACACACACACACACACACACACACACACACACACACACACACAC
>JBCNYG010000010.1:5201072-5216512 GCA_039654305.1 Porochilus rendahli | reverse complement strand
AGGAATCACCCCGTGGGTATATAGGAATCACCCCGTGGGTATATAGGAATCACCCCGTGGGTATATAGGAATCACCCTGTGGGAATATAGAAGTCACCCTGTGGGTACATAGGAATCACCATGTGGGTATATAGTTATCACCCTGTGGATATATAGAAATCACCCTGTCCGCCCTTCCATCCTTATGTCTGTCCATTGCAGGTTGTAACTCCTAAACCGCTTAATGGATTTTCATGAAACTTTAAACAGACACAGTGAAGGTGTGCACAAAGTAAAATAATCCGGGTACAATGTTTTGAAAGGTAGATAATTCAACTTAAGTTTTATATTTGATAGGTTTTTAAGCACAACTCCTCCTAAAATGTTGGATGGATTTTGATGAAATTCCGAGACAGTTAGTTCATGTTGCAGTCAGGGGGAGTATTCTGTAGTAGTAACTGTAGTTTACTGTAGTTTACTCATTTTATTCCTTCTGCAGATTTCTCTCTCTTTGATGGCGCCATGGAATTTTTGGTTGGAGACAATGATGAGGATGATGATGATGATGATGATGATTTCTCCACACCACCCAGTAGCCCTGTACAGGCACGCCTTGGTATGCCTCATGTTGCCCTTGAGACATTACCATGGAACTTCTGTTATGAGCGACGGTACGTCCAAGCAGCAGCTGTGGGAATGCAGACCAACAGTTTCCACAAACTCCTCCCGCATAGAGAGCTGGAATCCTTTAGCCCCACCCACTGCTACACTGGATACTTCACCTTGACAATGAGAGGTTGGAATGACATACAAACTCCTCACAGAAGCCCACACTTCAAACCACCAAATATTTTATGTGTATTTGCTTTTGTGTGTGCAAACAGTTCTATCCGATGGTGTGATGTTGGATGTCATCTTCATCCCTACTACTCCTGGGAACTTGCACTGGATGCCCCTCCCCCTCACACATGAAAACACATGGGAGTCTGTCCTTTCACATGGTGGCTTCTCTTCACATGCTCCACCCCCAAGCCCAGGTTAGAGAAAAAACTTTTCCAGAGCACATTATTGCAGTGCTTTATATTCAACGTTAAAAACATACAGTATGTCGTGATTCCTGTAATTCTGTGCTTACACTTGCTATTTTGAGAAATATGACAACATGCAGGGTACTAGGTACAAGCCCCAGTACCACCAAGCTGCCTCTGCTGGGCCCTTGAGCAAATCCCTTAATCCTCAATTAATCAGTTGTATAAATGACAAAAATGTAACCATATATGTATGTACATAGTTTGCATAGTGTGCTATATGGAAGTGTACTAATGGGTCTATGCTTGTTGAGACACAACAATATTCTCATGCTAGTTTTCCAGGCTTCCAGGCTATAAGAATATAATAAACATAAATCCTGTTGGAGATTACTATCAGATGGCGATCTGAGAGTTTCTTGAGAACTATTTTTTGATATTGATAGGAGAAAATGATAAATGTGACTGCTATTCCAAAAAGTATAGAAGAACGAAGGGTGATCAGTCATGGCTATGAACATTAGTTGCAGCTACCTTGAACAAATTTGGCTGCAAGGCCCTTACAGAAGCGCTCGATTTTAACCAGGATTATTATAACAAATGTATTCATAAGTTAATGTATCTTTTAAGACTTTTTATTAGCACTAAAACACAGGCTTCCTGCTATAAAGCTAAATAGCCACGAAAAGCTGTTTATGGTGTCCCCCACCAAGCATATTGGATACTATGTTTTCACAGGCTATACGTCGCCACCACATCCGCTGCTGACACTTCTTGTTAACACTCCGGTGCTGGTTCTAAGGGGATTTATTGTATATTGATGTTGAACGGTCCCTATGACATGCCCTACCAGCCTAGGGAAACGGAGTCACCTTGACCTATTTTCCAGGGTCACAGAGGTCAATAATCAAAAATGTCCGTTAACACTCTAGAGGGAGCACGGAGGATACACCTAGTATTCTGTCACGAGAACGTATTCCTGGTTTTGTTTTATTTTTTTACCTGAGCTGGAATTTTCCTTAGATTTCATGCAACATGCCAATAATAAATGCGTACTGAGTTTAGGATATATGCTGTATAAATGGGGATTGAAATTAATTCACTTTGATTGACACAGATATCTTTTTGAGTAAACATTTTTTACAGTCATAAAGATACTTTAATTCCTGCCTCTATGTTTTACTTCTCACAGCTGATATGATTGCAACTGCAGCACAGCTGACAAATCGGAGGCTGGTGTGTGTCCTGGAGGCCTGTGTGCTCGGTGAAGACAAAGTAGAGCTCATCTTAAACCGTGCTTATCCTCTAAAAAGCTGAATGCAGTGTTATAACTGAATATAACTATGGTTACATGATATTCTTGAACAACAGTCTCTTCATATATTGGTGTGTAGTATTTCATTAAAGTATGTGAATATAAATTTTGATAAAATAAATGTTTAATTTATCAATAAATGTTGATAAATTAAATGATTTTTTAAAATAACTTCTAAGTATTGGTTTAAGTATTGCTTCCTGTCTCATGATAAGTATTGTTTAACTCGCTACATTTTGGGAAACTGCTGAGTTTTAACTAATAGCTGAAATCAGCTGAAGTGTTTCTTCAGTGTTATATTTCTAAGATACCTTTATTAAAGTTACCTCTTTTATACTCAAATTCCTTTGTATACTACATATATTGTACATAAGTTTCATACTGTTAAGTTATTTATATGTACACTAAAAAGCCCCTTGCACAAAAAAGTTGTATGTCTCATTTCTTTCCTAGTAGCAGAAAATAAATGTATTTATTGATTTATATTTATTTTGCTTGGTCATGAACCATAAAGCTTTGTACAGCTTATACAGCTTTGTAGTATAAGATATTGCCTATATTGATACAGGTCTTTGTGACTGATTTTTGGTTCAAAAGGCTTATTTTCAAGTGTTTGACTTTATATCACCTTAAAAAAAAGCAGTCCACTTATCCATAGTCTTTTATTACCAGCAGTTCTATGAAATAAATGAATGTTAATACATTCACAGGTCTATCACCTTGTCATTTTCATAAATAATGTTGCCTTTAATGATGACAAATCTCACCAGCTCCTGATGGCTTCCAAACTGGTAAATAAGATGCTCCCATCTGCACAAAATAAAAAAGAAAATATAATGTGGGCTTATCTAATAGGATCCTGAAAAACTGGGGCCAATCCCTGACTTCGCACAAAAGGCAAGGTACATCCTGAGCCAGTTTATCATAACAATTTAGGGTAGCTAGTTAGACAGGTGTGCCCAGAGGAAACCCAAGCAGAGGAAGAACAAGCAGACTTTAAACTTCGAAACACTATGCTTTTGCAATGTGTGGCATCAGTGCTAACCACTGTGCTCCCATATTCTTTCATTGTCCTGCCAATTATGACACAAAATACTGAAATTGAATTTTGCTTCTCTGAAATGGGAAGCTTTACCTCTTCTTACATATTGGATAGCAGCACTAGTGAACACTACTGACATACAGAGCACTACATTATTTTTTACATTAAAATTTTATCAAACCTTATATAATAATCCGTTCTGCAATGGCCTGGCGATCTGTCCAGGGTGTACTCTGCCCTCGCCCAGAGTGGGCGTCAGCCTCTCCGCAACCCTAATTAGAATTAAGCACTTCAGAAAATGATTGAATGAATAAATATATTAACCCAGGCCCTGTTTCAGTTATCAATTCAGGAAACGGTTTCTCTACTCTTTTGCCAGCTGCAAATACATTTGTCCGGCCAATCCTAACAGCTGATAATGGCCAGCATATTTTTGCTTTTATAGTGAGCCTGTGCCACATAATCCTGATGCTCTTCTGGTGACAGAGACTTAAATAATTACTGTGTATGGGGCTCTTTGACATTCTACCAGGTGTCACCCTGGCAAGAAAGATATCTGAACACGTGATCAGCTGGAAACATCGGAGGCATATGATAAACACATATGTGACCTGGAACTGACCACATAATCTGATCAACAAGTCACATTTGAAAGCCAAGTGTAAACAGGGACCTGGTCTTCTTTAAAAATCCAGTACTTCAGACCCTTTTAGGTATAAATTAAAACGTTTTCCTGTATAAAAACCTTAATTTTGTGGACTTTTGGTGCGTACCGTGGAGCATTAATGATGAGAAGGTCTCCTTGTTTTCCAGGTTCCAGAGATCCATGAGACTGTGAGCGATTCAAAGCATAGGCTGCATTTATTGTGGCAGCTGCCAGAGCTTCTTGCATTGACATTTTCAATGTCACGCAGGCCAAGTGCATCACCATAGGCTACAAAAATGAACAGTGTTACACACACATATAGCTAAGACACTGTATTTAACTGCATAACATTAAAACATGCATGTGTATATTATTTACCATTGAACAGCAGTAAGCATTGGGATTAAAATCACTGCCAAGTGCTACAATAATTCCAGAATCAAGCATATCTCTGGCCCGAGGACATGGAAGCCTGTTTTGATATGAATATTGATTTCTTCTGATACATTGTTCGCAGTTTGGAGCTTTTCTAGTGAGGCTCTACTGTGTATATTCTACCTGAGAATGTAGGCAGTAGTAGGCAGCAAGACAGCACATGTCTTTGCTCTTGCCATGGCAGCGATGCCCTCATCAGTCACTTCCTCCAGGTGACTTATCGCCAACGCGCCAAGCTCTGCCCCAAGCTTACACCAGGAAAGAAAAAAACGTGTGATGATAATATTTTCCACGGTCCAGAATGCTATCAGAATCTACATGAGATTACACTGTTGTTCAGTCTGGGGAAGGAAAGGATCTAGTGACCTGTTTCAATACTGTGTATAAGCCACCCTTGTCAATGTCTGCTCATAGATCACATGATCTCGGTCACAGATCCTAAGTGCTGTGTATTAAAATACTGATATGAAGCAGTAGGTACCGCATGTTGAATCTTTTTGAAGATCTATAGACACTTTATATACTCAAGTACATGAATACAGTTTGTGGGTATATTACTGTGTGCACACACACCTGTGCAGAGTCCATAGGATGCAGTTCATCTCCATGAAAGTTGATGTTGAGGCCCATGTCTTTCCCAGCCTGGAGAATTTGGCGTGTGGAATTCAGATCAAAAACGCCTTTCTCACAGAAAACGTCAATGTTGTCCACCTGCAGGTTGCCTGCGGAAATCTGCTTTTGTATTGCAGGCAGCTGCACTGAGAGAATGTCCTCAGTTGCCTCCTTCATGGTCTTACCTCTAAGCACAAGCAGAAGTAAAAAGTAGGTGTGCAATTATGAACATGACAATGTTTGTTCATGTCAAATTCATTTAGCAGACACTTGGGGAAGAGAGGGGTGCACTCTCAACAGCTTGCCAGTCCATCACATGGCCAACACACACAACCAATCACACAGAAGGCGGGGTTCACCCTGCATAGCTCACCAATCCATTACTGGGATAACACAAACAAATCATTCACACTCACACCTAGGGATGATTTTGAACATTGTGCCTAAAGTGCCTGTCTCTGGAGTGAGGGAGGAGAACCCGGAAGAAATGCAAACTCAAGGACTTGGGCCCAGGACCTTCTTGCTGCAAGATCGGTGTGCTAACCTCTACACCACTGTGTTACCCGGTACTGGATCAGAAGTTTTTAATCTAGTTCTAGCTACGAACACATGGGCCACATTTCAGAATGATATAAAGATAGCTATCTCTGTGTTCTGAGCAATCTTTATTCCAACACTTATACAATGGCTTGCTTTGTATGTAACAGGAGAGAGTATATAAAGAATAATGATATACCAGTAGTGTTGTGTGTTTCACCTGGGCACTGCATGCGCACCGCAGTAAGTTAAAGATATCCCGATAGGCATAGTCTTCCTGGCTGTGTCTATGACATTCAACATTTTGAGCTCGGTCTTGAGCTCCAGTCCGTAACCACTCTTACACTCCACTAGTGTAGTTCCGGCTCTTTGCATACGCTCCAGACGGCCCTTCAGACCCTTTAGCAGAGTTTCTGGACCTGCTGCACGTGTGTGTGTCACAGTAAAATGAATCCCCCCACCAGCTTCATGCACCTGCATGTATGTGGCTCCAGCCAACTGCACACAAAATGTGTTAGCATTTTATGCATGTCATGACCCACATGTCAAGGTTTCATGTTGTCCTGAAAAAGAGCAAGGTAAACTTTGGATGGATTACAGGTTTAGTCTACTGTACCTTCATTGCAAACTCATGCACTCTGTCACCAGCCCAAACTGGATGTGTGTGTGCATCGACCAATCCTAAAACAAACAAAAGAAAAGTTTACTCAATATTAAGATTCATTTGAATTATACAAAGTAGGTGCTGCAGAATGAGTACTTGCCAGGAAGAACACACATGCCAGTAGCATCTAATATTTTATCAAATGATGCTCCTCTGAAGCGGGACTCAATGGACTCTGCTGGTCCCACAGCCTCAATAAGTCCGGTACTACAACAGACATACAAATATGGACGGACAGAGACAATGCACAAACAGTTCTTTCCAATTCTTATAGAAATAAACGCTCATGACATGCTTGTTAAAACAACTTACTGTCCAATTACTATGCTTGCATTCTCGAGAACTGCCAAATTCTGCATCCCATCTTTGGTCAGAAATGTCTCACCATTTTTACATACCATAACCACTTGTTTGGCATTTTTCACTAAAAGCCTAAAACTGTCAGACATTTTTGCCGCAGTTTATCCTCTTCGACACAAGCACTTCAGCAGAGCAGAGCTCACACTCACATAAGGCACATGAAAAGAAAGGTAAATATTTAGCAAAGCTCCAAACGAGTCAAGCTCCAGGGCAAAGGTCTGCTGTGAGGAGGAGCAGAGACGGAAAATCAACAGTGCAAGCTGTTGGGTTGGGGACAGGCTCACGGTGAAAAAGGTGTTGACATTTTCAACGATTTTACTGTACACACACTCGATCTTTCAAATCCTAGGATGTTAGGGGGAACAAGTGGTCTGCATTGGCTTCATTTTCTTTGTAAAATTATACAAACAGGTGCCCAGAAACTCTATGTGGATAAACACACCCAAAGGTCTGCACTCCATATGGACCTATTTCCTCATAGCACTCGTTGTAGCCTGTGGAATGGGGCATGGCTGGAAGTGGGTGGGGAGAGAAGTCACACACATGGAAGGGTGGAAGGATCACAGAACATGCCCATTCACCCCTTCGTTCATTTGCTAAACCGCTTAATTCTGTAAGGGTCATTGGGGATACTGGAGCCAATCTCAAACACACATACACAGCCATTCACACTAGGTGTATGCTAATGTGCCGGTCTTGAATCTGTGGGAGCAAAACAGAGTACATGGAAGAAACCCATGCAAGCACAGGAAGAACATACAAACCCCACACTGAGATGCCCAGGACTCAAAACCAGGACCTTCTTGCTGTGGGACAGACGTGCTAACCATCACCATGCCCCCCAAAAAACACTAATTACTAATATAAAAAATTACAGAACAGAAAATACAAAAAAAGTACTAATACCACTAACTAGTAGGTCTGTATACTACATGGGAATGGTTTATCGTTTTTGGAGATTATAAATCATTGTTATAAGTAGATAACACTTGATTTAAAACCACAGACACTCGCACTTTGCTACTGGCATGTCACAGTTAGCACATCTTTATGAAGCTAGTTTTCTTGCCTGTTCATGTAGCATGTTGCCTTCTTAAACACTGGCAAAACACTCAATCACTAAAAGCGCTCAACTTACAGAACCAGTCTCTGTCAGTTAAAACATGAAAATGTAAACAATAAAAAACTTTATAAAAATTTCGTTTTAATGTGCTTTTTTTTTTTTGCTTAGTTGCCCATGTCTCTCCACAGTCCGTTCCCAGGAGACGGTGACGACTTCAAACAGCACGGATGGATGTATTATCTGTGTGTCTTTGAGTGACTGAACAGCCCAATTTTTAATCTGCAAATATACCTGCAGGTTGAACATGGACGCTCTGCTTTGCTGCGAGCCGTCTGTCTTGTGGCTTTATGTGGCGAGCTTCAGCGTTTACCCTGGGCTGACTTTCCACAGCAGTAACTCCATTGCTTATGGTACCTCTCCAAGACTTCGGGTCTTCAGCTAGTGTTTCCCAAAGTATCAGCTTTTTCAAACAGCGATGAAAAAGTCTTCCTTTTTTTTTTTTGCATAAAACATGCAAATATAAACTACAAAAAACTTTCTGGAAGGGAATTAAAGAGGTGCTGTAGGTTATAGGCTTTATGAAAATCTCATTTTAGTATGTTTCTTTGTTGCCCATGGAGTACATAAAACAATTATACACCTCAGGCTTAGTGGATGTTCTGTAATATCAGTCTCATTTCCTGTGCATTGTTAATTACAGTCTACCATCATCAGCACAGAATGTTATATTAGGTAGCTTCTAACCCTATTTGTATTTTTAAAAGCACCTTACCTGAGCAAAGCGAAAACAATAAAAACTCTACGTCTACTCAAACTGACATATCTTACATGAGCACCTAAATAACTGTGATTGCTTTATCCCCCCACTGCTAATTTATCATCTTGTGCACCACCTGTACATTATGAAAATCTGAATTTTGTACTAGTATATACACCAAAGAGCTAAAATAATTCACGTGTTTAACAGTAAAAGTAGTTTAAGTATTAATTATTTAAAATAAAAGAACATGGCATACAATTTACCATACAAACTCAGTCATGCAGACTACAAAGTTATATAAACTAAAAATACAAACTGGCCAAATTCAATGGTTGAGGTCATCGATTCACTCAAGGCATTCAAGAAAACAAGCAAAATACAAAATGCATACTTTTATTTGCATCATTATGCAACAAAATATGCCTTTATAGTGTAAAAAAAAAAACCCACAAGAATAAACAAAAAACAACTAACCTTCACATACAACCAAAACAAGCTAAATAAACCATACATTTTCACCCTTAACCCATAATCCCACATTATTCTCGCATTTCTCCATCTTCTTCCTCTTCTTCTACACCTCGTATATACAAAACATTATTACACCTGGGAGACAAATAAGAGGAAAAGTGATTAGGTGAGAAACATATGACATTGAAATGAATATGATTTTTTTTAAAAGAACAGAACAGGACAATTTATTTTCCACTAACTGCTTCCATATTAGCCAATGAAATGCATTCCATTACTCCAATACTCCAATTCCAGAGAGGTGTACAGTTCGTTATTTTGTGACACTCTAATGTGTACATATAACTCAGCTACAACTATTCAAGTGAATTTGTTCTAAAAAGTACAAAAACAAACTGCACAAATAATAAACAGAACTGAAGTGATACTTAAATATTTATTATATGATCACCTTTTTATTATCAATATTCACTTGAGATAGCAGTTTCCAACATTACCCATAACGCCTGGTGTGAACTCACAGGAATAACCCATTGAAGTCCGGTGTACTACTAACCAGTGTATGAATGCAATATGTGTAAAGTATCTGATGAATGCTGTTACCTGATTAACACCTCCCCTAGGTGGCCAGCCAAAGCCCCATCCACATACTCCTCCGTGTTTGCCAACTAAACATTAACAATTGAGAAGAAAACAAGTCATTACAACTGCAGTATTTCACTGAGCAAAAATACATACTTAGCATTCACCCATAAAACAGTATATAGTACCGGGGAACACCCATTTATTTACAGAAAATATTATTTCTGTTAGTCTCTGATCATAATATATATCTGATCATAAATATCACAAAAAAAATTGTGCAATTAAAAAAAAAAAAAGAGGGTGATCATACAAAATAAAATTATACAGATTTATACCGAAGGGGTTACTGAATTCATCAAAATTCTCTTTTAAAGTTAATTACTGAAGGAACGGCTTGAAAATAAAGAATGCTCATTATTAAATAGTAACTATGGTATGGGATTAACCTTAAAAATACAAACATGCTAAACTACCTGACAGTATTAAGAGACAACCAATAATCATTGTTTACCAGTGAGTCATACATGGAAAACAGCGAGGGGGTTTAAATCCTCATGTTCTCCTGTGGTTGTGAGAAACTACCAGGACTACCAATTTACTTGCCTTAACACGCAACTTCTCAGTTAGTGTTTTTAAATTTTTTTATTGGTTGTTAAGGTATTTTTTTGTTCCACAGGGTGATACGTTGGTGCAGAAGTTAGTACTAGTGATGGGCGATTTGCAAACAAATCGTTCAATAGAATCGATGCATTTAAGTGAACAAGTTGAATCGATTCACCAGCACATTGTTAATATAACTGTCTATTATTACAAAGTAGTTGGAATCACTCATTAAGTCTCAAAGCTGGAAGAGGCAGAAGTGCTGTGTAACAGGCAGTCTCTACGGCAAGGTCTCTGTTCATATCACCATAGTGAACCGCCGGATGGCTCAGTGAACCGCTAACTCACTGAATGAAAGATTTCTAATCCATTTTTGTTTACAGACTTTTATTTTCCAGGCAATTCTGACCAACATGACCTGAATATTAAATAATGCTAGTTAAAAAAAAAAAAACATTTATCACAAAAAATATACTACGAAAAAAATGCTCATAAGAAGACCAAGAAACGTGAAAGCGCATGCATACTGCTTTTAAGTATACAGGTGTCAGGGAGCCAGAGGGCGCTAACAAGCTCTCATGCAGCCAGTTTGGGCTCACCTGCCAAACACATAGTGCTTGTTCATAACTGCCAGTATTAGAGTACAGTGAAATAAAGGCTAACAAATGTGGCTTTCACATCACACATCCTTTATCACTAAAGCTGAGTCACACAGGAAGCAAATCGCCTCGGCAACTCCTTTGCATGTTTCCCACTTTAAAATCTTTCCTAGTCAGACTGTAAGCTGCCGTAAGCTTCCCTACAGTATGTCCATGAAAGCTTTTATCATCACTATTTTATATGACATGAGTTTATTTTAAGTCAAAACATCGTGTGCATGTTCTGACCTCTAATAAAAAAATTTAAAGGTTGGTATCGTCAAAGCAAAGCTGAAAATTCTTTGACTAAACTATGGCTGATAGTACTGCCGATCCTAGAATTTGAGAAATCCTAGAAAGTGACCACAGTTTCAGACATTTATTCATCTTCCTGTATATAGCGCATGCCATTTAAAGCATGTACAGTAGGTCTTGATATTCAGCTGCTAATTATGTCAGTTAATGAAAACAATAGAAAAACTGCAGTGATGGAAACTATGAGGGTTTTACATTTCATAACTGTGCTAAAGGGTGACACAGTGGTATAGTGGTTAGTGCATCTGCCTTTGCAGCAAGAAGGTCCTGGGTTTGAGTCCCAGGCTTAGGTGTTTGTGAGGAGTTTGCATATACTCCCTGTACATGTGTGGCTGTCTGCCAAGTAAACACTTTAGGCTAACTGGATGTTCCAAATTACCCATAGGTGTGAGTGGTTAGATATGTTGGCCCTATGATGGTCCGGCAAGCTATTCAGGGTGTACCCTGCCTTCGCCAGGTGTCAAATGAGGCAAGTTGCAGCCTCCCTGTGACCTTAGTAGGACTGAGCGGTTTGTCACTGAGTGAGTAACTAATTCTATGGTACAGCTCATTCTTAAACCACGGCACATGATGGACCTCGGATTGGGTTTCCTATTTACAATGTGAGGACTGATTGTTATTCCCCGATGTTAGGTGCTATATGTACATGTGAAAGTACTTTGTTTTTATATCACAGTACCTGCATGTTCATGTATCCATCCACAGATACCAAGTAACCCTTGTACTCCATCCCCCATTTCAGTTTCACCATCACCGGTTTCCCTGTCAAACCGTTCAGGAAAGGCTTTGGATTCAGTGGCAAACTCTGAAAACATACAAAAAAATCAATTTACATATATACTCGAGTGCCTATACAATTTTAAATGGACTAGGAAAAAAGGCAAGACCCTGTACTGCATATTGATTGGTCAAAAGATCACACGCACAGCGACCTACTAACCAATCCGGACGCAGGAGGCGAGATTTGGCGAAATACGGGTGGGGAGAAAACAATAGTAACTGCTAAAACACTGTTAATCTTCCGCACAATTCTAGAAACACCACATCACACGGACATCTGTACTAACAGAGCAGTTAAACGCTGAGCACTATAGGCATTTTGCAGCTATTATCGACGAAAGTTGAATATTAAAAGCAGTTGAATATAAACGAAGCGCTTACGTTGTGAGCCGGGGACCGACTCGGTTGCTAATCAAAACGCCAAACGGACAATGAATAAAAACACATATCTTTATTGATATGAGCAATTAACAGTTGTGTAAAACGATGAATAGCTCGCATAACTTACCATGTTTAAAAAGGTGAATCAAGATTCAAAACCAAAAATAATTATTCATTCAAAAAGCATCTACTTCAGAAGCTCACTCGCATGCCTTGCCGCCAGGAAAGGGAAGGACAATGTGTGACCTTTGAACCGGAAGCGTAGAAAATTGAAGTACAGCGACCTCCCTTGCCCTGGAGGGCGAATAGCACTTTTTCCTTGCTGTACAATGATTTATCCTATGTCCTGATTTGTTCTATGTCCTGACGCCAACAGGAGGCGTCTGACTACTAAAAAGCCCATCTCACACTAAATGTCTAAAGACTATGGGTCCCTGGGTCACTTAGTGTCCCAAAACATTTGCTACGAACTTGGAAGCGCAATATTCCATCACTGGAACCAAAAGTTGGTTCGCTCATCCTCTTCACAGCAAGAAAGTATTTGGCTGTATGGAGTTTGCAGGTTCTCCCTGTGTTTGCGTGGGTTTCCTTTAGTTACTGGCTGTTCCAAATTGCTCCTAGATGTGGATGTAAGTGTGAATGGTTGTATGTGTGGTGGCCCTGCCATGGACTGGCGATATTTATTCACGGTGGACCCCGACTTCATATAGAGTCAGCTAAGATAGGCTCCAACCTCCCAGTAACCCTTATAGTAGGATTGAGCGTTTTGTAAAATGAGCGAGTATGAGTGAGAGAACCAGGGTCCTAAACATGTTTTGACGGTAACATGGTTCACCAAGATTGGAGTGGGGGAACTTAAGTGTCCTACAGAGCCCTAATCTCAACTCGACCTAACACTTTTGCGATAAATGGCAAGGGAAGTCTTCTTTTGTATGCAAAATAGTTGCCATATCTTTACTGAATTATAGGTGAAATAGAATATATCAGGGGCAGCACAGTAAGAAGGTCCTGGATTCAAGCCCCAGGCTCTACAAGGGCAATTCTGTGGGGAGTTTGCATGTTCTCCCTGTGCTTGCATGGGTTTCCTTCAGGTAGTCTGGCTTCCTCACACAGTTCAAAGAAATGCATATTATGGTAGCTGGCTGTTTCAAATTGCCCTGAAGTGTGAATGTGAGTATGAACTGTCGTATATGTGCTGGCCTCTCGAAGGACTGATGAGCGGTTGAGAGTGTACCCCGCATTTGCACAGAATTGGCTGAGATAGGCTCTAGCTTTCCCATGACCCTAGAAGGAGTAAACGGTTTGAAAAATATATAAATGAATGAATGACTTATAGGAGACTATTTTGAAGGCATGTGTTGCCATATCACTTACTTTTAAGACTGCCGAATAATTTTGATTAAAGCTCTTTTCTGAATATTTGGGTGAACTATGTGTTATCCAACTCACCATATTTACACTGTTCCTTATGGTAATTGTAACACTTACTAGCAATTAATTAAAAGGACAATAAAAGGAAAAGGTAATACTGGGTGTACGACAGACATGAAGCATCACTGCTGCATGTGTTAATTCAGTTTGTGAGTCTTATGTAATACTACATCCCAAAGGTGCTCCATCAGATTTAGATCATCTGAAAGAGAAGACCACTGAGTGAACTGAGACTGAAACTGGCACATTATATGCCAGGAAGTAGCTATTAGAAGACGGATAAATTGCTGCCATAAAAGGATGCACATGGTAAGGAACAATACTCAGGCTGAGGCATTCCAGTGATGCTTGATTGGTATTAATGGTTCCAATATGTGTCAAGGAAACATTTCCCACACATAACACAACCAGCCTGAACTGCTGGCACATGGCAGGATGGGTATACACTTTTTGACACGAAACTCTAAACCAACTGTTCTTATCCATCAGGACTGGACCTCAGAGTTACAGTTGCTACCTGCCCCTTGTAATACGGGACAGCCTCATATTGGAAAAAAAGGAAGAATTTCCCATTGTATTTTTACACCTTGAAATTGCCAACACTATGCAAAGTGGTCTTCAGCTTTTGTAGCCCCTCCTCCTCAAATCTCAAAGTAATGTGTTTTGTGCAAATATAATTAAATATTGATGGGACAAACTAACTTGCAGAGCACATAGACAAAACAACACATACAAACATTTGGATGCCCATTTTAAAGATTATGCCCATGATGTTTCCTCCAGACACTCCGCGTTTTTCCCTACAGTCTAAAAATATACCCAGTAGGTTGAATGGTTGATGTTTTGGCCCTGCAATGGCCTGGTGAGCTGGTCGGGTGTTCCCCACCTTCTCCCAGAGTCGGCTGAGATGGGCGCCAGCCTCCACGTGACCCTATTAAGGATTAAGCGGCTTAGAAAATGAATGAATTGATTAAATATGATGTTGATATTTGATGGGATGGTGGCGTAGTGGTTAGCATGTCCACCTCACAGCAGAATGTCTGTTTGCATGTTCTCACCTTGCTTGTATGGGTTTCCTCAGAGTACACCGGTTTCCTCTCACAGTCCAAAGACATGCACATTACGCTAATTGGCTGTTCCAAATCGCCCTTGGTGTGGAAGTGAGTGTGAATGGTTATGTGTGTGTTGACCCTGCAATGGTAAGCGCCAGTCTCCCCGTGACCCTAATAGTAGGATTAAGTGGTTTGCAAATGAGTGAATGATCAGTGAGGTCATGTTTTCTTTTTTTTCTGAGCAACATTTCTTGCGATATTTTCAAAAATTACAAATATATTTTTAATGAAGATGTCAAATCTGTGTCCACTAAACTAAGTATAACTTTTTATTTATTTATTTATTTATTTAATTTTTTTTACTGTAGAAGGGTTATACAAACAGATTAAGAGTGAAATGTACCAGGCCAGAAGTCATTTTTTTAACTTAGCCTATATATCTATCTATATTAATAGATTATTCATTCATTCATTTTCTGAACTGCTTAATCCTACTTAGGGTCGCGGGGAGGCTGGCGCCCATCTCAGCCGGCTCTGGGCGAAGGCAGAGTACACCCTGGACAGCTCGCCAGGCCATCTCAGGGCAGAAACACGCTGACGGCTATGCAGCCTACTCTTTACATGTCTCGGCATTTGATAACCCAGTTAGCTGCACTGGGGGGACAGTAATGACAACCCGCTGATAGTGGGGCTTGAACCCCCGACCTTGGGATCAGTAATCCAGCACCCTACCACCAGGCCACTGG
>JBCNYG010000010.1:5182321-5194967 GCA_039654305.1 Porochilus rendahli | reverse complement strand
TGACAACCCGCTGATAGTGGGGCTTGAACCCCCGACCTTGGGATCAGTAATCCAGCACCCTACCACCAGGCCACTGGTCTGAACAGGAACAATTCTAATTGCTATACCAGACAGAAGTTTGCTCTCTGGCAGAGTACACCCTGGACAGCTCGCCAGGACATCGCAGGGCCGAAACACACTGATCCCAATAGATTAAACATACAAAAATAAGAACAACACTGATATTCTCTCTCTCTTTCTCTCTGCTCAAATTCTCACTCACTAGTCAACTTTCCCCGACATACAAAGCTACCAGTCATGGAGCAGTCATCTAAAACTCATGAAGCCACTTTTCAAACTGCTGCTCATGCTGTGTCCCCTGCCTTTCCATCGACATGCCTTCACAGATACTCACAATTGGCCAGCATCACTGTGATTGATAGGAGACAAGGGACAGAGAAGAGAAAACACAGACAGTTTAATTCTCTTGGACCCCCACCAACCAAAGACAGTCATGGCACTGTCAGGAATGCAATCTACTAATCTATAAAACACTCTTTAAAGCAAGACTTGCAATCTCCCCATGATGGAGCAACCACATTTCTGTTGCACCATTTAGGAGGCCTATATTACAACATTCTTTTATAATTATATTTATAATTTATAATTATATTCTGTATCGAGTTGCTTCTCTCTGGATAAAAATGTGTGTAATGATGTGTAAATTAATAGAAGATATTTAAAAATATGTGTGCTCTAAAAATATGCACTGCCCAGCCCAAAAATGTCACATTTCACAATGTCATTTTTCATTTTCAAATTTGTTGTGCAACATTCGCGGTATTGCATTTTGGTCGTCTGCTTCGTGAACTCATCGGAAAAAAAAACTGAATATGTTCGAAATTTCCGCGAATGTCGTAGAACAGACTCTGATGTCTGATGTCTCTGATGTCTCAGTCTGCACATATTGTGTGAAGGTCACAAAGTTTTTGCTCGCAAATTATTCAGAGACTGCCTAATGCCGTGCAAATTACAAGTGAATGAAAGCAAAGCAGACAAAACGCGACTGACTTACGACAGGAGATTCGCTTTTTTTGCCAAACATCCCCAAATCAACTGCAAATTACTCAAAAATCAGTTGTAAAAATGATCACGCAACCTTCTTGCAACTTTTACGCGATATACGTATTTATGCCGCAAAATATCAGCTTGTGGAGTTGCAAAATATCTTGACAAGAATTTCTAAATTCGTAAACAAAAGTCGCAGAAGAATCAATTCGCATCAGAGGCTTTTCTATCGCATCTCTTGTGTGATCGCACCTAATACTTTAGCCTTGAGTGCAGTGTGTAATCACTACGGAATTCTTCCGACACATTTAAGCAAAACCACAACTTCTTTTTCATGCAGATTTGGGTTCATTTTACTCTGATGTCTTGAACTGATGATGGCAAAATTGAACCACTCCATAAAGCCCTCTCCATCAGATTCCCATGACTTTCAACAGGGTTGAGGTCAGGATTGCTCACATTTCCCTGAACCACTCTTTCACTATTTCAGCCGCACTGTGCCATCAGGGAATATAAAACTCCATTGATAGAATAACCTGGTCATTCAGGTCATCAGAGTTTATTTTATTGCTGCATAATGTTGCTGAGCCTCGACCTGACCAATTTTTAGTAACAATGCCATGAGGATTACATGCTGAAATTAAGGCTAAAGGCCCTTCATCAAAATATTAGAGTGTGGGAGTTTTTGGTGGGACGGTGTATTTCTTTCAGTCTGAGAACAGCAGAGGCTGCAGTTTCAAGCACCTGACATTTAAATAATGGATAAAGAATATGCAAGTTAATGTCAGTAATACTGTCCACAAAATGTATTGGATCTTCCGAAAATCTCCTCCAAACCAAGAGTTAGGGCTTCAGAAAAGGAGCACTGTAGCCTCACAGCAAGAATATTCTGGGTTCGAATTGTGTGGCTGACTGGGACTGTCTATATGGACTCTGCATATTTTCCCTATAGTTGTGTGGGTTTCCTTCGGTGTGGTATTGTGTCAGCCCTGTTAAAGTTTGGTGACCTTTTCAGGGTGTATCTCACCTGAAGTCAGCTGGGATCGTATACATTTCACCCCGCAACCCTGATGGATAAACGATACTAAGATACTAATACCAGGATGGACGGATTGGACACAATATCATATTACTGCTGGATCTGAAAAGGTGATGAAAGGAGATGAAAGATGTAAAGCATTGAAGTCTTGTAAAAGCTTGAGGAATAATAAAAAAAAAGGAACAAGACCACGTTTGGAAATCCACATGAACAGATTAAGACCGGAAAGCTTTTCAGCCAGTGCGCATTCCAGACAGCCAATCAGGAAAGGGGCAGTGTATGGCATGGCTTTGATCCACTCACATTTCCCACTCAGCTGCTTTCCATGTTTTCCGCTTTTCTACCTCCCTTTAGCCTTTAATCTGACACCAATCAAACCACTTCTGAAACTAAACCACGGCACATGATTAGATTTGGAATTCTGTAGGTTATGAGTATGGTACATCTGCGCAACCAGAATGAAATTTCTTTGGGATTATATTGCTGCTATACACAGCAACTGTGATATGCATTCGTTCATTAATTCAGTTATTCATTCGTTCAAAACATATACACAATTTATAAAAACACTACAATACCTGAAAAAAGTAAATTTAGCTGCAACTTTGTATATGTTGTATATTTGTAGATGTTTAAATGTATGTGTAAATGTGTGTATGTGTAAGAGAAAGTGAGTGTGTGTGTGAGAGAGAGGGTGTGTGTGTGTTTGTGTGAGAGAGAGAATGAGAGAGGGAGTGTGTGTGTGAGAGAGAGACAGAGTGAGTGAGCGAGTGTGTGTGTGTGTGAGACAGAGAGAGGGAGAGAGAGTATGTGTGTGTGAAAGAGAGACAGAGTGTGTGAGTGTGAGAGAGAACGCATGAGAGTGTGTGTTTGTGTGAAAGAGAGACATGAGTAAGCAAGTGTGTGTGTGAGAAAGAGACAGAGGGAGAGAGTGTGTGAGTGTGACAGAGAGAGCTTGTGAGAGTGTGTGAATGAGAGCGAGAGGGAGAGTGTGTGTGTGAGAGAGAGTGCGTGTGTGAGATAAAGAGACAGAGAATGAGTGTGTGTGTGTGAGAGAGAGAGAGACGGGGAGTCTGTGCGTATGAAAGAGAGAGAGACAGAGTGAGTGAGCAAGTGTGTGTGTGTGAGAGAGAGAGACAGAGTGAGTGAGCGTGTGTGTGTGACAGAGCGTGAGAGTAAAAGTGTGTGCGCGCGCGTAGGTTGGATGAAACTTAAGTGTGACTCAAGAGTCGACTTTGTCGGGAATGCTCCTTTAAATCCAAGTCAAAATGTTGGGAGAGGGGGCGGAGCTAAAGTTCACGCTCCAGTCACTCATCAATATTCCCGAGGATTCAGTGCGAGAAGCCAGGAGCAAGAATTTGAGACGAGGCGAGATGCGTGTGAAGGGGGAAGCTCATATCGCGCGTGTCCTGCGGAACAGATGGCGGCGTCGCGCGAGATTTGCGCCGCTGCGCAGGTGAGCGCTTTCTGTTCGACACGGAGGCAAATGAGCGCCGCTCCGAGGCGCCCGCGCACCTGGCCGAGCCACGCCGACGCGCTCATGCTTCCACTCGCCGCTTGAGAAGCTCCGCGCTGCTCGCGGGTCCCTCGCGCTGATTTAGGACGGTCCACTCCGTCGCTGTTCGAGTCTTTCTCGAGGATATTGGAGACTTTTTAAATTTGTGATATTTTGTCGGCACATCAATGGAGAGGTGGGCGTTGTTTCTCGTGCTCGCGTGCGGCGCTTCTCACGCCGCGCGTTCAGGTCAGTGCACTGCAGGTGCCACCACCACACACACACACACACACACACACACACACATACATACATTAACTCAGTAACTTCTGTATTAGCGAACAATAAGGCATTAATAAGAGTTACAGCTAAAAAATATAATTATATATATATATATAAACATAACTTAAACATAGGTCCCCATTATACTGCCACAGCTGCTCTGACCTGTCGAGGCATGGACTCCAGAAGACCTCAAGACATCAGCAGTAGATTCTTTAAATGGATCGGATTAATTTGTTTGGCATCTCCCACAGATACTTAGTTAAACACATGCTGGATCTGGGGAATTTGGAGGCCAAGTCAACAGTGTGGCAGGGTGTGTCATCCCACTGAAAAAAAGGAAGCCACCAAATTAAACTGATCAATAACAGAACTTCATTATTTGCTCAGTATTTGACAGACAGGGTATATATAGGCACTGCCTGAAAGTGAGGCTCCAGAAATGTTTGACTTTACTTTAATTAAAGCAACAGCCATGATAATATGAGCTTACTGTCTGTTCAGTGATACTGTATTTGAAAACCTATTTCTCCTCAAGAAGAAAAACATAAACTAAACAAGAACTTTTTCTGCAAAGTGCAACTACGCTCCGTTATAATAGAATATAATCCTCCAACACAAAAAGAGGGAAGACTATTGTTTTTTGTGTGTATTATTGCTTTTTGTGTGTAGTGTGTGTATGACCGATCGATTCTGACTCTTACACAGCAACATCAAAACTTCCACTGCTGCTGTAAAATAATCTGTTTAGAATTGTCACTGAATTACTAAAACAGATTACGGTATCTTAACATTCACCAAAATCCTATGCAAATAATAACAGTCAGTTTAATTTGATGATTCATATCTTGGTGCTGTGTTATTCTTTTTATATATTATCTTAGTTCATAATTGTTAATAATGAATTAGATGTTTATATAAAAAACATTAAATGATGAAGGGAACTAGATACATCTCTGAAATGTCATCATGGCCCTAATAAAAGGCTATTCTTTCCCCAGGGGGAAAAATTAACTCCATGCATCTGGTTCTTTTTTGAGTTACAGTGGTCCAAAATGTATATTAGCCATTTTCACAGGCTCTAAAGTATTCGTGAGAAAAGCAATATGCCCTATTATCTGGTACTATTAAAGTTCAAGCTCTTGGTGACGTATTCAACCACTTGGGAATGGGAGCCCATGGGACCTGATTGGCTCTCTTCCCTGTCACTTACAAGTTACATTAGCCAATCATGAGCGTGCATGAACCTTTGAATACGTAGGGGTGATAAGTGTTCTCGTCCGAGTGTGTTATGCCATTCCTGACTCTGAATGAGCAGTGATTCAAAAAATATGACATGCCTCCGAAGAAATACATGAACGGGAAGAACTGTCTGGTGGATGGAAATTGGATATGATTAATTAGGGAGAAAATCAGCGGCAGGAAGAAATAATATAATTATCTGATGAGCAATTTCATGTCCAGATGTGAACTGCTTTCTCATTATTTCATGAGAGATTAAGGAAAATAAAAGTTCTGAGTTCTGTGTAAGTGTTAACTTTGAATTTGACATATTGGGAAATTCTAGAACACCATTCAGAGAGGTGTATATGGGTCTGATCATGAAACTGTCACATTTCCAACTGCCCAACTTGAATAAATATTTCCATGTCCCAGTTTATTTGTTCAATCAATTCATCAAAATATTTTGTGTGTGCCTGGGAGATAATATCATGCAAAAAATATGTACATACGGTGAACACAAGTTTTGAAATAAAGTATGTCCATTCCTGGTTTATACACTTTTCACCTCATTATTTTCATGTCCTGCAGAGCTTCTGCTAAGGTCTCCACAAGTCCATTAACAACATGAAACGGAGCACAGGTGCATGTTCAGTGAACCACAGAATTTGCATGTGCACTGCAAAATTCATAAATAAGTGCCAGACATATGTAACTTACATAGTTAACATATGTAAGTTACATATATGTAACTTTTCCTGTCCATGTTATATACTGTATCTTGTGCATCCACGAATTACTGATGTATTGGCGTTTACTACAGCAACACCAAAATGCCTGGACGACAATAAAGGACATCAGTTGGTTGATTACAGAATTATTTCGATCCTGAAAAATAAATAGACTTCATAACAACTAGCCAAGTCAAGAACTGAGGAAGTAGGCTTATCCTTGTGAGTATCTACAATCAGGATTGTAGACTTCTTTGGAAAAGATTATTTGCATAGATAAATCTCAGATTAACTTTTGATTGGAAGAGAAGGGTATGGAAGAGGCAAGGAAGGGCTCATGATTAAAAGCATACCACATGAACTGTCAAACATGGTGGAGGCAGTGTTATGGATGCATGTATGGATGTGTTTACTGTTGATGTGAGTGCTGAGCATGCAGGATAAATTCTGAAGTATGTAGAGCTATACTTTCTGCTAAGATTCAGTCAAATGCAGTCAAATGTTCGGATGGTGCCTCACAGTACAGATAACACAAAAACAGCCCAAGAGCATGGAGATGGAATGGGCTTAAATGACCACTTCAGTCACCTGACATCAAACCAGTCAAGGGAAGTTTTTACTTACAGAAGAGAAAACTGTGTAGAATGTCTTACAGACAAGCAGCAAGCAAATGAAGGCCACGGCATTAAAGGCTTGGTAAAGCATCTCAAAAAAGGAAACTCAGCATTTGTTGATGTATATGGGTTTTAGACTTCCAGCGGTCTTTGTCTACAAGATACTTGTATCTATGTTTTTCAAAAAAGAATATTTGTGTTAATAACTGTTAGTAAGAAAGTAGGTAAAAATAGCTGTAATTCCCAAACATATATTTGTTAAAACTCTAAAATTAAAGTATAAAATAAATACTGCAATATGTAGTAATGGTGTACAAAGGCAAACCTATGAAAAATGTACTGTTTAGTTACTCGACTGTACTTTTTTTTTTATCAACTTATAGCAATAGAGGTCAACTGTTCCTAAACTTTACAGAAAGCAAAGTATTTCCCCTAATTTAATTCCTGATTTACAAAATTTCTGTTATTTGTGTGTTAGGCTGCGAGAACCGTGTATGTAATCCTCATATGGGCAACCTGGCCACGGGGCGTCCCATTTTCACAGAGACGCAGTGTGGCTCCACTACACCAGAGTACTTGTGCAGCTATGACAATGGCAACTGTGTACCACAATGTGAAGTGTGTCACCCTCATGCTCACCCACCCACCTCCATGACCGACTCGCCCTTCACGCAGCCAACGACATGGTGGCAATCATCTGGAGACGCTATCACTGAAACACTGCAGTTGGACCTAGAGGTGGAATTTTACTTTACTCACTTGATTGTGATCTTCCACTCACCACGGCCGGCAGCCATGACTGTGGAGTGTTCACGGGATTTCGGGCATACGTGGAGCACCCTGCACTTGTATGCACGCAACTGCAGCTCTTGGTTTGGACTAAAAGATGGTCATGGTTGTACTGAGAAATACTCATCACCAAGGCCATGTCGGGGTGGAGAGGTGAGTGTGTGTATGTGTTGTGTGTAAGACACAAAATAGACTCCTAATGGTCGAAGAAATATAATACTCTAAACAAAAATCAGCAAAGAGGTGAGACAGCACGTAAAAACTTGACTGATGAGTGTTTCTGGTGTTGAACTGACAATCCAGGGCTTATAGAAACATTGGAAAATGGTCTAAGAATTAATATTGTGTTTATTTGCAGTAATATGTTTAGATTACAATATTATGTTCAGTCCTGATCTACTGTACCCAGCTTAAGCACTAGGAATGGTGAGAATCACTTGGAAAACCTTTGAGACCCTTCAATAAAGTTACTACGTATTTAAAATAATTCATAATGTTTGTAGAATTCTATACTTATTTACAGCTGTCATCTCCCTTTCCTTTTCTTGCTCGATACACATCAGACTTCACTTAGAACATGGAGAGAAGTCCACTTAGCAACAGGCATCCTCGGGACTACATGTCTCCTGGCGTTCTCGGGCTTATCAGGCCCATAGCTATTTGCCGCTAGCATGATTGACTATTTTTCCCCTCTTCAAATTCAAATTCAAATTTATTTGTCACATCATAAAATCATACACAGTACAGTACGTAGTGAAATGCTTAGTACAACTGTCCAAAAATGTGAAGAATAAGCTATCAATGTAAGAAGAAGAAAAGAACAATAACTATAACTAAAACTATTTAAAGGATTTTATAGTTAGAGGTCAGTATAAATATAAAGATGCAAAAATAGATAATGTAGAATAACTATTCAATCAATATATGATACAAAAAAACATAAAATGGAATATAAATGAGATATAAATGCAAAGATGAAGTATAATGCAGTGGCAATTTTCAGGTGTAGCGGATGTTTATGTGTGTGTAGAGTCTACAGTGTCCAAGTACCAGTGTTCTGGTTAGGGGCCTGAATGGCCTGCAGGAAGAAGCTCCTCCTCATTCGCTCAGTGTTTGCTTTCAAGGAACAGAAACGTTTCCCTGACTGCAACAGAGAGAAGAGTCCATTGTTGGGATGGCTGAGGTCCTTCGTTATCTTCCTGCGGATGGTGCGCTCTGCTGATTGCACCACCCTCTGAAGAGCTCGCCTGTCCTGTTTGGTGCTGTTTCCAAGCCAGGCTGTGATACTTCCCGTCAGGATGCTCTCAATGGTGCAGGTGTAGAAGGCTTTTAGCACCCTTGAGGGCAGTTTAAAGTCCTTCAGGCTTCTGAGATGAAAGAGACGCTGTCGGGCCTTCTTCACCAGGGTGTTGTCAGGTCCTGCGTGATGTAAACACCTAGGTACCGGAAACTGTCCGCTCTCTCCACTGGGGTCCCGTTGATGATCAGGGGCTCTTCATAGTACACACACTTTATTTCCAGTACAACATAATATCTGCTAGCTGGGGTGGGGGTTGGTGAGGGTTAACATCTTTCCACATGACATCTTTTAAGAACTCACAGAAGCTCATAATTTGCTTGTGTTGCTCTGATCGATAGGGATGAGAATATTACGTCTGTCCCACTATGAGTGTGCATCTAGTCATAAATTCCTTTGCCTTTGATGGCATTGAGCCTTGCGATCATCCATACCACTTGGGACTCAACAGGAAGCCAGAAACATTACCTTTTTTGTAGGGAAAAAATGTTATTTTCAATAATGGGTCACAGTCAAAGATCCGAAAAGATTCAGTGCTCTAGAACACTTAACCTTCCAAAGTCATTTATTTTATGTGTACCACATTTGCTCTTCAGCTGGTAGTCAGTGCAGTGGCACGGATGCTTTCACATGAATCTAAGTGGTCTTCTCTGTAGGAACCGATGAACCTATACACAGTGCTGATGCTCGTTGACTTACAAAACCATAAGAATTGGGTTGTAAGCCTATGGCTGGTCACCCTTTGGGATAAAGTACATTATCGTTACAGGCTGAGGAGCACTGTGGTGCCAAAATTGCCCAGAAGACACATACCCACTCGGCATAAGATCAAAGCTTATTAATCAATTCGATCTGTAGGCAACTTATCTGTACTTCCCAATTCTTATCACCAGCCCAGTCATGATGACATTCAGCCAAATCAACTATAAAGGTGGTGGTAAATTGCTTCGGTCTGCCTTACACACCAAGAACTTCTGGTGGGCACAACACTTAGCTTCATTGAGGGCAAATTTGCTTCAGGGGCTGTAACATGGTGCACCAATGCCAGTGAGAGTGTTGTCTGCTTTCTTAAGTGAATGGAGGGTCTTGGCATCTTCAGCCTGTTCCTGTGAGTTTGGCCTGTCAGAATGAATTTCTAATCAAGAACAGCAACCTCGCGTTTCTGTAAATAGTTTTGTGCCTCATCAGCTGCATCCAGTGTCTGTCTTGATTCCCAAAGCACTAACCCCAAAAAAAAAAAAAAAAAAAAAAAAAAAAGAAACGGTAACCTGTCCCCCCCTTTCTTCCGGTAAGGTGTGGCTTTTCCATCACATGGATATCATCTCTCAGGAGGCTCATAAACATATCACAGACTTTCTGAAAGGTGTAAGATCCCTCCTTCCACTAATTTCCCTAACAAATTATGCAAATTATGAACTGACACCGGTGTCTCGGAAAATGGCCTTTTGTGATTTGTATGGTCTGGCTATAAGCCTGCCTTGCTTGCATCGTTCTCGGACAACAACCATGCAGTTCCGTAAAGACCATGCAGGATATGCAATTTAAAAAATTTCTGTCAGTCTGTATATCATATTTATTCTTTTCTCCACGCATTCTTAACAGGCATACACTAAGGAAGGTATCCACCTGATTCTCACTTTCTTTGGCGGTTCTCCAAAGTTCATAGTCCACTCCAGTTATAAATGTAACTAGCATTGTTTGGGATATTACCCATAGTATTGTAGTGTAGTGGTTATGTTTAGGGTTGATTCTGTCTTTTTTACATTTTGTTTAATAAAATTATTTAAATATAATATAAATACTGTTTATTATTCAGAGCAGGAAGTTTTAATGCCAACAACTGGTACAAGGGCAGACAGTTGGCACAGCAACTGGTAAATCTTGACAATCTAATTATTTTTCATACGTTTGTGTGTGTGTGTGTGTGTGTGTGTGTGTGTGTGTGTGTGTGTGTGTGTGTGTGTCTGTGTGTGTGTTGTTTTTTTCTTTCCCAGGTTATATATCGTGCTCTTTCTCCCTGGAGTGTGTTGGATCCTTACAGCTCAGAGGCGCGTGCCCAACTTGGCATCACCAACCTCCGTGTGCGTCTGCTGCAGCCCCAACCATGTCCTTGTCATCTCAAAAGGAGTAATACAAGCCTCCTCAGTGTCCCCTATGCCATCTCAGACTTCATCCTAAAGGGTGCCTGCTTGTGCCATGGCCATTCGGATCAGTGTGTTCCAGCCACTGGCTATCTGGCCACAAAACAGCGTGGTCACCATGTGGTGAGTGGAGACATGTGGAGGCTTTTCAACTATGTGGTTAATGAATACATGTATGTTGTTTTATATCAAAACAAGATAATTAATACAAAACCCAGACGTGACATAAGTGGCATTTACCAAATTATTCTTTTGGAAATTATGCCTCAGACAGATATAGACAGAGCTGCTAGATTTTTAACTGCACTGCAAGCATTGTTACCTTGACCTGATTTTGGGCATTTGGATGTTCTTTTAAACAAAGGTCAGGCATGAGTTGATCTTATACTATCGCAATTGGCAAGGTAATCTGATTTAAGGACGCAGTTCAGGAATGCCAAACACAATTGAGCATTGTATAAGGAAAGTGTAAGTGTCTGCTCAGGAAAGATTAACATGTAAAGAACGAGCAGGTATATTTGCTATTCTGACAGGCATTTCTTATTGTTATATAAATGACTTTTTGTCTAATTTATTATTTTCCTATTTTACTATATTCCTATTTCTCCCTCCTCAAATGATACAAATACTGAAAACCCAGACCCTTAATAGCAAGCCCAAGATCTGAAAAGAGATTGGAATGTCTGACAGGAAGCATGGAAGGAAAAGCGTGAGTGATACAAAGAGGAAAACATGTAGAGAGAAGGGCTTTGTTGCATGCCACTTTCTCTCATCCACTTTTGTTTGCTTTTTGCAATCAGACAGTAACAATGAATAATGACAAAAAACACTGTTCCCAGGGAGGATCAGACTTTGATCTAACAGTGCAGACCAAACACACACACACGCGTGCACAAGTACGCAGACACGCACGCGCGCGCACACACACGAGCAGCCCAAACACAAAGGCGTGCATTCAGTCGTGTTAAAGATATCCGGACTTAGACGCACTGCTTGTTTATCAGCATTTTATATACATGTGACTTCTGGACAATCTACAGGAATGTTTTTTATTAGCAGAGCAAGTGTGATGAACACATGAAAGTTATTTGAACCCTGTCCAGCCACTTTCATTCAACTCTTTATTCTCTTGCTTGTTTTGTTTGGTTTGTGTATTCTTGCTTGCAACTGTTTGGGAACAGCGCAGTGGAGATATCGGTCTCGCTCCCACAGATGATGGATAGACATGACAAGGGCATAAAGCAACATTGTGCAGTGGGCATGACGTTGCAAATTAAAGAGAGTGTGTGTCATGGCTTTATAAGTGTTTATATGGGCTTTAATGGAGGTCATGAGAGTTGGGTAGCATCACATGGAACATTTACAAGCATTTATAAAGCTGTTTGGGACTGGAGAAAGACAAGGTGTGTTCAGGTTGGTGAACTCATGTTTTTACTCGTATTATTATTAATTTATTCATTCTTTCATTTTCTGAAGCGCTTATTCCTAATTAGGGTCGCGGGGAGGCTGGCGCCCATCTCAGGCGACGCTGGGCAATGGAGGAGTACACCCTGGACAGCTCGCCAGGCCATCACAGAGCAGAAACATGCTAACAGCAATGCATCCTACTCTTTACAAGAGTCAGCAGTGGTTCTTTTACCTCACCATAGACAGTGAGAGACATGGCTGGCCTTTGATAACCCAGTTAGCTGCACTGGGGGGGACAGCAGTGTCAACCTGGTGACAATGGGGCTATCCAATCACCGGGCCACCACTGCCCATTATTATAATTTTTTTTTATTGAGTGATGGATTGCTATTTAGACACATTTTTTGTTTTGGCCATAAAACCAAAACTGTGCAGCAAAAATTCATTATATTTGTATTGTACTGTATTTGTACATAGTGTGAGTGCGAATGGTTGTGTGACTGATGGCCCTGCGATGGCCTGGCGAGCTGTCCAGGGTGTACTTTGCCCTCGCCCAGAGTCGGCTGAGATGGGCGCCAGCCTC
>JBCNYG010000010.1:5165182-5176900 GCA_039654305.1 Porochilus rendahli | reverse complement strand
GATGGGCGCCAGCCTCCCCGCGACCCTAATTAGGAATAAGCGGTTCAGAAAATGAATGAATGAATGAATGTATTTGTACATCATATCAATACTTTACAGTTTTGCATCCATAGGTCATGACCTAGTAGGTATCGTCGATTGAAATTGCCATTTTCAAAAGCTCTGCTCCATTGGATTGTTTGATGAAAAGTCATGAAACTTGGTATGCAGGTCCCACTTCTCCCAAAAAACATTTGCATATTTATTATTTTAGCAAAAATGACATCATCTTCTGAATAGCTGTGCCGATTTGCACAAAATTTTAAACATGTAATCCTGAGCCTATTCCAATATTATATTGTATTACTTTGGCTACAAGAAATAAATTAATTTGTATAATTTTGTAATTGCAATTCACTGTTGTAATAACGAGGCCTGTTTGACAGGATATGTTTTAAATTTGACCGTAATCCTTTAAAAACCACAGATTCCACGAGTACATGAACATGCCCATTTTAAGTATGTAAATAAATATGATTACTAATAGAAATTAACATTTAAAAAAATCTTCTCGTGATTTGAAACTTCATGTGACGCAATATTGAACTTGTAGGGACTCAGGGCTATGCTTCAGCTAAACTGTGAGGGAAAAGTTGCAGTGTCAAAGAACATCAAAATAATGTTCCAGTCAAACTTTAATGGTGACATAATACTTTTTTTTCCCATTTAATACTCATCTGCTTCTAAACTGATGGCCTGATCAACAAAAAAATTGGTTTGTAAAACTCTTTCGCTAACTTCTGTCTACACACTCAGAAACTGTAACTTCAGTTGATGAACAATTGCACTTATAATGCCGTTGTGGTATTCATTCATCATTTATTTTCTGAGCCGCTTAATCTTAATTATGGTAGCGGGGAGGCTGGCGCCCATCTGAGCCGACTCTGGGTGAGGGCAGAGTACACCCTGGACAGCTCGCCAGGCCATCGCAAGGCAATGCTCATTTCTTGTGAACAGAGGACTGTGATTGTGATGTCAGAGGACATCAGAACTATGTGTCAGTCAAATTTCAATGGTGACATAATGCATTTTTTTTGGATTCTCCACAGATCAACACAAAACTTGGTATGTAAAGCCCTACCACTGACCTCTTTGTCATTTCAACCCTCCCGTGGAATTAGCTATTTGATGCTTGGACTACGGAATTGCTGCAATTTCATATATAATTGCAAGTTAAACACAGGGGCAAATTGGCTGAAATTTTCTCGTTTGCCTTTACAATGCTTTACCAGTGCTGTACATTTTATTTCAATTTAATTTAATGTTGGAAACCAATGCACAGCATTAAAAAAGGATTAAAGAGTATGTACGTATGTCTGAGTCCTTGATAATATGGGTCACTTGGCAGTAGAAATACCAGCAAAAAGCAGGATCACAGATTTGTTCCCGTATCGCACTGTACTACAATCTCAGTTGGAAAAGTAGATAAGCGTGCATATTTGGCCCTGAGAGTAATGCATGATTTGGTGTTGCAGTTGACGAGCTAGCACTTTCTCCTCAATATGGTCATGTTTTTCAAGGTTTGCTAGCTGCTGTTGGTGATGAACTGGGAATCAGCAACAGCTAAATTAGGAGAACAATTTTAGAAATAGGGATAAAAGAAAATATAAAATTAAATCACATTTAACAGTTATTACACCAAATTGAGACATAAAGTACATTACCTGATAACGAATAGGCACTTAGTGCCAAGTTGGCTATCTGCCATTTACGACAAGATTGAGTAGAATCATTTTTTTTAAATTAGATCCACATTCACTATATTGTGAGAAATGTCATTTTTCATTATTTTGTTCACATTTTAAAATACACAAGACTATTTCTGCTTTTGGGTTTCAGTTTCAGTAAACCAAAAACTTACTGGGTTTTGTATCTGTTTTCAGATACAAAACCCAGTAAGTCCACTAGACAGCTTTTGTTTTAAAACAATGAAGTTTAACTGATGGTGACTGTAAACCTCAATTATTTCTTGTTATGGAATGGTTAAGGGGCATAAATGTCAGATTGTTCAAAATAAACCTTTATTGAAATATTCATTAATTCTGTCTGCAAAACACGGTGAGTCTACCTTTCATACCTTTCATTTGTTTGGAAAACTTAGTATGTTCATTTCTAAAGACTAGTCTTTTAGAATGTTGCTTTATCAGTAAAAACACAGTCTATAAGTGAATACTAATGAAAAATTTTT
Organism: Porochilus rendahli; assembly: GCA_039654305.1. NCBI lineage: Eukaryota > Metazoa > Chordata > Actinopteri > Siluriformes > Plotosidae > Porochilus > Porochilus rendahli. The sequence continues at coordinate 5,174,673 of JBCNYG010000010.1, read as the reverse complement.
GAAAAGAAAGAATGTAGCAATGAACACTAAACTAAAAGAATGAACTTAGTTAAAATCTAACCTTAAGGTTACTCTTTGTTTTTAGCACACTAACATAGTGAATATGGGTGCATCTATCTTGCGCTTCATGTGACCCAAGGATTGCATGTGATTGGCACCTTGCGGACTACGTGGGTTGTATACAAATGCCCATAGCACTTATGAGCTTCTGCAGACAAACCTCATATTGGCTTGGATTTACTATAGTGCTAACGGGGTTTTGGATCAAAATGTATTTCTTCATCGGCTACTGGGTACCCTAGACTTTCATGTGCAATATTGAGCTCATTTTCCAGCTATTTGGCATTTACAGGGTTTCGCATCTGTACTCTTCATATGGACCCCCATAGAAAATGGACCTTGGGGTCCATTTTCCGCAGCGGAATATGAATTCCCCTCATAGTATATGGTATATTTGAAATAAAAATAATTATAATAACTTATAAATATCAACACAGACAACAAAATACAACAATATTATTGACAATAACCTATAAAAGTAACGACAGGTTCCAAATGCTCGTTCGTGTTCTGCACAAACAAGGCTTTTCTAAAAGGGTAACACAGTGATGGTGCACCTGAGAGAGCACTACCAGTGGTATCTCTATCCAAACGTTAAGTAGGTCCAGATATGTGAGGAAAGCAATGGAAGGTCTTAAAGCTCCAACCAGAGCTATTGACTTCACACTTGATTGGGGAGTAAATATTCTTTGAATGATTATTTCACGTATCGCATACGTGCAATACAAAGGATATAAACATATATATATATATATATATCTAAAGGAATATTCTACTGCAGAGTAAAACCCGTGCAGTTTTTAAAGAGGTCCATGTGGGGCTGTATAGGTGAAACTAAACAAATGGCAAACTGTAAGCAACAATTTATTTATTAAAGAATTAAGTAAGAATTATTTGGCAGGTCTAGCAAATTGCGCCGGCGTATTGATTTTCTGTGATCACAGTACATGAATTGTTCTTGAAGTATTTGAGGAGAAGTATTGATAGAGAGGGGTTTGCTTCTAAATTGGTGTGAAAAGTTGATTCGTTTGACTGTTTTTCCTCAGGTACATGGAAAGTGTGTATGTCGACATCACACAGCAGGTGATCACTGTGAGAGGTGTGATCGTCTCTACAATGACCGACCGTGGAGACCAGCAAGTGGTATAAGTGGGGAAGCTCACCAGTGTGCTAGTGAGTACTCTGTCTCTCTGCCTGCCCCCCCCGCCCCCCCCCTATCTATTTCTCCCTAAAGTTGCATCTTTATGTATGATTCAGTGGTGGTAATATGTGTATCTGTGTGTGCGCTTGAAGAGTGCAAGTGTAATGGACATGCAGAGAGCTGCCACTTTGACAGAAGTGTGTGGCTGCATTCTGGTCTGAGAAGTGGAGGTGTGTGTCACTGCTTGCACAATACAACAGGTCGACACTGTGAGCAATGCCAGATCGGCTTTTACAGACATCCAGAGAGACGGCTGACCGCTGCTGACTCCTGCACCGGTAAGATAACACCTCACCATTTACATTCTGTCATAAATCCTTAGGACTCAATGTATGCCTGGGTGTTGAGATCTTTATATAAGAAGGTGTTTTTGGATAACAAATACAGTGTGTGATTCTGAAGAGTGTTGATCTCAGATTTTTAGGAGCCTCTTAAGTGGATTAAGGGAATTTTTTCATTTCAGATTTTTCATTCTTCTACCACATTTCTCCCTTTTATTTCTCATGCTGTACTGGCTAAGAGATTGTGTGTATCTTTGCTCACTTTGTGTTCAAATTGTTATTTATGAAGCTGAGCCAGGAGCATGTCAGAGTTCAGGAGCTCTGTACTTTTGAAAATACATTAAGTCATACATGTGCCTGCGAGCACACACATACCCGCAAACACACGGAGGCTGTTTGGCATAGAGCGCTATTCCAGCTCGGAATGCTGATGACTTTTACAGCAGGCTGAGACTTGTAGAATAACAAGAACTCGGTGGGGTTTTAGCTGTTGGTGTGTGTGCGCAGTAGACAGATTAATCATCACATACTCTGACACTCTGCTGTTGCGATACCTCACCTCATAGCCAAGGCATCAGTATTATGTTTTTGGGTGTGTTCATATAGCAGCCACTTCCATTCACATACGTCACCAGACTTTCTCCTGTGATGAGTTTTTTTTTTTTTTTTTTTTTGCACACCTCTTCTTCCTTTTTAAGGTTTGGGCATGAAATCGTTGACGGTGAGAGGAGCGGGAGCTATAGAACTGGTTGTCCTTACGATTGTTAGTTCAATTACTTTGGACGGAAATGGCATAGGATGCCCAAATTTGGTGCATGGCCCCCCTCAGGGGTCAGTAGGGTGGGATTATATATGGGTAAGCTTGACCTTGTTTTAAGATCACACAGCCAATTTTTCTATATTTGACTTGTCAAGGGTGGTTAGTGAGACAACTTTTAAGGAAATGACTTAGGATCATCAAATGTGGTGGATGGGTTTCCCTCAGGAAAGTCTTGGTTGGGATTGTATACAGTTGCCTTTGGCCTTGTTTCAAGGTCACAGGAGTCAACTTAGTATATTTTTCTATATTGGGCGTCTCATGGCCTGTTAATGCAATAACTTTGGAAGGAAATGCCATAGGATCACCACATGTGGTGGATGGGTTCCCCTAAGGAAGGTCTCAGTGGGATTATATATGGGTCATCTTGACCTTGCTTCAAGGTAACATTTTTTATATTTGGCTTGATTATTAGCTACCCCATGCACAGGTTAAGTCATAGGGAGTGCCTATGCAAAATTTCAGAAAGCTGACCATTGGCCGGGACAAAGTTATTGTCATGCTGCCCGCCTGCCCACCTGCCGGCCTGCCTGCTAATCCAACGACAACACTCCTTCAGCCATAACTGACTGAGGGGTAAAAATGAGACATAGGATCAAATAGTTTGTAATCTCACTGAGGAGCTTTCTAAGCAACTAACTCATTCTTTCACATATTCTCTCATACTGCACTTTTATTGGACTAAGTAAAACTATTGCGAATGCATTCTTTGAGGTATCATGTTTGATTATTTTTACATGTAAGGGCATGTGTATGAATATATTTTTCTACTGCTTGTGCAATCACAGCTTGTTTGTGTGACCGTGTTGGAACTGAGAGATGTAATCCCGCTAATGGCGACTGTATCTGCAAGCCTGGTGTAGCAAGCCCACTGTGTGACAGGTGCATGCTGGGATACTGGGGTTTCAGTGAGTATGGCTGCAGACCATGCCACTGTGCAGGCAACTGTGATCCATACACTGGAGACTGCACAACAGGGTTAGTCTGTGTTTGTGCATGGATTTATAAACAAAAAACCATGAGTGTTATATAATCTAATCACATTAATAAAATGTGTGTGTGTGTGTGTGTGTGCGCGCGCGTGCGTGCAGGTCAGGTTCTGATCTCAACAACACCTTATTTCGAGCTGAAGAACTATTCTCTGCCCTGAATTTCCAAGGTATTAGTTGAATAACAATGCTATCCCATGCCTCTGGAGTTCACTGTGTTACCTTAGATAAGATATGTACCACTTGGATATCATGTGTGTTTTTATATTTCCATGACAACAAAAATAAACTTACAGGCAGTATGATAATGGGTGTATTTTCTTTGCAGAGAAATGTGTCTGCAAACAGCAGTCCCTCAGGAACAGTAAAGTCTTCTGCATTATGAAATATTCCTATGGTAAGTAATATATATAGATTTAGTCACTGCGTAAATGCAGAGCTTCCCATAATATTTAAAAAAAAAATGTTTTATTTATATTTCTTTTCTATTCAAAATGCATTATTGTGCTGATGTTTTGAGTTTAAGCCATGTTGTCTTAAAAATTCCTGTTGGTTGCAAAAAACAGTCATAGATCATTGTACTCAATAGAGTGACTCCAGTCTGAATCCTAAAGACGGTGTAATCTTGCTCAGGCCCTAAATCTAAATTTTCATTTTATTGGGATTTTCCCCAATTTTTCTCCTCTAATTTAGTCATAGCCAATACCTTCTCATCAAGTATGCATTCGTATCACATACCACCACCAACCATTGAGAGGCGAGAGCAGGCACTTGCTTCCTCTGAGACATGTGATGCGTTCTGACATATATTCAGTTGTATTTTTTAACACTTAGAGAGAAAATGGCATTTCTTCCTCCACATGGCCAATCAGCTCCTTTGTGCTCTCAGCCACTTCGAAATCGTAATCTCCAGCAAAGTGATAGTAATAGATGACTAGGGACACTATAGTTATGAAGCAAAAAAATTTATATTCTAAGTGTTTTTCCATTTTTAAAGGAACATTCGTCTGGTTTGTGGGCATGGAGCCTGTGCAGGTACATATACGTGTGTACATTACAGCCATGAAAAATCAAGTTGACTGTGTTTTCCAAAGTAGGGAACCGCTATCAGCAATTTCAGACATGCGCAGACAGACACACATGCACACCTATCATGTGTAAGAGTAGGCCTGAGGATATTTCAAGATTGTCGTTGTATTCCAGCAGATTGCGGCATGCAGATGAGCCGATTTTTGGACGTATCGTTTTTTTTAAGAATTTAGAATTTAGGGCTTAGGTTGGTAAAGGCTTTGGTTTAACCATTTTTATGTAAAACATCTTCATGCCAGGATACTGTATGTGTGTTTGTGTGTATAGCTTTAAAGGTAAGAGTGCTAGCAGCACATGATAAGGGCTCGCATGCCGAGGTGGATGTTAAAGTTCTGAAGGTGTTGTGGAGCAGCTTCGCCCTCAGGATCATGCATGGAACTGTCACACTGTATCCAGAGTCTTGGACCACACGAGGCTGTACTTGCCCTATACTGTACCCAGGTGAGCATAGCCACACACATGCATATTATGAGCATTTTGTTTTCTTAAATTACAGTGGTGTAATGTCTCTCTGTCTTCCTCTAGGGGAGGAATATCTTGTAGTTGGGCACCACGATACGAGGAAAAGTCGACTTCTGGTTAACATGAAGAGTTTAGTGAAACCATGGAGAGCCAGTCACAGTCGTCGAGTGCTACAACTCCTTAAAAAGACGTGCACTTGAGTTAGATAGCATGTGCACAAGAAAGAAAGGTGTGTGTAGGGGGGGCCAAAACTATTTACACACTATCTTGTGCGACTGTGTATCACTGATTGTATGTGAAATGAGGTATGAGGTTGGTTATGAATGTCTGTTGTACAGAATGTATATTCATTAAATGTACATATTATAATGTATGAAATCTTTTGGAGCCTGTACATAGCATGCCTTTTGTATATAATGTCTTGGAAAAAAAACATGCTGATGAATGCAATAGAAAATAGCTTTAGAAAGACCAAGATAAAAATATAATACCAAACATAACGGGCATTTTTTAGGGTTATTTCTTCCAGGACACTGCTTTCAGGAAAAATACCAACTTTGATTAAAACCCCTGAACGCTATTCTTTAAATAAATTACTACAGTTGGAAATATGTGAATGTTTGTTTCTATTCATGTCCATCCTTTCTATAACAATGGATAATGTCAGTTTTATTTAATTAATAGTAGTGAAAATATGAATGAATCCACCACATCTACAGTCTACATGCGATTGTAGACGCAAGGAGCAAGTTATTCTGTAGTAGGAAAGGAACAGAAAAGCTCTTATGCCTGTGGGCATAAGATTTTGAAGTACATGCACAAAGCATTCAAAGGTCCAAGCATTATCCTGAAACAACAAAGGTTTTAGGAAGAGACAGACATAAGAGGTTATCTCACTGGTGAATATTAGCATTGCGATCATAAGAGGAATTTATCTTTATTAGCTCAGTCACGAAAGCTATTTTTTATCGTCTGCCTGTTTGTGTTTAAAAAGAACTATGCAAAAAGTTATACACGATTTTTTGTGAGCTTTTAACCTGCAATAGGGATTTGGACAAGAAAGATTGGATTTTTGGGAATTATCTGGATTCAGGAATTTTAAAAAAGGATTCAGTAACAACGCAAACTTGAATAAATTTTTTGGAAGTACAATATTACAGCAGACAAGGCAGGGGTGCATTGTACTTTTTTTCCCCCCTCCCCCGAAAGCTTTGTGGAGGTTTGCACTCTCCAAATGCTTCTGTGTTTTCATATTTTTGGGGGATTGGAGGACACAACAAGCATGTGAAGAACGTGCACAGAATCCAAACCTGGGACCAAGAGCTGTGAAATGTAAATGCTACATGCTGTATGGGATCAGATTTGTGCCAAACATTATAAAAATTGCAAACAAAATATGACTATAGAAAAGAATACGTCTCAGATTTGGTGGATATTGATGAACTGCATAGTCCTATTCAGCAACATCCATCTCACCTTTGGCAAATTGTTAATTATCTGCATGAACAACCTTTAGAACACTGAGCCATCACTCAAAAACTCATTAGCCAATGGAAACGCAGTCCTGAAAATACCCAAGGGAGACATTCCATTCCACTGATGTTTTTGCACAATTATCTTGTCTGTCAGTTTTACAGTGTCATTAAAAATAAAGGGTAAGGAAATAATAAAAAAAATATTTCTCCCCATGACTTTCACAAAAAAATCTTTGAGTATTTGTAACCCATCACCACAAAATGAGGTTTAATGCACCAAACTGACTTTTGGAGTACACACACACACACACACACACACACACACACACATATACATATATATAATATTATTGCCAATTAATGTCTGAATTAATTTAGCGGTAGGAACAAAAAAAATTTTCAGTAATAATTTGGGAGGGGAGGGGCAAGCATGAGGTGCTAAATTAATTAAGGTATTTGAATGTAATATCAGCAACTTAACCAAGAAAACCTTTAAATATGTCTTTGCTTTTTGATGGAGAAGTACAGCATATAACTAAAAGCTTACTATTTGTAAAGTACTACAACCGTGGAAAACAATGTACAGTTAATTACAGCTTGTTGTAGTTTAAAATTGATTTAATGTGAAAAGATGTTCTTTTAATAATATTGTTTATGAATCAGAGTCAGCATGTCCACCTCACAGCCAATAGGTCCTGTGTTCAAGTCCCAGGCTTGAGCGTTTCTGTGTAGAGTTTACATGTATCCCCTAGCTCGAGTGGGCTTCCACCAAGTGTTTAGTTACTTAGTTATGTGACGGCCTGCCGAGCTGTCCAGGGTACCCCACCTTAACCTAGTATCGGCTGAGTTGTATAACCTCCTGAGACCCAAAAATGAATGTTGTGTGTCTTCTCAGTTCTTCAGACTGCTTCTGTCTCGGAACACCCAATAACTATTAAACTTGATCAATGTCTTCAAATAAGGGGAAGTTTGGCAAAAGAGTAACACCCATCAGTTCAATTATGAGGATCTTAGAAGGACATACACACAATATCGTGTGGGGAAAAAAATATGATGTCCTCCTAAGAGGACAGTGGGGTCTCAAGAGGTTGCAGTAGAATATGCTAAAATATGAATGGGAATGAAATTGCGCCATCAAGTGGCTAATGCTTATAAGACTTCCGCATCATGTGACCGGCTTATTTCAGGAAAAGAATCGAGCGGAAATGGTAGCAGATAAACACTTTGTGATCTGGTTTGAATTGTGGTATGGTTTGGATGGATGCCGTTTGCCAAATTGAAAGCTAATATTCCTAACTATAATTCCAGAAAGTCTCAATTTGTTGTGAAACTGTTGAAATCGAATCGAATCGAAAATGCCCACTAGAAAGACTACAAAAACGGCGCGCGTGTGACGTCACGAGTTCGTCCTTTCCACAGAAATTAACGTTAACTCGACGCCTGCTTTTTTTTTAACCAACAAGTAAACACATCGGGCAAGATATACTTATAGGTAGAGGTAAGTTTCCTTAGCCTGAGACAGCCCTGGCCTAGTGCCAAGTATTGAACGGTAGTTGTTGGTGACGTATATTGTGTGCGACGAGATGTAGTCCGCTGAGCGCGTTCACTCAAACCTTTAGCAAAATGTATACTTGAAGTTTTTTTTTAATTAAATATACTTGAGTATAAGTATACTAGAACGTATACTAACTAAATTGGAACATTTTTAGTTTATTAAGTATACTTTAGGTATACTTCATGAGGTTATATTAAGTTTACAAAAGTTTACTTAGTACAGTGTAAATTGTAGTGTTGATGTACTCAGACTTTTCTTTATACTATTCAGTATAAACCGAGTATACTTCACTATACTATTCTGAAATACATAAAACATAGTATATAACAAGTAAACTTTAAGTATACTGAAGTATACTGATACTACAGTGTCAGTTTTAGTATAAAATGAGTATACTTGTAGTACACCTGAATATACTACTTTTTGCTAAGGGAAAACATCAGTTATGTTACTGTTTCAGGTCGAGAAAACGAGTATTTCTATGTAGTAAAAAAAAGAAAAACGCAAGCACACAAATCAGGAATATGACAGAGGAGGTGAAGTTTGTTTAGGATCCGTACCTGGAAATCTGTTGGAGGAGAAGAGTGTGGAAAAGCGTTTTAACTTTTATATAACGTTACCTGTTCCACTATAATACATATAGCCAGTGATGTGTCGCTGAAAATCATCCGCGCGCTCCATAGACTTCTATCGAAAAATTATTTTTATAGCATTTTAATATTAATGTCTGCGATGGCCTGGCGAGCTGTACAGAGTGTACCCTACACTCACCCAGAGTCGGCTGAGATGGGCGCCATGCCTACCCTAATTAGGATTAAGCGGTTCAGAAAATGAACGAATGAATGTCTGCACTTTCATCATAACCTCCACTTAAGTCACATATAAAATACTATTTATTTTGATTTAGCTTTATAACTACTTGTCTCTACAGCTGTAGCCTTCTGAGACCCAGGGAAAAAAGTGATTTAATGTTGATCTTTGTGGTATTAACTATGCATACAGTGGACAAAAATGAATGGCTGGGTTTGCGCTTATGTAGGTTGTACACCAGGTATGCCAGTAGGTGGCAGTACAGGCTGGCTTCAATAAATCTAACTTTCATATCAAGTGTAAATAGTTAGAATAGTATAGATGTTATGCACAGAATACTTTGGTAAGATTCGGCTGCTATAATTATGAACTCTATTCTATTTTAAAATACAACTTTCGATTATGGTTATTTAAAACTATTTGGGGGTGAGACCATACACTAAAAATAATGGGGGTATAGACCCACCCCATTGATCATGCTGACTGCAGCCTTGTGTTTAACATACATTACATCGTCTAAGAGCTGTAGTTCAGATATTACATGATATGAATAGTGAAATGATAAACGGTACATGTAACCATGTCACAGTAGGCCTACATGAGGTCGTTGTAAACCAACAACGACCTAGAATAAGATCACTGGATTGGATGTTTGCAGTCGACTGCATTACAGACTATTCTGACACACACACACACACACACACACACACACACACACACACACACACACACACACACACACACACACACAC
>JBCNYG010000010.1:5145527-5157417 GCA_039654305.1 Porochilus rendahli | reverse complement strand
TAATTTCTTTCTTTCTTATAGAAGAGTTGTTCCTCGCTTATAGAAGAATGTAGTTACTCGTGAAATTGGCTCCCTTTTTTTGTAATGGTTATGAATCAGATATCGGTTTGAATCAAAAATCAATTCTGAATCGAATCGTCACCCTAAAAATCCGAATTGACTTGAATCATGAGTTGCTGTTAGATTCACATCCCTAGAGTTTATGTAAGTGAGTGGGTGAGTGAGAGTGTGTGTATTTATGTGTGTGACTGTATGTCTGTGTGAGTATAGGACTGAGTGTCTGTGAGTGAGTTTGTGTGTATGTGAGTGTGTGTGTGTGTGTGTGTGTGTGTGTCTGTATGTGTGTTCCTGTGCTCTTCTGTGTACCTTATCACAGCCCCAGCCTGCAGAGGAACCCTTGTTGTTGTGTCCAATGGTAATTTTTGTTAATCTCCCCAGGTTTGGATTTTCAATGGTGAATTTATCCTCATTTCCCCTCTCAAAAGTATCTTTCCCTTCACTCACAAGCTTCCTCTCCCCTAACATGCATACAAGAATGTGTGAACAAGTCATTTAGAAAAATACTCTGTAAAAAACAATCTTGTAGCATAAAACCTGTGCATGAAGCACTCATACTCAAAAGTACTGAAAAATAAATAATTCACGCAACCACATTCATACCTGTATCTCCATGCTCTCCAAAGATGGTGAGATATACATCTGCATCTGTTCCACTACCTTTGACATCCAGTGTAAACACGCTAACAATGTACTTGTTTTCTACAAGGCAGGAACACACACACACACACACACACACACACACACACACACAGAATGTTCAGACCTGGTCTTTCAGAACATTCCGGTTGTCAGATGACCTCATTTTATTGCCACGATAATGTTGCTGATCCTCGACCCTTTCAACCGAAGCAACCTGCCATGGGGGTTTTGTACTTTAATCAAGGCTAAAGGTGGGCCAATAAAATATTACAGTTTGTGACTTTTTTTTGGTGGCAGTGTAGTTCTGTATTGACTTTTAATCTTCTCACCTTCATGCCATGTCACGTTTCTGTCTCTATTGCTTATTAACTGTACAGGTCTGCTTTTCTAGTTTCCTATTTTGTTGTAGCTAGGTTCTTGAATAGGATATCTTTGTATGGGTCTTGGAAAGGTTGGGTTCTTATTGGAGAAATATAATTTAAAAAAATTAAAAGGATTCAGTCAAATGCACTCATACTTCATCACTGGCATGATTCTGTAGCACTGTATGTATCTTACGTTTAGGGATGTTCATAGGGTTAAGGCTGCCCAGGAGATATCTCACTGTAAGTCCATCCCCGACATCCCGGGCCAGCCAACGATTGCAGGCAAAGAAATGACGAAGGTGTGGTCTGTTCATGTCCAGTAATGTGACTCGATCCAGATACCACCTGGCACTCATTCCGGTATTGTCATGCTCAATCCTAAAATATAGGAAATACATCAACAATCACAATGCAGTGTGTGTGTGTGTGTGTGTGTGTGTGTGTGTGTGTGTGTGTGTGTGCACAGACCTGACACCTGTACTAGCCATGGCTTCTCTGTGATAGCAGAGTTAATATAGTAACAATGGTTTTAGTATATTTGTTTGTGTGTGTGAGTGTCTGTGTTTGTGTGATTGAGTGTGTGTTTATGTGTGTGAATGAGTGAACGAGTGTCTGTGTTTGTGTGTGTTTGTGTGAGGGTGTGTGTGTATGTGAGTCTGTGTGTGTGAGCGAGTGTGTGGTGTGTTTGTGTATGAGTGTCAGTGAGTGTGTGTCAATATGTGTGTGGGTGTGTGAGCTTTTGTGTCTTGAGTTTGTATGTGTGAATGTATGAGTGTGTGTGTATATGTGTAAGAGTCTCTGTGTGTGTGTGAGTCAGTGTGTTTATGTATGAGTGTTAGTGAGTATGTGTTTGTGTGTGTGTGTGATAATGTTTGTGTGAGTGAGTGAGTGAGTGAGTGAGAGTGTGGGTTAGTGAGTGTGTGTGTGTTTGTGCGTGAGTGTATGTGAGTGTCTGTGTTTATTATGGGTGCCGGAAAAAAAAACCGATTCATGTCTGAATCGTGATTCTTATTTATTAGCATTCTGAATCAAATTTTGTTCCAGTAAGTGGCGGCTCCAGAACTACCGTGTTTTCCCGATAATAAGACCTACCCTTTCTTTTGCAGAACGGTCCAAAATAAGCCCTAGCCTAAAAATAAGACCTAGCTAATTCCATATTTTTTTCGCACCCTCACCTCATTTTCTGTGAATGCATGCGCGCCAGCACCGTTTACAGCAGCGCCGCAGAGGAGAGACAGAAAAAGAGAAAGTTAAGAAAAACAGTAAGTAAAGTATAATGGAGCATAACGTTTATCATTTTATTTACCGGTATTATCTTCTGTCTGCCTATTAGGCAGATTTTTGTGTTCACACTTACCTGTTTATTGAAATTGCTGTTAATGTTAATTAAAATAATACCTACCCCCAAAATAAGCCCTATTGTGTTTTTTGAAATTAAAAAAATAAAAAATAAAATAAAATAAGACAGTGTCATTTTATTGAGGAAACACGGTAGCTTTTAGCTTAGCTTTGACATGGATGAGGAAAAATAAATACAGCGGAGCCCACATGTTACGCCATCACCTGAAGCAAAATGAACCGGAGCAGCAGGCACGACCAACTCCCGACCAACTCCATCACTTCACTAAACTCCCAACTCTGAACGAGCAAAGCGGATCAGTGCATCTACAGAACCAGTTGTCTAGTAATATAATTTCTTTCTTTCTTATAGAAGAGTTGTTCCTCGCTTATAGAAGAATGTAGTTACTCGTGAAATTGGCTCCCTTTATTTGTAATGGTTATGAATCAAACATCGGTTTGAATCGAGAATTGATTCTGAATCAAATCGTCACCCCAGAAATCGGAATCGAATTAAATCGTGAGTTGTTGTTAGATTCACATCCCTAATGAGCAGGTTATCCCATCCATGGACTTTTTCTTACCTGATGGCACGAAGTGATTCAGGGAGCATGAGGAATCATTTTCATGTATGAATTGGTACCACAGAGTGCTGACCTTAACCCTATTGAAAGTCTTTGGTGTGTGCAGGAGAAGATTTTATGGACTAGCTCATGTAGATGAAAAATTAACCAAACCAAACTCTAATGCTGCTTAAGTGGTCAAAACAGTGATTATGCTTATTGTTGATAATAATTATGATTATTGTTATGTAATCAATGCTACAACAAAATTTGTGGTGGTTCAACAAAATGGTTCAGGGAAATCCAAAAATATTTTGAGTGTGCAAGGTTTTTTCCTCAGGCAGTGTATTTTTAGTTTTGTGTGGCATCATGATTAGGATGAGGACAAAATGGTTAAAAGGATGTAGGACATGTTTCAAATGCTTCAATTTCAATTACAGTCGCGTCCTTAGGTCTTTCGTGGACATAATATTTGCTTGTGGATTGCTGAAGGCTTAGTGATATAACTTACAAAAAATATAAAGCATGAGCATCACCATTATTGAATTTCCAGCCACATTTATTGAGAACTTTCCCATAGTTCCAAATGCAGGTGTCACATTAGTCACAGCCAGTTGATTAGTCTCTGCGACTGAAGTGCCTGCTCTAATAATAAACCTTGTGTTAATTAGTTTTTTTCTCTTTTTCCGTCATGAGCTAGAGCTGATGCCAATTCAGCCTACTCAGCTTTTATTATAGCATGCTGCTGAACATAAATCAATATAATTTACATAGTCATATCAATAAGTAAATGCTGTGGACACATTTCAATTTTTTATTTTATCTCCCACCTCAGTTTTTCAGTTTAATTTACTATACAGTGAGTATTTACATTTTTTCATCTTGAAGCCTGAAAAGAAGACACACAAAATATTTTTTCCAGCTGTACTTTCTCAATAAGTGAAAAAATAAAACCAGAACAGTTCAGAAAAAACGGATCACTGAGATGGTTAGGGGATCACCCCCCTCTTAAAATTACTTAGGTGCAAAGAATCACCACCACTGCACACCAGTTGTAATGATTCAGTTCAGCATAAAAGCAGCTTTTCTTAGAACATTCCAGTGCTTGGAAGTGTCAGTCAAAGCAAAACTTCAACTATAAGCGGCAAGGAACTGTCAGAAGATCTCATGGATAAAGGTATAGATGGGCACAAGTTGGGAGATGTAAACAAAGGCTTTATCAATTCCTAGAACCACAGTAAAGTCTTAATCAAGGAGTGGAAAGTGACTGGTAGTAGCAAGACCTTCCTGGATCAAGCTGTTCCTCCAAATTGGATGGAAGAGTGAGGAAGGGAAACTGGTCAGAAAGGCCACCAAGAGGCTTATAGCAACCTTGAAGCAGTTAAAGTTGGCAAAGAATGGTTATTGTGTCAGTTTGTCAACAGTCATACCTTGTATGGAAGGGTTGCACGAAAAAAAGCCAAGTGTTGCTTGAGCTTTGCCAAATGGAAGATGGTGTAATGTTTATATAAGACAAAAATCTAACTATTTTGCCTCAATGCCTACAGGTATATCTGGCTGAAAGCCTATACAGCATAAAATCAAAAGAACACCATACCCTGGTGCTTGGAGGTGGTATCATCTTGTTGTGGTGGTGTTTCGTTGAAGCAGGAACTTGTCAAGGTAGAAGGAAAAATGGATGGGACAAAATTCTTGAGAAACCTGCGGCCTTCAACCAGAAAGTTCACTATTCAACATGACAATGACTTGAAACTAACCACACAGTAGCTGAAGGAAAAAAAGTTATTGCACTTGGGTGTTATAAGTTGCACCGAGCAAATACAGCTGGAAAAATATTTTTTGGGAGTGTTTTTATTTCAGGCTGCAAATTAAGTGTGAATAATTTGAAAGATTTGTAGTTTTTGTGGTTTTTTTTACTCTCCCTAACCGTTAAGTGGATTTTTGGACTTTTTAGTTCTAGTGAAACTAAGGAAATTGTAATGCTACAGAATACAGAGACATGGTGTACAATTATGTTCTTCCAATTGTGTCAACAGTGTGAGCAAGACCCAGATATTCACATACTTGGATAAAATAAAGTGCAGCATGTGAAGGTGCTTTATGAAGGGTTAATGATCCGAAGGTTGGAGGTTCACGCCCCATTATCAGCACTGTTGGGCCCTTGAGCAAGGCCCTTAACCCTCAATTGCTTAGCTGTATAAAAATGATAGTTATAAGTCACTCTGGATAAGAGCATGATAAACTCAGTAAAATAAATTGTACAGCTATACTTGCTTTTTTTACTATGCAGAGCTGCTACTCACAAAAATATAGAAGTCAACACCGTAAGAAATTACCTCATGACGTACAAAGGACACAAATAGAACGTTCCAAATGGATCCACATCAGCTGATCATTGTGGATATTGGATGTTACAGACAGGCCTGTCCAGTATTTCTTCTGATATTTTGATTGGCTAAAATTATATATCAATTTACACAGTTTTTTAAAAACACAGTTTTTACATAAATATTAACATGTATAAAGTTAAAAGATTTTTCTTTATTTATATAGGAATTGTTAAAGGGTTTAAATTAGTTAGTAGTGTCATGTTTTGAGGTGTCATTGTTACAAAGCATGCAATCATAGACCTGAAATCGAGCCATCATGACAGATGATGCTGTACATTTGCTGTTTTGAACAATTTTGAACTATCAGCTGCATCTAAAACGTTGAATGAACCGAGATTTATTGAATCTCTCTCTCTCTCTCTTTCGCTCTCTCTCTCTCTCTCTCTCTCTCTCTCTCTCTCTCTCTCTCTCCTCGTGTGTGTGTGTGTGTGTGTGTGTGTGTACAGGAACAAGCAAAGATCATCGAGCCTCTAGACTATGAAAATGTGGTATTTCAAAGGAAAGCGCAGATCCACAGTGATCCTCAGAGGGACCTGCTGCTGTGGCCAGCTGATGACGTCTCAGTGAGTTCACTAAAAATAGCTCTCACTATAATACTCTAGAGCTCAGTGCAGGCGGCTTTAAGAAAACACTGCCAGTATTAAGTATATTTAACACCACGGGGAGGACCTTTAACCCAAGAACTTACTCTAACATAATAAAGTCAGTGAAGCAGTAATTCGTTGTGGGGTATAATGAGAATATAATACAAATATAGAATTGGGAATCAAGTACATAAATCTCTTGATATTTGATAGCTGTATGTTTACTGTGTGATAGAGATGAGTGCTTACTTTTATTTCTACGCGTGTACACTGATTTTTTTGATTTTCCATATGTTGGTTGATAAGAAGCTACAAGCATCCTGGGGCAGAACGCCTTTTAAACAGCCACTCAGTGCTTGCTGTATTCAATATTTCTTTATTTCTGGGTTGTTCAGGAGTTACAAATCGATCGTCAGAGAAGAACGACGGTCTCTTCTGTACCTCAGAATGCTGAGCAAGAAGCTAAAAGCCTGTTTGCAACAGAGGTACTTTGCAGAAAGTCTGACTCCTACTAAGAAAAACCTTGACTAATACATATTCCTGGACTAAACACAGGGTTTTGTCACACTTTCCTACCCTATTCATGCTTTTATGAGTACATCTGGTGCTGTGAAGTAACTGCTGAGTCTTTTTTTTTTTTTTGCAGTGCATCAAAATGTACAACACTGTGTGGTACACGACCAATTACAATTATGAGGCTTACTCAGGATGTTTTCGCTCTCTACCCAGGTATGATGTTCCAGCTTCCTCTTTTTCTTCTTCTTTTAACTGATTGTTTTGCGTCAGTGTACAAAATGTTGCCTTCAATGTTTCAAATGTTTGAGCCCTAAAACTATGTAAATAACTCACTTATAATCTTTAAACAATTACTTTATTTGCACAGAAACTTATAAGTAATGTTTTTGCTATAGCACAGTAAATTCTTTTTTTTTTCAGTTAAACCGTAGCAATCTTTGTCACCGCAGATATTAGTAAATTCTTTATAGATTCCATGTGTCCATTTGATTAAAGGAACAATTGTGCGCATACATGATAACTTGGCAGTGCATCACTGACTCATACAAAATGGAAAGGTTAGAGATCACATGCTCTTCACTCTTACTCACCTCACAATGACGTTTTCTAATACCATTGGTGCGTGAATTGCACCAGTAACCATTAAGCCATGGCTGCCCCCATTGTCATTGATTTCATTTTATTTCTGATAGATAACACTGTATATCATCTTTATTAAATATGCCTGGGAAGACAATGGGGCCCTTAAGGGGCCTCGCAAAAAATCTTAGCAAACAAAGTCTGTACATCACCACTCGCCTTAGATTTTGACACACACAGATTTTGTTTTTAGATTCCTGCTTCTGGTGCCAAATTTTAACCTTGCCATCTACACATCATTACAATAATCAAGATTCATTATACTGTGCAGCAGTTTTCATTTATTTTATTTTGTGTTTCTTTTTGAGCCTCTGCTCGGTGTGGCCTTAAAGTCCTGCTGTGGAACCTGATTGGTTCTTCTGATGTAGCCCATCCAATTCAAAGTTTATTATGTCGGTTTGTTTGCTTGTTTTTTTTTAAATGTAGATTCCTATTAGCAAAATTCTTCTTGGGGTGTACTCAAATCCCATGTAACGATACAAAAACACATACTTAAAAGAATTATTGAATAATGAAGGTTCTAGTTAGGTAGTAATTGTTAGGTTTTAATTTCAAACTGTTTATGTGGCTCCTGAGTGGCACATCGACAAGGCGCATCAACCCGGAGATTGCAAGTTCAAATTAGCGGATGTCCATGGAAGCTAATTGGCCGAGCGCTCTGGCATACAATCACTTCCCTGTCACTCACAGCGATCACCAGCCAATCACGGGGATCTGTGAGCTCATTTGTACAAGGGGGCGAGTTTTGCTTTCTCTCCGAGTGCAACAGTTCGAAAAGTAGCGGGTGGCAGCATTGCATGTCACGGAGGGGGCATGTGCATGCTTATGCCCCTCCCTGGTTGGTGGTGGTCGTGTGATAGGGGAGGGGATACTTGACGGGTAAGGAATTGGGAAATATATGAAAAGCACGGTTTATGTTTTTCTGTTTGATGATATAATTAGGGGGTGTATTCCATTCTTTTATTGCTCTAGACTTACCTGAATGTTGCCTAGCTATTTAAATTAAGTCAAGGTAAAACATCCTCTAGCTGCAAGCCTAGTTGCATTATTATGTAGGTTTGCACAGCATGATCTTTTTTCATAACAAGTAAAAAACTTCTTTGTTGTAATGATATTTTTCCTAAAAAAAACGTCACTGGCCATTGTGGGGTGTTTTTCCTTTCACTGCAGAGCTAAAGACTGGATATTTGATTTCCCATAGCCATAGCCAAAACAATCTTGCTGTAATATCCTGTGCCTGTCTCATCAGCAAGACATTTCTGCCAACAGAACTGTTGTCCATTAGGTGTTTCAGCAGTTTCTGCTGTACTCAAGTTTCAGAATTTCAGCAGTTTCTGGAATACTGAACTCAACCCTGAGAGTTTTTGCATTTTGATTCCAGTATGAACTTTACCTCAAGCTCTGCGGCTCTCTTTCATAAATCATTATTTTGTGACTCGCCACATAATTGACTGATGAGCATTACATGATTGTAAATCATGTAGGTGTAAAGGGCTTCCAAAGGTACCCCACCTTCGCCTAGTGTCAGCTGAGATACACCTTTAATAGTAGGATTAAATGGTTTGGCAGGTGAGTGAGTGTTTAAAATGGGGATTTTACTAACGTAGATGCTGGGCATTGAGCCTGGCTTAACATCCAAACAGGTGACAAATCAAAAGAAAACAAGCTATTTTTTATTTTATGTAATGTATATAAAAATATTATTTATATATAATGGCAACATATTTTATAGGCCACACAATTTTTACATTTATTTATATAGATATATTATATAAATGTATTTATTTGACATATTCCCCACTGGACATTTTAGCCCTTGATATTTTCACATGCGATATTGGCTCAAGGGCAGTGGACGTTCATTGCTTTCTCCAGGAAGTAAAAAACAACGATGACGCATTTTGCAGATGAAAATTATGTACACATTTACTTTCATATAGAGTTCAGAAGTGAGATATGATCACGTGATCAATCGAGATGTGCGCAGAAATTATAGATATTTGTAATTTTTAATTCTAAACTTTTTTAATGATCGTGACATGAACTCGTTGGTTTGGGTTGTGCAGGGCAAGTAAACAAGCAGCAAACAACATTTTAGGTGATAAAACTCCCCGAATACTAAAGGCTCTTACCTTTTACTGGTGCCTTTGGCAATCTGTCCGTTGTCATCCTTTAACTTTTTATGAATAAATTCCTTAGGAACAGTGTCCAGATTTAGACATAAAAGCTTGGGCTTTGTGCCAAGTAGTTCTGCCTGAAGGTGATGCAGATAGCAGGTCGGCTTGAAGTGGTATTTGCAGACTACTGAATTGCGTCCGAAAGGAAACGTTTTTGGAGTATGGCTTGTGACGCTGTTATGTTGTTTTCTGCAATTTCTTGCCTTGTTGTTTGTACAGCCGTATGCTTTGTACTCCGCCATATTCCTGGTGACACAGCTAAGTAATGGCTGATAATGTGTTAATGTTGATAATGTTTTAGACTGACGTCTGCTCCATACCGCCCAGCCAATGGGACAAAACAACGAGTTCACTTCACTACAAGGGCTGGGATAGATAATGAAGAAGACAACATGTCACTACGCATGCCTAGTATAAATAGTAGTGTGGCAGCACTCACAGGTACTTGACAAGAAGTAAGGACGGAAACGCTGACGTCACACATGATTGTTTTAAAGGGCTAGTAATGCAAATTCACCACATGTAGCCTTTAATTATTTAGTTTGCGCCGAGTTGTGATGGCTTCTTTTAATTTATTTTATGCCAAATTTTAATTTATCCCAAAATTCAGAAATAGCTCCGGCTTAGGTTAAAATTTTTAGTGTAGTCAGTTGTTCCAGTGCTCTGTTTACATTTTGGCTTTCTTTTCTGTTCCAGTAAAGGGACCAAGACTGAGAAACTCCCATACCACGTGTTTGAGACTGATGAAGGAGAGGAGGTAAGCAGACTTCACTTTGTGTCTGTTATTCTGAATTCCTGAACAGTGAGCTGAAATCTGCTGTTAAACTGGAATCTGTGAAACGGCAATGTTACTTTTAACCCTGGGTGTTACACTATCCACGAGCAGGCAGGGTTTGTTGGATCTAGCTGTGCAGGAGCCACATGGACACTGATCTAATAAATTCCTCTGACCTCGGTTTCTTTTAGTTATGATGTGTGATTAGATTGCTAAGAGGAAAATCAAAATCACATGTCTAGAGTTAGCACAGAGGCCTTTTCAGTGGCTCGAGGCTCTCACACTATAAATAACCTCAAATGAAACATCTGCTCGATCTGGATGATACAAGATGGAGGAAACAAGTGACTATTAAAGACAAAAGTATTGCTTTTCTCCATGTTTTGTGTGTCCATCATGCATCAATGCCATTAGGAGGCTGTTCTAATTTTAAACAGCTTTGTACCTTTCTCTGTGGAATTGCTGAGAGTTTGATGTCATGATTCATGTTGTGTCTTATAACCCTGCAAATAATTTCCAATATTTTTCTCTGGTATTAGCTACTTCAGTGATATTAGTGTAGGCCTATATATACCTATTAAAATTAATGAATGATTCTGAAAATAAAGGATTTTACTCTGTAGAGTGGTCAGGGGAAGAGAGGAAGCCAGAGAGCAATTGATCCTTTAGTCTCAGAGCACTGAGGGGAGGCGGGGTGGGGGGTGGGAGCAGGAGGGCATGTACTTGGACAATCACATTACAGTAGAGAGCTAGAGAAAAGCACATTGATATAGGGCGCCAGGCCACTTCAATTACATTACAGAGATATATGCGCACAGACACACACACACACACACACACACACACACACACACACACACACACACACAGTGAAACAGAGAGAAACTGTGCACAAATTAGATTGAATTATTGTCAGTACCAAAAGTATTTACAACCAGATATAACATTTAATATGGATTACTGATATTTTACTTTTCATGGGAAAATAATAGCAGGCAATCTGTTCTAGTGGAAATTAATAATTTTTAATAATAAACTGCTGCTACAAAGATAATTTGATTGTTGAAACCCTACAAAACATAAGACCTAAAGGAAGACATAAGGACATGTCTGAATACGTTGCTATGATTGTAAGATAATAGAATGAGAAGTCATTTTTAATTTGCTTTGTAGCAGGGTTGTAAAAATTAAATTCTACTAAATTTTTGGCATAAGTAGCGATCTTGGCATGAAAACATCAAGTATGTTTGCTGGTTATAGAACAGTAGCAGACCCCTTTATGAACAACACTCAAGATAGAAGTTAAACAAATAACCCTTCACTAGGATCTGATTGTTGCCTGGCCAATTGCATTAGCGGAATTAATCGATGCTGGTCAACCCTGAAATTAGCAAAGAAAATAGGAAAATTTAGTTAAATATAGCCAGTAAATGACAACAAATGTATCAACATGCTTTTTCAAATTAGCCGTAGTTTATGTGTTCTAAGGAGTGCAAGGAACTGGCTAATTTTAGATAAACCTAAATTAAAAAAAAATATATTAATGTGTCTAAATAAAAATGTAAATGATAAGAAGTATATTTTTTTGGAGGAAGAGTGGGTATTTGATTTGAGTAATGGAGCAGAAAAAGAGTAAAGAGAACAAAATAGTAAAAAGCACAAATGGGAATAATATTATGAAACATTTTTTGACACTGGCCCTTGTGAGTATACAGTACTCGTTCATTCATTCATTCATTTTTTGAGCTGCTTAATTTTAATTAGGGGCGCAGGGAGGCTGGCGCCCATCTCAGTGACACCCTGAACAGTTCGACAGGGAAATGCAGGGCCAGTATACAATACTG
>JBCNYG010000010.1:5108352-5121511 GCA_039654305.1 Porochilus rendahli | reverse complement strand
AGCTAAATATGTAAATACAGTAAAGTAGAGCTAAATATATATATATATATATATATATATATATAGAAAAATATATATATATTATATATATAGTAGTGTATATATATACATAGTGGATGTATGCTGTTACAAAATATACTTTGCCATAGTGAAGAAAGTGTTGCTGTAGGCCCTTAGATGCCATTTAGAATATATGGTCTAATATCAATTCTCAGACTCAGCCAGGTCAATTACGGATTGTCCAAACTTGCAAGACTTGAATTGAGATTAAATATTAGCCTCCCCTCACGTTCACACTGGTTAATGCCAAATTTTCATGGAAATGACCATAGATCCAGTTTTCTGTCGTATGTTTGTTTTGTAAATGAGGGCCAATGGGTGGCTTTTAAACGGAACCTCACGTTGAAGATTTTTTTTTCTGATGCAGTGATTCCAGTTAGATTTATTTGCTCATTTATTAATGAAACAGGATGAAACTGGATAAAAATTTCTCTGCTAATTTTGAAAAATGTATGTGTTTAACACTCCATCAGGCGAGGAACATTGCAGTCTCCATTCAGTTCAAAGATTCCGATGAAGAGGGGGCAGGTCCACTCAAGGTAAAGCGCACATCTCTTTTTTTTGTGCTGCTTAAGGCTATTTTGTCAGTCTTGCTCCTGGTTAATAAATGAATGATTATATAAGGGTTACGTGAACTGAAAGGGCCGAATTACATTTGGATACTCAGGCTGCAACAGCAGTAAATAAAATGCACATTTTAGTAATAAAAGACTGTTTATTTAGTATTGACTCAATTTGCCTAAATATGCAAACACATCCTTTTTTACTGGAACTGACTATCAAAGGAGTTAATGTCAAACCATGTAGTTTAATTTTAACCATTATCCTTTATCTATTCCAGTGTATCTACGGCAAACCAGGGGAGCCATTGTTCACCACAAGTGCTTTAGCTGCTGTGCTGCATCACAATCAAAGCCCAGACTTTTACAATGAGGTAATCTTTATTACCTCCACCAAGGAGGTTATGTTTTTACCGCCATTGGTTTGTTTGTTTGTTTGTCTGTCTGTTAGCAAAAGTACTCAAAAACATATGAATGGATTTTAATGAAATTTTTAGGATGAGTCAGAAATGATACAAGGAACAATTTATTAAATTTTGGCAGTGATCCAGATTATTGCTGTGTCCGGACCATACCAAAGCGTAACTTCTGGGCTTGCGTTTGATGGTGTAATCTCATTCCTTTACCTTTCTGTACAACTTTTAGGCCAATTATCACAAAAAATAATACAATTAATACTTCCCACTTAACAGCACTGTACTGAATGGCATTGGTGGAGGTCTGCGCTCTTCGAGTACTTTTCTAGTTAGTTATATTATACACAGCAACAGTGCAATTTGATTGGCTGTTTGACTGGCAAATTGCACCAAGGTGTAAATTATACCTCCCAGCAACCCTGGTAGGATTAAGCAGTTCAGCAAATGAGTGCGTGAGTATAAATATATAATCATCATTTTTATGAGTATTTCATAACATAAGTTGTACTTCTTTGATAAGCGAGATGCACTGAGCCTGAGGTGCATTTTTGTAGTATGTACTACACAGAAACAATAGCACAAAAACACACTATGAGAAGATTATTATTGTTTAGTTTTTAAATATTTTAACACAGTTTGGTAAACTCTGGGTGCTCCAAGCCAACAATTAATACAGTATATCAAATAAATAACAATGAATAAATAAATTAAATATTTTCCAAAACAACATTTTCAGCCTGCCCCAAGAGGCCTCTAAAATAATGAGTTTAATCCTAAGATGAATCTTCGACACTGAGGCGTAGTGGTTAGCACATCTGCCTCACAGCAAGAAGGTTCTGGGTTTGAGTCCTTGGCTTGGGTGTGTTTTTGTGTGTGGAGCTCGCCAGACAACTGCAGGGTCAAAATATGTACAACTATACACATTCACTCTCACACCTAGAGGTGATTTAGAACAGCCAATTAGCCTACTGTACAGTTTTTAGACTGTGGGAGGAAACTGGAGTACCTGGAGGGAACCCACGCAAGCCACGATGATGATTCTAGAAATGAAGATAGTATATACATTAAAAATGTACCTTCAGATATTGTGAGGGTGATTTGACGATGCAAAATTTTAATGTTGAAAAAAGAGTTTTTAATGATTATATATATATAGTAAACTACGTGTAGGGAGGGTTTAAGGAATATTGGAACACCAGAGCATTGCTTTTGAATGCCCAGAAAAAATATATACATGGATATCATATCACCAAATGTGACATGTATACTAAAGAATTTACAACATGTTAAAGGCCTCCCAGCAGAGATATCGGTCACAAGTTTTCCAATTAAATCTATTGTTTTCCAGTACTAATTTAGTACTGTTTTTGAATACTTTCTTAATTTTTATTACAGGAAAATGAACCAAGTATCAGTGGGAAGCTATTTTAAGGTCGTTTCCAATGGTTTTAATCTTAATAGAGCCTTTCGACTTTAATTTTCATGTTTTACTTACCTAGACATACTAATTAACATGAATTTTTTTTTTCAGGCTCAATAATTTTGAAACCATTACCTCATTTTTGGCAAATAATTGTTAATTATTTTTTCAGAAATATCAAAACATCCCTTTAATGAGCCTACTTTTATTCCTTCTTATATAAAACGAAGCACTTAGCATTAAAAAACAAGCCTGAATTGTGAACTTAACATACAATTCAGCTCAAATTATGGAAATAGAGAAGCACTGACTCATTTTATCAACAGTGAAAATCAGATGGTATCAGGTCATTCTTGTTTATTCTGTTTAAAGTCACAAGACACCCACTTTCACAAAAGGGCATGATTTTTAGATACAGAACTACTATTGCTGATGGCACTAGGAAGTGAAACACAATACACGTCATTGGCATGAGCTTGGACTCAAAGCCTGTATGTTCTGTGACTGCCACCTTGTGGTAAATGGGAGATTTGTATACTTATCTCTTGTAATCTGTTATAATTATTCATTTGCTAACCACTTATTCCTGCTAGAGATAAAGGGGTGGTACACCCTGAACAGCTTGCCAGTTCATCGCAGGGCCAACACACACACACAAAGCTATTTACCCCCACACTCACACCTAGGTGCAATTAGGAACAGTCATTCAGCGCAATATGCATATCTTTGGAGTGTGGGACAAAACTAGAGACCCCCAAGGACACCCATGAAAGCATGGGAAGAACATGCAAATTCCACACGAGCTCAGGACTCAAACCCAGGACAGGAGAGATTATGATTTTACCCACTGGTGTTTAGGGACAAAGGCAAAAGCACCATTAGAATGTTTTTTCTGATTATACTGATAAAGTTAATCTCTTATAACATTAAGTGTTTCTTTTTGTGTAGATTAAAATTGAGATGCCAATTCATGTTCATGAGAAGCATCACATTCTCTTCACCTTCTACCACATCAGCTGTGAGCTCAGTAACAAGGCCAGCTCCAAGAAGAAAGAGGGAGTAGAGACACTGGGTAAGAATGGGTGTGTATGCACATGTACATTCATGTGTGTGGGGTGAATATCAACCTTTACTCTTAAAATTGTCCCTCAAAAACCTAATACTGCATTACAGTGGGGTATGCCTGGGCACCATTGCTAAAGGATGGGAGGATACAGTCTTCAGAGCTACAGCTTCCTGTTTCTGTTAATTTACCTGCTGGTTATCTTACTGAAAAGAACCAAGACTCTAGAAGGGTAGGTTCAACATTTTCTGTAATCCTATACATCCTATGCTTTGTATATACAGAGACCGGCCATAAGTAAATAGACATCCGAAATTTCAGATTGAATATTTGCTGCTCGAATGAGAGACTTGCATCTTGCAGCTCGTCATAATATCCCATTTGATGAAGATTTGTGAAGAGAGTGCTATTTTCATTAAAGGGGCTATTAAAGACGAGCAACACAATGCAAGCCTCTTCTTTGACCAGCAAATATTCATTCTGAATATGTATTTTGTATATACACGTGTGTGTGTGTGTGTGAGAGAGAGAAATGTTATATAAATGTTACCAGGACTCTTCTTCATAATGAATTCTGCTTGATTTTGGTCAGTTGCTCAATCAATTCGTTTTATTTCTGCCACAAGTCACCAGACATCAAATGGGTGGACAATGCAAAACCCTTGTTCAAAGTCAAGACTTATGCCGCATCTACAATTTATACTCAGGTGAGCTTTATTTACTATAGGGATAAGCTGTTAAACAGGTTAGATGTTCTGAATGTTAAAGTAAAATGAAAGGCAAGCCAAACACTCCTTACACACATGCATATATGACTGTTTACTATTTAATTTGGGTTTCATTTCCCTTTTAACCCAATTAACACACTTTTATGTTCGGTCTCGTAGGATTTGCACCTCCACAATTTCTTCCACTATTGCCAGCAGAGGAAGTCTACATCAGAGGGGAACCTGACTGAGTTCATCAAATATTTAAAGGTGGGAGCTTTCACTAGACCAAAACCAAAATAAGGATGAATGCAAATCCATTATTTGGATTAAACAGATAATATCTTCTAAATAAAAACGAATGCACACAGAGATAGCAGTGGCCTTAATAACTCGTATTTAAGTAAACAGTTTATTTATTAAACGTCTGGTCTACCCCATGTACACTTGCTGTATTCAAGTCCACAAACAAATATGAAGATTTTTGAGCACCAAACAGATACAGTTATTGTCATCACGTTCCACTTCATGACCAAAGTGAGTAAAGGTGTGTCCAGAGAATGGCCATAATGCAGAATGTTAAATATATAAGAGATGTTCAGAGGGTGGATATAAATGCAAAAGTGTACTTTATAAAAATATTATAAATATATAAATATCAGACTTATAAATAATGCTTTATTATTATTTCCATAGTAACAGAATCTGTATGGTCTGTGTATGGTACACATTCCACATATTACATAAAGCATAAGGGTAATAATAAATAAAAGAAAAAACAAAAGAAAATACTTATAAATGTTAATATAATGAAACTTGGGCGGCATTGTGTGGTGGTTAGCATGTCCGCTTCACAGCAAGAAGATCTTAGGTTTGGGTCCTTGGCCCCGGGCATTTGTATGTAAAGTTTGCATGTTCCCCTATGCTTGCATGGGTCTTCTCCAGGTACTGTGGTTTCCTTCCACAGTTCAAAAGCATGCACATTAGGCAAATTGGCTGTGCCAGCTTGCCTGTAGGTGTAAGTAAGAGTGTGAAACCTTGTGTATGCTCATTCGCCACTTTCGCCCATTGTCAGCTGAGGCTCCAACGTTTTTATATATATACTGTATGAGGTACAATTCCTTATGCATTATTATTTGTGTGGAAATCTAATTCATAGGGTCTTGGTAGGGCATGCTTGCATTTTGTATTACTCCCATCACAAAGGAAGTGCAAGGTGCACTTACAGGTGTAATACCGAAACATAACCTAAATGAAATGTATTTGTTTTCTGGGTGTAACTTTTGCATCAGCTATTTCCTCCTTCTCATTCTGTGGCAGTGCCTACATGCTGTGGAGACTCAAGTCATCATTAAATTCTTGCCCACCGTGCTTGTACAGCTCTTCCAGGTTCTCATTACAACAAGCAAAGAGTCTCAAGAGATTGCCATCAATGCCACACGGTAACTTGGGTGCTGTTTGGGTTGAGTTGTGGCTGATCTAAAAAATATGCATTCAAAGCCAAATTAACAACTCTTTTATTCCAATGTTACACTCATGCATGGTGTATATGTAGACTGAGGATGGTAGTACTAACAGATAGTAATATTTTCCATAGTGTGATTATTCACATTGTGTCCCAGTGTCATGAAGAAGGGCTGGAGCACTACCTTCGCTCTTTTCTTAAGGTAGATGATATTTATTATTGTCTCTCAGGTAAATAATTCTCTTTTCCTACATTTTTTTCCGTTTGTAGGCTGTTTTGCTAATTACTGGTCTTTGTTACATGAAATGGTTAATATATAGCTAGGGGCAAAAATGTGAAATCACTTTTAATGGTGACTCAAATTAAAAGTGGTCTCTTAATTTTTCCATGTATGCATGTAAGTAGTTATGTGTTAAGTGTTAATAGATATAAATTTTTTTATCCAAACTTTTTAAATATGAATTGGTATTTACTAAAATGTCTCTTTTTAGTATGTATTTCTCGCAAACAATGGAGCATCTGGGAACTCGGGAGCCACACATGAAGTATTAGCCACAAATGTGACTGCAATTCTTAAGCAGACTGCAGACTTCAACACCTGCAACAAGCTCCTGAAGGTATTAATATTATTATTAATATTATTATTATTATTATTATTATTATTACTACTACTACTACTACTATTATTATTATTTTTATTAGTAGTATTTTTATTATAATTACTACTACTATTATTATTATTTTTATTAGTAGTATTTTTATTATAATTACTACTACTATTATTATTATTCATTCATTTATTTTCTGAACCACTTAACCCTAATTAGGGTTTTCTGGTTTTCTCCCAGCCCAAAAAAACATTACATTGCAGTACATGGCTTACCAACTGTTGCTAGCTCCTAGGTATGAGTGTGCGTGTGTGCGTGCGTGCGTGTATGTCCACACATGGTGCCCTGCAAATGAATGATTTGCAATTAGAGGTGTGTTTCTGCCTTTCATCCACTGTTCCCAGAATAGGCTTTGGATCCTCTAACCCTAACCAAATTCTGAAGATGAATAAATAAATGAATGAATGAATGAATAACTGAAAATTAATTTACTTGATCTTTTGTTCCTGGGTATTAATTTGCTTTCTTTACTAAAAGTAATGGACTTGTGCTTATTTGTCATATATATTTCAGTACTCATGGTTCTTCTTTGAAGCGATGGCTAAGTCAATGGCACATTATCTCTTAGAGGGCAACAGAATGAAGGTTAGTGCCTTTTTTCTCATTTATAGTTTACACTCGTTTATGATACATTTTATATAATTTTTTTATAATTAAAATTTTTACTTCAAGAGGTAGGATACAGCTTTAAGGTGCATTTATTTTGTAATGGTACTGAGTGTGTAGTAAGTTCTCCTTAACACCAGAAGAAGTGAAATTCTAAGTCTCAAAAGCGACACCCATTAGTACACTCTTCTTTTTCGACCACCAGCTCCATAATTGTTGAGATTGCAATCTGACTGGTCTTCCACACATCAATACATGTCTACTTTTGTGGTCTGTTTTCCAGGAAAGGGAATAATAAATGAATAAACAATTTACTTTGTTCTTTTTGGAACAATATATACTGCATTTACTGTGTTTTCAAAACATGAATGTCATACTGCCTTTAAAATATTTAAAAAAAAATGTTCAAAGCTGGTAATTATAAGCTAATAAGATAATTTGTTGTGTTTGCTGAGTCAGGTAGATAATTTTTAGCTAGTAGATAATTTTTTTAAGAAAAGCTGGCATATCTTTGCTCGTGTTTTCTATGACTTCTTTTAAAACGTTTGTAATTTTAGAGCTAAAAAAGAGAAGCATAATGAGTAAATTAAAGAAGAAGCTGCTCAGAGTACAAGCTCAGAGTACAAGCTTTATATTCCTCTTACAGATGCCAAGAGCACAGAGGTTCCCAGATTCATTCCAGCAGGCCCTGCAGTCGCTGCTGCTTTCTATCATGCCTCATATCACCATACGCTATGTAGAGATTCCTGAAGAGGCTCGTTGTGTCAACATCAGTCTGGCCAATTTCATTAAGGTATGTGTATGTACTTTCTTACTGTCATGCAGAGTAGTATTAGATGGCAACAAACTACTTTCATGCTGGAAGGCAAACAAATCAACATTATATGGGTGATTATATTATTTTGCTTTTGGTCAATATAAGCTTTTTTTACAACTTAATATTTGTGACATTCATGTTATACGATTCTGTCTGGGTTAGATACGGTGCATCAGACCTTGGACATCCCTCCTATCCATAAAGCTATTGAAATGTATATTAAAATCATAACTACAGTTACACAGTAATCTTACTGTAAACATGTTTTTACATTTTCAAAATGCTGATGCAGCTATAGAAGATGAATTTATTAAGATCGTCCTCACTTTATTCTATTTTAAGCTCAAATCTACCCCCTCTTATTAAGCAGTAACAAATACACAGTGTAACCTTTAGGCCTAATAGCATTATAATGTAATTGTGTATACTTTCCAGTAGGAGTGTAAACCTCAGGCTATTACATGACATACAAGTCATCAAGATTTTTGTTGTGATAACATGCTAAGATTCCTGGGCTAGGTTTTAACCACACGTGTGCCTCTGTTCACCCAGCAGTTCAAATAAATACTGGTAAAAAATACTGGGCAGGTAACCTGTGATGGGCTAGTGTCCCATTCAGTCGAACTCCTAGTCGCTTCACACTGCAGAAACTGAGGATAAGCACCGGCTTGATGAGCCGGTAGGCTCGGGTGTAAAAAGCCCAACAGATACTATTTAATCTCCTTCAGTACAATATAATCTGATTGGATATACTTTCCTCGAGTTGTTATATGTTCCACTTTGTTCAGAGTTCTATCATGGGTAAATCCAAGCATTCCCTAATGAACGATGATGTATAGAAGGAACTTCACTTCATTGCTTGACGCTAACACTGCACGAAGCTAGCCAAGTTTAATTAAATAAATTCTTGGACTTTTTACCTGCACAGTAAGATTTCCAGAGTAAAATGAACTTTTAAAACTCAGAGTTTATTTTACTCTGGAAATTTTACTGTGTGATGGCTATCTAGTTATTTTACCATTATTTTGTACTTGACACTGCTCCTAAACAATATTATATTAAATGATAAACTATATTTTTACCTAAACATTTTGTTAAACGTATAAGAGTAGGTAAGTATGTAGTTATTTTCTATTATTTTCTTATTTTTAACCATGATGCCAGACAGAACTTTTTTCAGTAGCTCTCAGCTATGCAGTGTTATATACCTTCATGTTCAGTGCTTGTGCTTTGAACTGTCCTTATAGTGTTTTAGTTAAAATGCACAAAGGCTTCTTTCTCTCCTTACAGCGCTGTTTGACCTTCATGAACAGAGGATTTGCATTTAGTCTTGTGAATGACTACATGTGTGGATTCAGCCAGAAAGATCCCAAGGTAAGAAGTACAGTGCAGATGTATTGGATTTAAGGCAAGGGCATTCCATAATGTTGGGTGTAGGTTATTTAGGGTTATTTATTACAGTACTGCTTTCCAGAGATAGGCTGGCTCATATTGCTTTGGCATTAAAATATTATAGTCAGTAAACTTTATAATTATATAAAGTAGTAGTGTCTGTATAATAATACAGACTGTGAATGAAAATTAATTTACCCCATTTATTGATCACAAATCCAGGTCATACTTGGCAACAACCTTGCGCAATATATGTAGTTTATCATTTTTATGTTTGTTTTGTGATTTGGTTTATTCATTTTCATACATTTCATTTATAGATATTTCATATTCATATATTCATAGTCATACTATCCTTTTTAGGAATGATTATTGGCAGATGTCAATGTACCTAATTATTGCTACACCCAAGGTGAACCTTAAAGTTAACTTTAGCAACCAAAAGGAAACTTTTTAATTTTTTTGGTTAATTATTCATGCATGTATTTTGAAGAAAACTTTATTTTCCTCACGGGGATCATCAGAATCTACCTAGAAGGTAATTGGTTGAAATAAATTTTAGGAGGACATTTATAGGTATTAAACACACACACCCACACACACTTTTAATCTGACATAAAAAAAAACCCCAAAATAAATAAATAAATAAATAATAAGTTAAAAGAGCAGTATTTGATCACCAAAGTACTTAAATATATTAATCCATTTATCCATTATCTAATCTAGCAGGAAATTCGAGCAGGACGCAGGGTACACACACCTATGGACAATTTAGAGTATTATTAAATATAATATATTGATATTGTTATTACAGTAATTATATATTATGTGCATGTAATATAGAGTGCTTTAGTATTTAACCGATATGTCTAGACTGTGGGAAGAAACTGGAGTGCCTGAAAGAAGCCCACACAAACACAGGGAGAACATGCCAACTCCACACAGAAAAATCCTTTCCGAGATTCCAACCCATAACCTTCTTACTGTGAGAAGACAGTACTAACTACTGCTACTGCAAATTAACAAGATTTGAATAAAAATAAGAAAATAGTTATTCCAAATTTGTTAGAAATAAAAACAAAAGTATATGATTATATTATATTTCTAACTTTATGACTGAAATTATTTCAAAACATCGATGGATAGATTGTGAGGAAAGAACTGTGTTCTTCCAAGTGATAGTTACGATGTTGGGGGGTTGGGGGTTGATGGATGATGGTTCTATTCAGTTATGTATCGCAATTCTGTTGTGCAGTGATCCCCACACTGGCTGCTATTTTTTTATTTATTTGTATTTAAGGTGTTGAAATGCTGCTATTCTTCTATAGTCCGACAGGTGGCACATTGCAATCTATTCACACATTGGCAGTAAGCACAGCATGACACTCCATGTGGTAGGAGTGAATTATTTTCGAAATTTTTGCAGAAATAAAAATGACCAAACTTTCTTTTCAATGTTTTAAAATTCTAATAAAAAAGCAGAAAAAATATTAATTGAATTGGAATATTTTTAGAATCACGGTACATACAGAATTGCAATACAAAATGAATCAGCACCTGGGTATCGTAATAATATTGTATCGATGGTCCCTAGTTATTCCCATCCCTAACAAGCATTGTCTTCGGGCCTCACACAGGGTACGAGGGCGGGATGAAAAGTTAATAGGCTGAAAAGTTTATAGTAATCCATTTAACGTTTGGTCAAACTCAACAACTGCATCATGGTCAGCCTATGAACTCCTCAGCCTACCCTTGTAAACACATTTTTTCACATCCTAGCTTCTATCTTTCTGTGTTTATCAGAGCTTGGAAAACACATATGTTCCTGAAAGTTTACTTTATGTACTACTAAAATGGAATGATTTTAGTTGTATGAGTCATTTCATTATATTTTCCCCATTACTTTACACATTAATCACATGAATCTTTTGCACATATTCACATTATTACTGTAAATATGACCTATGCATTAGAAAACTATATGACATTTTTCTTAGTTGAGTAAACTCAGTATGTATCGTGTATGCAGTCAGGATGTGTGATGTAATGAAATGCTTGTTGTGTTGACAGGTTTTGACAGAAATGAAGTTCTACTTCCTCATGGCAGTGTGCAATCATGAGCATTATATTCCACTGAACCTGCCCATGGCATTTGGTCGTACCAAGTTACAAAGAGTCCAGGGTAGGTTAATGAATTTGCCACAATTTCTTTAATGTGTATTTTTTTTCTATACTTCACTTGTCCACTAACCTACTACCCCTACTCCCCACTGCACTTTGTCTTGCACACTGAGATCACTTTAACTGCAAACACAGCTTTATACCCACATATAAAAATTTACATAACTAACTGTAATATCTGTGTACGTTTTGCATAAGATGTGTTACATTTTGACATTTATTTAAATAGATTAATCTTACATCCCTTTTCATTGTGGTCATATCAATTTACATCTCTTTTCAGAGCCTTGAAGTGTGGCCCTGTAAAAACAATTTTTACTTTTACTAGTGCCACTTTTACTAGAATTCCTTTGCTGTACAGCTGAATAAGTTTTTTAAATACATGCATAGGATTGTATCTATCAGATGTTTCATAGATACATTTGAAAATCATTTAATAGACAAAAAAGATTAACATCAGAGCAAGTGACATTCTGGTATGATCTTATCAAACAATGTTTGTGCATATCAAAGCTGAATTCTCAGATAGTGAAGCTCTAAATTAGTGCTGCTTATGACCACTTTGAACACCCAAGTTCACCTCCTTCCCTGCACGACGCCGTTTTTTCATTGTCTCTTTTCTGTTTGTTTTTGCTCATTATCAGATTTTATTTCATACGCGGCGGAGTGTTTTGGCGTCATAGGTAGGTGGTTCCGGCGAATGTCAATGCGAAACGAGTCAGGGCTGCTATTTATAACTACACTAACTAGCTGGCCATTTTCTTGCAAGAGCCATAATCATGCTTGAACATCTAACTGTCATTGCATTTGACATTTTAGGCCTGGGCCCATGCTTATTCTGTCTGCTTCATTATACTGAAATACAGTAATACATTATACCATTTTGTTAAATGAACTGTTTTAAAATGAATGTTTTTAAGGGCTTTTATGTATGTTATCGCCACAAGTAAATGTATTTCTTACATGTAGGCACCCCCTATCTTTGTCTCACTTATCTTCTTTATGCTCTCTGCACTGTTTGACTAACCTTCAGTGCACAAAAGGATCTTGTGTGAATCAGTGGGTTCTCTTAGTGTTCTGTTGGAGAAACAAAATATAGAACTACCTCTGGAAGTTTAGTGTACAGATGTAAAAAAAAAAAAAAAAAAAAAAAGATAGAAAAGAGCACACAGACTATCAGAAAGACTGTTTCGTGCTCAGGGAGATCCTGCTGAAAAAACACAAGTTCTTTCTGAAACTCATGGTGTTGTTTTCGCACAGAGTTTGGGAATGCAGTATGGTGAATAGTTGGGCCATCCAAAGCTACACAAATCATTTTTTTGTCACTGTTATCATAAGAATATTATAGGAAACAACATGTTGACATAAAGACTTATTTCACAATCATGATCAGACAGTATGTGTCTTGTAGGCTGAGGGAAGAACTACTGTTTGATATTCATAGTCTAATGTAGTTCTCATATGTGCATACACTGCCTGGGCAAAAAAAGTTGCATACTCTAATATTTCGTTGGACCACCTTTAGCTTTGATTAAAGTGCATTCACTGTGCCATTTTGTCAACAACTTCATGCAGCATTGCAACATCTGTCCAGAGTTGCATAGATTTTTTGCCAGGATCTTGTATTATTGTCAGGAAAGTCAAACCATTTCTGTAAAGTCGTCTCAAGAACATCCCAAACATTTTCATTTGGGTTAAGGCCAGGACTCTGGAATGCCAATTCTTTTGTGAAAAATTATTTCTAATGCTTCCAAAACCAGTCTTTTGAAACATGAACTGAAATCTGATGTTCATGCAATCAGAT
>JBCNYG010000010.1:5081666-5099944 GCA_039654305.1 Porochilus rendahli | reverse complement strand
TCAATACATTGATGTATATTATGTATATATATGTAGTTAATATATATATATATTAATTATTAAAATTATTAATTTATATAACATAATTCTCAAACTCAGTTCTCAAATACATAAGTGATGTTATATGTTTGTCTCATAGCTGGGTCAGTAACAATGAATGGACATTTAAGGAAAGAAGACTCACGGAACTCGATGTATGGAGACCCTGGAACTCCAGATATTAATGAGGTTAGAGTGCACACATTTTAAACTAGCATAGTGCAGGTTGCCTTAACAATGCAAATAAAATTACAATAAGACAAGTAAAACCTGGGGTTCCTGATCACTACAACTGCCTAAGAGTTTTGCCCATTATCATAAAAATCATGAGTCCTGATGATGAAGGGCAGTGGTGGGTTAGTGGGTAAGGCAATGGGTTACTGATCCGAAGGTCAGAGGTTCACTCCCAGTATCACCATTTACATTACATTTACATTTACAGCATTTGGTTTACAATTGTCATTTTATACAACTGAGAAATTGAGGGTTAAGGGCCTTGCTCAAGGGCCCAACAGTGGTGATAGTAGGGTTTAAACCACTGACTTTTACATAATATGCATGATGATAATGGGTCCATCTCAAACTTGTTGTCATGTCATGTGTAATACAGAGTTGTTGTTTCAGCTACAGCGACGTGGCTCCACAATGAGCAATCTTCCTTCCATAGGCCGCCTTGGACATTACGAGGTCAGAGGACTACTTTCGTGTTTCCTGCACATTGTAAAGACAGTATCAGAGGGTCAGTACCAACTACACTATTTTGTGTGTACAGCACCAAATCATGCACTTCTGATATATTTTATATACAATCGGTATTAATTGAACATGTTAAGTGTATGTATATTTTTATGTATGTGAAATTAAATAGATGTCACCAAAATCTA
Source organism: Porochilus rendahli (assembly GCA_039654305.1). Lineage (NCBI taxonomy): Eukaryota > Metazoa > Chordata > Actinopteri > Siluriformes > Plotosidae > Porochilus > Porochilus rendahli. The sequence goes on along the minus strand of JBCNYG010000010.1, from coordinate 5,099,021 downwards.
AAGTTAACCTTTAACTTTTTTTGCATTTGTTCTTTTCTCTCAGATACCTTGCTGGCCTATTGGAACAAAGTCAATCCACAGGATATCATGAACTTCCTCAGTCTTTTAGAGTGAGTTGCTTTTCCAAAAAAAAATTATGTCATTCACTCATTCACAGATCTTTGTTTAACACGCAAGTTCGACTGTAGAGAAAAACTCATGCAGTATTATGTGTCAGACTTTTATTTTTGGAATGAAATAATGATCTTGAATGCTTGTTTGGCAATAAAAGAAGGTGTTTTCTTTGAGAACAACAATTCTGGATTATAAGAAGAGTTTTTAAGCTCTCTTAAGCCATTCTGCAAGGATTAAACCGTTTCAACCTTGTGAAATGTTTTGTTTACTATGGGGCGGATGAGATTAATGAACAATGACCTTTTTATTAACTATAAATACTTGTGCATAATAATAATTTAAAAAAAGAAAAACAGGCAATTGAGCCATGACAAAACAATCTAGATTTCCATGGTAAAGAATAGTTAAAATAACAGGAAATATGTAGAAATTCTTTTTAAAAAATAGATTAAACCATGGCCTCAGCACAAGTTTATTATGTGGTTGGTGAGTAAGGTGGGTTATAATTAGCTTACTTAGTGCTTGTGTATACATGTGCAGAAATATATAAAATAGAGTAAAGAAACGCAGAATTAGTGACTTTTATCCGAAACAAATATGTGAAGACAGTGTTTGTATAAAGCTTTGAATCGTATGAAAGGAAGATTACAGCACTAGTTTTGACCTGCTCTGCTCTATATAAATTTTGGCTACCATCTCTTTACAATAGAATGCTGGTGTGGTATGTGAAATATGGTGGCATGTAGTCTAATAACAGGCCTGACTGAAGGGTAAAGTGCTGTTACATCTGACTGCCTGGTGTGACTCATCATTAGTTTGAACTGTGAATGAAAAAAATTCTGTGGTAAGACAATGGATAATAACTGTTTTATGGTATGGATTTATAATTGGAATTACAATTGTTTAGTGCAATGATCCCTATTTTGCACTATAGGACAACATATCGGGCTTCACTGGTATTACAGACAGCTGTGGGATTATTTGAACCCTTCGTATAAAAGAAAAGTTTATGCTTAATTGGATGCATGTTTTAAAATCAATTATGAGAGAAATTGAAGGTTAAATCTGAATTCTCACTGCCACACACTCATGAGAGGAGCAGAGGACTGGAGAGTTAATGACAAGGTTATCAAGATATCTTTTAGGAAGTAATGGGAAATTTTGGCAAATGAAGTGAAACAATAAGTCTAGGCAGTGTATGATACATATAGATATAGAGCGAAAAACATTATTATATGGGTTATAAGCAAGTCGAGTGTATAATGTTCATACATCAGAAATGTATGCACACAGGGTTAATTTTGTTTCCTGTGCAAATGCTGAAAATGTTCTCCCTTTTCTAGTTATAAGTTTTTGGGGGCTAGTTTTAATTGTGGAGTTGTGAAAATTTTATTGTGTTGTAAAGTGTGCTAAAACCTTGCAACCCTGCTAATGATATTAACTTTTTTCAGTGCACCTGACTAGCAAAGGGAATCACACCTGCTGTATCAGTTGACAGTTGAACAAAGGTGTGTCTAAAATTACTTGAAACAAATGACTAGATTCTGTGCAGAATGACTGTATGGTGTTGATTCCTAACTGCCTATTATGCCACCCAATAATTCCCCACCAATAATTCCCTAAAGGTCATTGACCTCGTATCTCATATCTTACTAAATTGCCACTGACAATGACTCTAGTGTTAAAGTGGCTCTGTAATGGCTGTTGACTTGTGTGAGCTTTTAGATGTTTTCATCTGCAAAATACTTCAAACACTAAGGTGTGTGTGTGTGTGTGTGTGTGTGCGTGTGTGTGTGTGTATGTATGTTTGTTTGTTTGTTTATTTATTTCTTTTTTACATGGAATGTTTCATAACTGCGACCACATGACCCACTTCAAGCTTACATGCTTGTAGGTCTGTTATGATCAATAGTAGACAGAATCAGTAGCATAAACAGTAGGAGGAGAGCGACTGCTGAGAACAATAGTGTTTGCAATGAGCTTCAGTATCATCCATAACATTGACAGTGGTGGGTAGGCATATGGCAATCGATTTGACCAATTGTGTGCCAACGCATCCTGTTTCTGTCTCTGTCCTCTCTGTGAACTCTGCCAGTTTGCAAACAGATCAACTTACAGTTTGCTGTAGGTGTTTCAAACGAACAAAAGTGCCATCTTTTGGAACTGTCAATCTCCGGTTATGGGCTTGCTGTTCTGTTGTTGTATTAGCCTGGTGGTTACACAGCTCTCAGAAACAGAATGCTTTCACGTTTCACTTTTGATTAACAAAGTCTTTGTTTATTCATTTTTGTGCCTTTCAGTTGCTGTAAAATACCACCACAGATAGTCCACACTAGCACTAGTATTAGTTTCATGGTCTTTTGAAAATTCTGCAGTAATAGATACAAACCTGTCATGAGGACACACCTATATACGCTACACAAGGAGCTTTATTTCTTTAAACTAAATAGTTTTCGTAGGCATTAAATGGCTTATTTAATACTTGATGTGCAATCCAAGAGGTTCAACATGTGAGATCAGGAGCTGTTTACATGAAAGCTTTCGGAGCTACCCACACAGCAGCTAGTATTTATCTCTTAATTCATTAATACCCAGGTTCTACTGCTAAAACTATCCCAAAAGGAGCCTGAAGTGATATTACTTTCCATTAAACCCAAAGGAAGGAATTGGCTGTTCAGGGGAGCAGTTGGAAAATAGAACAATAAATCATCCAGATCGGTGATTACAGACCAGAATAAAAATGTTTAAAATTTGTTTATTTCAGCGTGAGATTTCACTAATTAACCACAAAGACTTTTTTCATAAACGTTTTTATCTTAATCAAAATGTCAGTAAGTCCTGAGCATATAACAATTCTGATGTGTAAACTTCTAATTTTGTGCCTTTTACGCTTTTCAGGATTTCACTGGTTCAGTTTCGATATGCGGGTAAGAGGATCATAAATCGGTAAGAACAGTAGCATACTACTGGATTCTGTCACTTAATAATGAATGATAAATGTTTTTTAAAAATACTAACTACAGTTTCATGTATCCCATGGAAATAAGCAAACATTAAATCAACATTGTTGATTTCACCCTTTTTGATACAGTGCTTATAGAAAAGGGTGATGCATTCCAATAAACAAATAGAGACACAGAAAATCTTTTACATAATTTTAATAAACTAAAAAGCAATTAGTTGCAGGTGGAAAAAAAGTAAATGTACCATTTATCTCACTTTTAAATCCATAAAATCTGCACTCATTAAAGTCTTGGGTCTGGTATCATCACGCCAAGAGCTCTGTAATGTGTTCAGAAAAAAGGTTGCGGATGCTTCAGTAGTGTATGGCAAGAGATTAAAATGATTTCATAATATTTGAAATAAATAACTCCACTGTAAGGGAAATCATCTACAAGGTGTAGATTCCAAACAACTGCCTGTTTGGCAAGAACTGGCTATCCCTTCATTTTCAGTATGAGAGCAGACAATTCATTATGGATGCTTTAAGAGCTCCAAAATTTGAGTACAGGATCTGCGAGTAACTCCTTAATATGTTGGTGTGAGAGTGCATACATCAACAAGCAGAAAATGACTGAACAAGTTTTAGTTATGTGGGAGGAGTGCCAGGAAGAAGACTTTCTGTCTGAAAAGAACCATGCAACCCTATAGTTTATTAATGTTTACAGTTTACAGTCACAGTATGCATGTGAACAGGAGAAGGAATTCATAGCAAGTGTGATGTATGGTGGTGAAAATGTTTTTTTTTTTTTTGCGGTTCATTTGTTGCTTCAAGGACTGGGCTGCTTGCAGTCATTAATTCAACTATGAATTCTTCCTCATATCAAAGAGAGCATAAAAATTATGTGACGCCATCTCTCCGAAAATTCTAGGTGCATCCTTTAACCCACAAACGTCTTGCAACTGAAGGGTGGTCAAAACCTTCAGCAAGCCAGTGTCAGAGACTTGTGGGCTATTATGCAAACCGCATACAAGAAGTATTTCTAGTAAAGAGGGCAATACTAGCTTCTCATGCATGGCAGGGAGGCCATGGGAGCTAATTAGCAAAGCTGTAATGGGAGAGAGGGATGACTTATGTTCACTTCTCTATCACTCATGCTCACAAATGGCAGATATTGCTTTCTGTCTGCGTGTGTTAGGCTGCCTCTGAATATGCATGCGCAAGCAATCTGTAAAGATGCTGATGGCAGCATCACATGTCTTGGAGGGGGCATGTGCTTGCTTACGCCCCTCCCTGGTGGTCGCGTGATCTGGGGCAATACTTGATGGGTGGGGATGACTGAATTAGGGAGAGAGAATTGGGGGGAAAAAATAGGACAATAAAAGCTTCTGAGGCCTATTACATCAATATTACATTAATTGATATTATATTGAGTTTTTGTTAAAGTATATCATCTTCATCTCTAGACACTCTTTTAAAACGTGTATAATATACATATACATTTTTTACAATACTACATATCCCAGTATAAGTTGGCACAATTTTTGTGTGTGCATTTGTGTGTGTGCACATATGATGTCTGTATAGGTCCCAGGAATCATGGGTGTCACGAGCCTTCTCTTCAGAAAGGAAGTCTCAGACAATGCCTGTGATGCGTGGACGCTCCAGCCTCATGCAGGCCAGCCTGCAGCAGTTTAACACCCTGGAGGCCTCTTATACACTCAACACAGGTACTGACTAACATTTTCCAAAGATAGGGAAATGAAATAGGTATAGCAATCTGACAAATAAAGTGCACATACAACTGAATGATGTTTTAGGTGGTGGCACCACAGAAGCCGAAATGAACCACCTGGCCCTGTTAGAGGGTAACATCTCTACAGAGGCTTGTCTCACTGTGCTGGACACACTGTCTCTCTTCACTCAAAGCTTTAAGGTAACACTGTGTTTCACAGGATTTGTAAATGCTGGTTATTGTGTAGTGAGATGAATTCATTTTTGAACTGGTACCCATAGAACCAGCTTCTGGAAAGTGATGGCCACAACAATCTGATGAAGAAAGTGTTCGATATTTATCTAACATTCCTAAGAGTTGGACAATCAGAAGTGGCAATTAGACATGTCTTCGCATCATTAAGAGCCTTTATTTCCAAGGTGAACACACACACTAATGTCCATTATGTATATAAAAAAATACATGTATTCCATTAAAATTTAAACTGTAATGGTTTTACATTGTATTCTGCATTCAATTGTTAAACAGATGATTGTGATATTCATTATTTTAACAGGAAATTTATGTTTTTTGCATGGCTCTGTGCCTCAGTTTCAGGTGACTCTTTTTAAGGGCCGTGTGACCCTGTGTGGCTCGTTGTGTTACGAAGTGTTAAAGTGCTGTATGTCCAAACTGGGGAGTGTACGTGGGGAAGCAGCAGGCCTGCTCTACCTCCTCATGAAGAACAACTTTGAGTCTACCAAGAGGAAAAGCTTTTTGCGCATGCACCTACAGGTAAACGAAACATAATCTAACAGCAAGGTACAAAGCTATCAGTTCAATGGGACTAATTCATGCATTTTTGCATTATTGAAGGCAAGCATTTTGTTTACCATATAAGCTATTTCAAGGCAGGTCAACATAGTGTTTGCTTTTTTGTAAAAAAAGATTTCAGAATACTCACCCACATATTCATTTGCTGAAGTACTTAATTCTATTTAAGAGAGGATGGATCTCAGCCAACACTGGTTGAAGACGGGTTACACCCTGAACAGTTCCCCAGATCATAGCAGGGCAACACGCATAGCCATTCACACTTAGGGTCAATTTTGAACAGCCAGTTAGAGTAATTTGCATGTTTTTGGGCTGTGGGAAGAAAACCAGAGTACCCGGAGGAAATCCAGACAAGCACTGGGAGGAACATGCGAAGTCCATACAGAAGCGCAGAGCCCGAGAATCAAACCCAAGGACTTCATGCTGTGATGGCGATGTGTTAGCCACTTTGCCACCATGTTTCATTTTAGAACATAAAAATTAGAGGCCCCTAGGCCACTGTTTCTAATTTTTGGAACATATTATTCTTTGTGTGGTAAGAAAATAAGGAATAAGTGGTGGCAAGAATAACAGAGTTGTGCACATGATTTAAAAAAAAAATAGAATATGGCTTATACTGTAAACATGTGTTCACTGTGTTCATCATAAGTCCACTCCATATGTTAAACATCTACTGTAAATGACCTAATATATCATCGCATTAAACTGCAAATTTAAATTAGTTAGATTGCAAACACACTGTGAAATAAGATTACTGTAGACCACAAACTGAACAGAAGCAATGATAGCATAACATACTACATATAAAACTTATAGGGAAAGAAAGACTTCTGTGCTTTCAGAATTATCCATAATTGGTTAGAGAGGACCTAAGACGGTTTGTTATGTAAGCATATTTACATTTTTTTTGTTTGTTTTGTTTGTTTTTGGTTTTCCTCCAAAGATCATCATTGCTGTGAGTCAGTTAATTGCAGATGTGGCCCTGACAGGAAGTTCTCGTTTTCAGGAGTCATTATCCATCATCAACAACTTTGCCAACAGTGACAAGGCCATGAAGGTATATAAAAATTTCCGGACTAAATCATGTGTTGACCTCTTTCTCATTATAGTGACATTTCTGTGTTAGGTTAAGATGGCCACGGGCTAATCAGGAATTTTCAGAGGAATTCATATCATTTTAGACAAGTGTTATAAAATGTTAAATTCATTAAATAGTGAAGCAGCCTCCAAGTCATTTATGCAGGTAAATTTTTTTTGGTACCACAGCACTGTTTATTTTTCTATTCTGTTTGATCAAAAGACTGATCAGATGATTTTCAACAGCAGCATGGTATACAGAATATTGCTAGCTGTTATTTATATCACAGGTTTATAATAATAAACTTATTAGAATAGACATTTGTGTAGTTAATTTCATTTTCTGGGGCAGTGGTGGCCTGGTGGTAGGGTGCTGGATGACTGATCTCAAGGTAGGTGGTTCAGGCCCCACTATCAACCGGTTGACATTGCTGTCCCCCCAGTGCAGCTAACTGGGTTGTCAAAGGCCAGCCATGTTTCTCAATGTCTGTGGTGAGAGGCATGTAAAAGAACCATTGATGATTTTCGTCAAAAGTAGGCTGCATTGCCGCCAGCTTGTTTCCGCCCTGCGATGGCCCTGGCCCAATTTTTGTGTAATAACATCTACAATATGTTTCTGTAGTTCACTAAGTACCTCATTTACAGATTGTTCAGAATGTATATAATTTGAAATGGTTATATTTTCTGTAAGGGAAAGTTTTTTTTTACTTGTATGAAAAGAGGATCCAGTGTTGGCACTTTCTATATATATATATATATATATATATATATATAGATATATATCCATATGCACTTCTCATACCTAACAATTTTTTAAAATCTGCTTATGTATGTTTAGTCTACATCATTTCCAACAGAAGTGAAGGGACTTACAATGCGCATCCGTACTGTACTGATGGCTACAGCTCAAATGCGTGAACATGAGAAAGACCCAGAAATGCTGTTGGACCTTCAGTATAGCCTAGCTCGCTCTTATGCCAGCACACCTGAACTCAGACGAACATGGCTGGACAGCATGGCACGAGCTCACCTCAAAAACGGAGACACCTCAGAGGTATGTTTGTATATGGGGTGTGTGTGTATATACATACATACATACATACATACATATATATTTATACATATACATATATAAAAATATGTAAGCACTGAAAGAAACCATTATTTTTACTTCGATAAACTGCGGACATTAGTTCCATGCAAAATAGTTGCTTTAAAACAGCCGTAAATTTGCAAAAATGTTAAGCTGTCTCTTTCACTACATATTATAAATTCCTACATTGTGTTACTTTACTTTGTTAAACTTAAAAGTCTTTTGTTATGTCCACAGTATAAAATCATATTCGAACCTGTATTATTTTTTACTAATTCACTTATTATATAGAAACTGCCCAAGAAATAGTAGAAGTACAATATAAAAATAATTGTGTGAAAAAAGTTTGTACAGTGAAGTGAATTAGGTGTGTAAATTTTTTTTTACAATATTTTAACAAATTATATAATCAGTTATTATTATGTCAATAATATAATCAACAAAAGGTTACTATGTATTTTCTAAATTTAACAGATCAGAAAAAAACACTAGTATGTGCAATATTAGGCATGGAAAAGTAAAACCAGCAAACAAAGGATTATTCCTCAGAAGCAAAACAAAAACAATTAAATGGCAGACAAATTAAAATTAAAATTTTTCTTTGTCACATACAAATTATACACATTACAATATGTAGTGACATGCTTAGTACGACTGTCCAAAAATGTGTAGAATACTCTACTAATAGCAAGAACCAAATAATTTTTCAGTTATAAAACAGGCAGAGTAGCTTTATTCAACTGAGACTTAAGACTTTCACAGCACAGCAATCTGCCAAACAAAAGATGCTAATTTCCTGCGAATCAAGTTAAACGCATGGCACAGGGGAAGGCTTAGTGACAGAAACAGGATCAGAAGGACACGCAGACATAGAGAGACACACAGGCTCAGAGAGACTTACAGATTCATAAACTCTTGCAGGCTCACAAAGGCTAACATGCCCAGGAAGTCCAACAGGCTCAGAGACCAAACGGTTTAAATGTGCTAACCAGCTCAGACAGACTGGCAGACTCAGCAAAGGCAGGGAGGGTCCGCTCGGAAACAAAGGCGGGAGGTTGCCCATAGACATAGGCTAGAGGCCACTCAGAGACTCAGAGCAAGAAGCAGCTCAGAGACAGAGGTGGGAGGTAATTTAGAAACAGAGGAAAGTACAAAAATGCAGTCATCAGTGGGAGCACAGACAGCTATGGGAATGCCAACAGCTAAGGTGTGATTGTATACAATGGTGTAATAAGGCACTAGGGTGCAGTGAGCATAGTCAGAAAGAAAATGAGAGGAACAAGAGCAGGAATAGACCCAAAAACCGGAATCGGAGCTGAGCGAGGATCTGGCACAGGAACGGGAACAGGGAGAGGTGTAAAAGCAGAGGCAGGAGAAGGGAAAGGAGATGAAAGCATGGCAGCAGACCTGGGAGTGGACACAGGGACAGCAACAGAGCATGGAACAGGAAGAGGAGAAGGGAAACACTCGGGAAAAGAAGCACACTTGGTCATTGAGACTTACTTGAATACAGAGACACTCAATACAGAGTGTCCATACTGAATACAGAGAAAAAAAACACAACTGGAGAAAGTAACGTATTCAGAGAGCATAACTCAATCAGGTAATAAACAGACACAGGGACAGATGCAGACTTGCATTCACTCTCTGGAGAGCATTCCTGAGTACAGGCCATCCTGCTGACCTCTAGAGGGTTCCCTGGCATAGTTGCCCTCCCAAACCTTACTTAGAGGCTCCCCAGCATCTCAGCAAAGCTCCTGGCATTCCTCCTTCAGGCATGTTGGGCCTGCTGTCAGTGTTTGGCCCACTGGCTTGCTGGTCAGGATAGCCGGTGGACCATGCAGCTCATCCAGAGAGCACAAAGTAAAGGCCGTTCTTACCAAAGAGTGTCAAATGAAAATCACTTTTTGAATGATCATATCTTCATCTAGCCAAAACTAGGAGAACTAATGAGATGATAATGCACACATCTGTTATTCGAATGTAGGTTTCCCTTTGAATTTTTTCAGGCAGATCTGAGATGGTCTGAGACAGGAGCTTTCTGTTGATTTGACATGAAATGACTCATTAGAGATGATGCCACCAAAGCAACACCTTCTTGTCAAATAACTTCTATATTTTATCTATTTACCGTATTTATTTTAAAACTTAATAGCAAAAAAAAGCAAACAATGTCCCTCTGAATATTTGGTATTCTTAATTGACTTGACAATAAAAAATGGAGCATTAAAAGTTTTAAAATAATTTAATATTGTAAAATTATAATAATAATATAATAAATAAGTAATATAATAATGTAATTTGGTTTGCATTTGATTTAGGCATCCATTAAAGAGTATGGGTATTTGGTAATCCTTACTGCATAATTTGTTTGCACGTTATACGTTTAAGCGATGCAGAGCTTATTTTAACATAAATGACCATAAAAAGCACAAAACTGGGTAATTCTATCCTGTTCATTACTAGCGGTGGCTGAAACAGTGGTTAGCAGTAATTTTTTCCCTGAAGTGATGTGAACTTGTTGGACCGCTTTGTCCAGTGAAAGTAAACAAGCAGTTCTATTCAGCGAGCAACATTTTAGTTGATGAAAAATGTTCCGCAAGCAACTTTGTGCATCAGTTTCGAGGAAATAGGTGAAAATGGTTACCTATGCAAACCAGAGAGGGAGGAGTCCTGTAGTGACAGTGAGATGTCACATTCTTCTGACTCTGAGGACGAGAATGCTGCCAGAAATGTGCATAACAGTAAATCCAGAATGGCTTATTCAGCTAACATTTTGCCAACTCAGCTTTCCTGTTGTCAGTTGGTTTAGGAACACAGAAGAAATGTTTTCAACGATTCTTGCGCATGTTGTTTGTGCAGCTCAGCACTGGCCGATAATGTGTTATGATGCACAGGGCACTAGGTTCATCTGTATTATTATTATGATGATGATGATGATGATGATGAGGATTATTATTATTATTATTATTGTTGTTGTTGTTATTAACTTTGGGACAACACTTGAGGGCAAAAATAGGGCTTTTTGGATTCGTGACTTGCCTCTGTCTCACTCACTGCAAACAATTCTTATCTAAAAAGATCCATCTGATATCTATACCGCTTATCCGTCAGGGTTTTGCAGGAAGCTGGAGCCAATCCCAGCTGACTTCAAGCAAGAGGCAGGGTACACCCTGAACATGTTGCCAATCCACTGCACGTCTTACACAGACACCAACAACATATTTACAGCTATTCTCATATTTACACCTAGGGACAATCTAGAGTAGCCATTTGACTTAATGTGCATGTCTTTGCACTGTATGAAAAAATTTGAGGACCAGATGAAAACATGCAAACACCATACAGGTCAACCACGAGCTTCAAACCCAGAACTAAAGACCGAGCCACCACCCCCTTAACATTCACAGTTGTATAAAAGCACACATGAAAACAGTTTCCAGAGAAACAGGATATTCAAACATGTCAGTCCACTGTGCAAGCACATGTTCTATGTAATGTTTCTCAGTAAACTGTGTGTACCATGACGCAAAAGTCATAAACATTGGTGGGAAAATGCACAACAGTATTTCCATTGTTAATAAACAAACATATAGTACCTACACAAATAGAAGTAATATTTTTATAATAACTTGCATAAAATAAAAATACATGACTCTTTCACTAAAATGGCATTACAGTACAATATTTTCTCACCATCACTGTTGTCAAGCAAATAATTACCGAAACGGACTGAATCACCCGTTTAATTTTTAATAATTAAAAATAAATGAATAATAAAATTCAAATTAATTAATAATTTTAATTTAAAAGTTTTAATAATGCTCTATTATTATTATTATTATTATTATTATTGTTATTATTATTATTATTGTTATTATTATTATTATTATTGTTATTATTATTATTATTGTTATTATTATTATTATTATTAATTATTATTATACTGAATTATGCACATATACTAAAGCATGGTTTGGAGTTTGTCTTGTACACAACTGTAGTATTTTCCTGCATTCCAGGTGTTGTGCAAAGGGCATGCCCAAACCAGTTTGATTTGCTAACTGAAGGGCAGAACCTTTTCATCGTTTTACTCCTCTTGGGTTTTGAATGTTGTTTGTGTCATAAAATAGAATATGTTGTAATGTAAAATGTTATATATTTATCTATAAGTTTCGTTCTCTCACATCATTCCAGAGAAATCTTTATAATAATGCTTCAGTTCACTGATGTTGGGGTTAAAAGGGTTTAACAGTGTAACACATTATTATTATTTTTTTTTTATTTAGCCATTCAGACACTGATTTTCAGTTAGTGATCTGTTACACATTTTCCCAGCTGCTGAACAGATGCCCTCACAGACTTTTTCAAATTTAATGTTTGATTGTTTCAATTACTGCAAGATTGTTGTCTCAATTACTCAGTTGTCTCAAAGTTTCTCAGATCATGTAGCTATACAACAAGCTGAAATCATCATCCAAAACCACCATTCTTGAATTTGTTATGAGATATTTGCAGTGTTATGTTCTTTTTGATTTTTGTTACACATGGCAGAGTGTATTGTGACCACCATTATTTCTTCTTTGGTCTCATGAGTCCAAATTATTGCCCTATATTTTTCCAGAACGTTTGTGGTTTGTTCACATGCAGTTTGGCAAACCATGGTGCCGTATTCTTTTTGGAGAAAAGAGGCCTTTTCCTAACCACCCCACCATGAAGGCCATAATTGGTCCATGTTTTTCTGTCTGTGCTGTCATGAATATTTAATGTGCTTATATCACATAGTGTAGCAATTACATTTTCATAAACATTTTGACTCGGATTTGGAATGCTCACTCCTGGTTACTGTCTTAAAATGGAGATTGTAGAATGGTGAGCTTCAAATTGCTTGGAGACGAACTTATAACCCTTCCCAGGTTGATGAGCCTCATGGTCACAGCTTATATACAGCCTTTCTTCTTAGCGTACATGCTGACACACTCCAGATCTCCAAACTGCTAAAGGTTCTGCTTTTATTGAGGTAGTCACATTACTTGATGATGAATTCATCTTGTGCATTTTATCAGCAACAGCTGTCTCCTTATTACTCTATTAATGATGTAGTGTATGCAGGAAGGGTGTAGTTATTTTTCCTTGCAGTTTTCTGAATGTTGGTTTATTTTGGGGGGGAAACTAGCAAAACAATTAACTCCTAAATTTATTTATTTATTTTTTTAAATTGATTTTCAAAGTCACTTTTAGAAACGTCAGTGTTAACTCACAGGAAAATCTTAAGAGGATAGTGGACTCTCAGGATTATCGGCAAAAGAAATTTCTACTGGTGTTCTTCCTGCAATTTAATGCACCAAGCTTATTTGGTTGATTAAACCCAATATGTATTACACAAAAGTCAGTTATGCAACTATGCAATTAGGAAAATAACTAGTTGAGATAGAAATGACACACCTATGCTTGTACATTGATTTTGGCAGGCAAAGACATCAAGTTTATATTGTGCAGAGAGTAAGGCTCAAGTGTTTGCTTTAAAACAGACAATATCCTTGGTATTAACTTAAGTTGTGTCATCTTTTGGGTCCACAGGCAGCTATGTGTTATGTCCACATTGCAGCTTTAGTGGCGGAGTATTTGTTCAGGAAAAGTAAGTAGTCATTTTATCCATTTATTAAAAGAAATTGTAAATGCTTTTGCGTGAACAGTGCATACAGTAAGCATGAATAAATATTTACATACAGTTGTTGCAAGTTGAATATAATTGCATAAAATTATAGTAAATATGTGTTTGCTATACATTTGCTATAGTAGCAGGTCTCTAAACATTGTCAACCAGCATTTACTGTATGTCCTTTTCATCAACACACTATTCATTTATAATAACTGGATTTGCACAAATTGGGGAGGAAATGTACAATAAAGTGAATAAGACATAAAAATCATAATTGAGTTGCACATTTAGCATTTGGCAGACACTCTTATCCAGAGTGACTTACAGTTAACTTTTTATAAAGCTGTGCTTTTGAAGGTTAAGGGCCTTGCTCAAGGGACCAACAGTGGTGGTAGTGGGATTGAACCCCTGACCTTCAGGTCAGTATCCCATTGCCTTAACCACTAAGCCACCGCCGTGTAACACCACAGCCTGCAAGCAAATCTGCATGTCTCTTTCAAACGGACAGTATGAATGCAAATTGGAGCAAAGGGGCTTGCGGCATTAGACATTTGTTGTACAACCTGTCATACCTATACATTTGTTGTTTGTTTTTTTATTATGTAAAATGAGACAATATAATTATCTGTCCTGTGGTTTATGAACACAGTATATGTGCTAGTTTATGAGTCATTTTGATTTGCAATGCAAAGACAGATATATTTACTCCATAGCTACAAAACAGATGAAATTTGATTAGCAGAACACAAATGGCCTTTTTCTGGATGCATGAATCGCTGTACACATTTTTATTAAAAACACATAATGCAGTACAAAAAATTATGTACAAAAATAAATTGTGAGCAGTAGTGGCCTGGTGGTAGGGTGCTGGCTTACTGATCCAAGGGTTGGGGGTTAAAGCCCAACTCTCGGTTGTCACTGCTGTCCCCCAGTGCAGCTAACTGGGCTTACAATGACCAGCCATGTCTCTCAACGTCTGTGCTGAGAGGCATGTAAACGAACCACTGCTGTCGTTCATAAAGAGAGAAGAGTAGGCAACCCTAATGAGGATTAAGCGGTTCAGAAAATAAACGATGATGAAATTAATTGTCCATTATATTGTACAGTTGTTTACTATAGTATATGGTTGTTGTCTGGTCTTTAGAACTGTTTCCGAGCGGCCTGGCAGCCTTTAAAAAGATCACTTTTAACATAGAGGAGGAAGCTGCCATGAAAGAAGACTCAGGCATGCAAGATGTATACTACAGTGAGGTAATAACATATATGTTAATAGATAACTGAAATGGAGAGTATATATGTTAAGAGTATAGACAGGTGTGTTTGTTAAGTAGGTGAAAGTTATATTAGAACAGGTTGATTGTTTTATTCATTGCTATCAAAACATTTTCAAAAGATAAAAGCATGGTTAATCAGGTGTGTGTGTGTGTGTGTGTGTGTGTGTGTGTGTGTGTGTGTGTGTGTGTGTGTGTGTGTGTGTGTGTGTGTGTGTGCATGCATATATGCCTAACAGGATGTTCTTGTAGAGCAGCTCGAGGTATGCGTGGAAGGCCTCTGGAAAGCTGAACGGTTTGAGCTGATCACATACATTGCTCGGCTCATTATTCCAGTCTATGAAAAGCGCCATGAGTTTGAGGTAAAAGAAATACCAAGAGTGTTACTTGTAAAGAAAAAATACTTATTACTTACACCTTCACGTGCTGGTGTCTAAAAGAGAATCGTATTACTACACTGTCTCTTTGGTTTATTTGTGGTTACCATGGAAGCGGAACAGGATTACCTCACCTTTTTTTAACAAACAAAATAAAATAGCTAGAAAGCCTCTGCTTTTTCAACATCTACGAGTGCTTTTGTTCTTGAATGTTTGGTAGAATTTGTATTTGGTTTATCACTCAGTTTTATGAACAAGTTTCTGTGTGGACATGACGGTCTGAACTGTAAATTAACCACAGATAAATACATATAGGTTTTTTTGCAACTCTATAGACACATTTCACAAGACTATTCACCCATATTGCAAAATTGTTAACATATTGTCATTACAACATACTGCTTCTTCAGAATATTACACAAAGGAGAAATTGGTGAGAATTACTCTGTTTTCTTAGAAACAATGGGAAATCCATCAGTAGTTCAAACATGCTGCCACAAACAAAACAAGCAATACTGTATTCAAAAAGGTTACTATACAGTTTATACAGGTTATTATACAGCTAATCTGAATACTCATTTTTGATTGCTTAATTATAGTATTCATTATTAGGATATTTTTTATAACACTGCTAAGTAGACCACACTGTTAGGAGAAGCACTAAAGTCATTTTTAATTCAAAAAATCACTGGTAATAAATATTTTATAATAAACAGGATTATACTATCATGATAATAAATATAGATAGTAAATATACTATCATGAAATGAACTCTTTTAGGGTGATACAAGTTCTGATTACTCTGTCAAGGTTTATTTGGTTATAATGACTCCCTCACTGTACATTATCTCTTATATAATAAAGATTTTATATATTTTATAAAGAATTAATTTTTTTATATATATATGCTATATAGTGGATATGGAAAGTCTTCTGGCCCCTTTTGATTTAGCACATTTTATTCTCTTACTGTTTTATTGAAAAATTTATTCTTCAATTGTTCGTGTTGTGTTAGCATTAAAGTGTTGGAAAACAAAACCTCACTCTCTGTGGATTACAAACCCTTCATTTCATTTTAAAACACACCTGTTTTGTTATATAAAAACATTGGTCCATGGAGGGAGAAGGCATATTACTGTAAATTAATAAAAGCACTTGAGTCAAAAATAGACCCTCGGTAACCTGATATAAAACATAATTTAAAAAAAAATATCAAGATTTGTGTGTGAGGCTATATATCTATATCTATATCTATATATCTTCCTTTATTTCATCCTTAATGTTTAAAAAGAAAAAACTTTGTATTTTTTCCGATAACATGCCCTGGGGTATTTGGATTAAAAGTGAATCAAAAAGAAAACCACATAATAAAACACATCCATCCTGAACATTTAAGCAGCACTTGTCCTTAACATGTTTATAGAACGCAGTTGTAAACAAGACCTAGCCTTCCATATATGGATGCTTTCTACAGTATCATAAATATAGTTGAGGCATGTTTATATCACCATGTCCTGTGTGCTCTTAATCCACTCACTAATTGTTACTAACTGTAACTGTTTCACTCTTTAAAAGTCATTAGTCTTAATATAAAACAAAGCATGTGAAAGAATGCTTTTATGTTTACCAATAGTGTTGTTAGTATAATACTTATTTGGTCAGCAGGCATAAAATCTTTCTAAATCATAATCAACTATTAATACAGTAAGAGAGCTTGGACATTCACCCTAGATATTCTACAAAGCATTTGAGGGGGAAATCTATTTTCAGGGCTAATATTACTATTGCCCACACATCTTTAATTCATTCATGTTCACTGACCACTTTATCCTGGAAACATCAGCCACTGGATGTGTTGTACGGAACCAAACATACATTCATTGTCAAAAAGGGCATGTTTTGGATGTTTGAGGAAAGCACAGAACCCAGAGGACAAACCACACTAACTCACAAAGCACTGCACACACAGCAGCTTGAGCTCGTGATCAAACCAGGGATTCTGGAGCTGTGAGGCAGTGATGATTATGTCTAGACAAACTACAGGTCAGGTTGTAGAGACAGGATCAAGGGATGATTTGAAGTGACTACTAGCACCATGCCATCTCTGGATTCCCAGCAGACTCTGGGAAAGGGTGGGATATATTCTAAACAGCTCGCCAGTCCATCGCAGGACCAACACACACACACACAAACACACACACACACACACACACACACACACACACACACACACAAACACACACACACAAACACACACACACACACACACACA
>JBCNYG010000010.1:5011928-5022415 GCA_039654305.1 Porochilus rendahli | reverse complement strand
TTTTATAATAAAAGCAAACGAGAACATGATCGGTGTTATGTAAAGTGGTACACATGTATTCATGTGGGAATGACCTGATTCGCATCCACTGCACGGGTCAAAATATTTTTCAATAAATTACACTGTGAAGGGATCCTCTCGCAATAATTAAGGCTAGTAAACCAATTCTTCGTGTCCCTATAGCGATAACCTCAAGTGTGCATGAGGACGTGCATGTGATGTGTCTTTTTGGGTTTGCTTTAAAGACTAAACACTAAAATACTAATTGCAACTTTTTATAGCCGACCTTAAGCTATTCTACGTGTCTAGGATCCATGACAATAACACTATGATAAAATAAATATAGCTGTAAGCTATACACTATAGACACTAATGAAGAGCACAGGCGATGATGAAGAGAAGTGATGGAGAGGAAAAGGAGTGATAGAGTCAATCAAGAGGTGTGATGGTAGTTAAGAGGACATGGTGGGACAGAGAGGGGTTGGAGAATATCAAGATGTCACATAGAAGAGGTGGTGATGTCAAAGAGAGAACAAGGGATGTCACCGAGTGGCTTTTTACCATAAAAGGAAAGAATGCTAAATAATTACAGTAAAAAAGCCTTGGGCTCATAATAATAATAATAATAATAATAATAATATAAAAATAATAATAATAATAATAATAATAATAATAAGATGAAGTATTGTTGTTTGTATTATTTTTGTTGCTGCTGATATTATAATTATTAAACATATATAGGTATTTAAAATAATTTATCAGATCATTCATTCTGTCTAAATCTGGACTAACAATACTGAAGCATAGCTCACACGCTCATTTTCCAAACTGCTTAATCGTATGTGGGTCGCAGGCAGGCTGGAGCCTCTCTCAGTCAACAATGGGAGAAAACTGGGTACACCCTTGAACAGCTCGCAAGACCATCGCAGGACAACACACACCACACTCACCATCCCCACTCACATTCGGCTATCTGGAACAGCCACGCTAGTCTAATGCGAATGTCTTTGGACTGTGGAAGGAAGAAATGTGGTTAGAAATGTACATTTACTCTGATGTTGTCAGTGCGCGTTTTTCCACCAGAGGACGCAATGCAATCACTTATCCAGAGGACCTGTTCCCAACCTTAGGAAGATAAGGCAATAACGTCCTAGTATCTATTTGTGAATGCCTATCTACTAGTAATAAGCCTTTACTTCTTTCAATATACCCCATACATCACTGCTTTATATCCGACCACTTTTCCCCCAGTCAGATTTTAAGTCTCATTCATATACTGTACTAAAAAGGCTTAGTATTGAGATTTTCGTGTGCGCGCGCGCGTGTGTGTGTGTGTGTGTGTGTTAGTAGGGTTATGTGGACCCGTAGAGATGCGCGCAGATATTTCTCCAAAAAGTGGCCTGTTTTCTTTAAGGTCCGCTGGGAGACTGCGATTATCGCTGTGGACAGAGAGAGAGAGAGAGAGAGAGAGAGAGAGAGAGAGAGAGAGAGAGGAAGGGAGGGAGGGAGGAAGGTATGGACTGAAGGGAGGACCGGGGTGAAAAGAAACGAGAAGACTAGAGAGGAGGGGGCATCGCTTCTGACGCCAGAGAGAGAGAGAGAGAGAGAGAGAGAGAGAGAGAGAGAGAGATGTGAGGAATGTGGCGCTAATGAGAAAACGGAGCGCTGCTGGATCGCAACGCAGGGGCAGCCAGGAAAAAGAAGAGAAGGGGGTGAAAAAAAGAACAGTTTGACGAAGAGAAAGCTTGAGAAAGACCAGTCCGACACACACGCATGGAAAGGATTGTTTTTGCGCGCTCCTGGCAGAGCCGTGCGGGGATTTTCTGACGCTCCCCATGCGGATATTCGAGTTTGCGGCTTCGTCTCGGCTCGGCTGAACCATGCAGGCGCTGCTGCGGCTTCTCCTGGGTCTGACGCTCACCTCTCACACAGGTAAGACACCAGAGCCTGAACTTTATCCCTCACTGCGGGCCACTTTATCAGCAGGAGAATATGTTCTTCAGATCCCGGCCAGCTGTTCACAGTAGACGATTAAATGCTGTGTGCAGGGCGAAAGACACATGATGACCTTTAGTGTGCAGTGTGTGAGACGTTTGAATTAAATGTGACCAGGCGCAGGGGACTCAAGCAGAAGATGCCTTTGCTGTTCCCCCCTCAAATGATGCTTTCACCACAAGCATACTAATTGAGTGTGAATCTTAATGTGCGTGCGGGGCAGTCACGTGCGTGATATCATTGGCCTGCGGGTAAATTAACCTGCCCTACCTGCTACAATGAAGGGCACGTGGGCTTGTCCCAAATTGGCATGATCGTGTGCTTTGTTTCCCTTAAATTACAGTCATTCAAACGAGTTGTCAGGATTGTATGTGAGATCATAACCTTCCTGTTCAAACCACAACAACACTCACGCACTACTGTACCAAACAGTATGCTTACATAGCAGCTTAACACATATATGTACTATTCCAATATACCATGTAGGTACTAGTACTGTATAGACTACCGGTGTGAAGTCAATGCGCGCACGCGTTCATCCCATTGGTGGAATCCCAAGCAACTCCCTGCGCCCTACATAACTCCACTATCCAGTGTGTACGCGACTGCTTCTATATTCTACATAGTGCACTATTTGTCGAGATCAGTGATTCGGGATCCAGTATACTTTAGTGGCGAGAGAGACAGAGACAGCAGGTACATCAGGGCACTCCATCATAGGTGAGGGGCGTGGTTTAGCCTTCTGAAAGGTATTGCAGATGATGTAATCCATTCTTCTAAGTAAAATCAGGTCAAATCCTCTTAAAAGCTCAGGATCGGACTCACCACAAACCAATCAATAAAGCTTTACCTACTATTCATTCTGAAACAATTTCCTCTGTATTACTTCCAGTAAGAAAGATGCTCAGGATGACACCCTTTCCCCCTTCAGAACCAAAGAAACGTATGATTCTGGAGCCTGAAGCTATTTATTTAAACAAGTGAAAAGCATGTTGACAGTGGAAGTTGGCATAATTTTTTATAGCTGCTTTATACGGCTATATTAATATTATTATTATTATTGCATTATTTGTCATAACAGACATTCAATTACTCATTCATTTTCAGTAAAAGCTTTATCCTTGTCAGTGTTAAGGTGGGCTCAGAGTGCATTCCAGGAACATGAGGCACCAGGTATCACCGGGCACAGTCCGGTCACTTTCTAGCATGATATTGGGAGATGGGAGGAAACCAGTGAACCTGGTGGAAACCCACAAGAATATGAGAACATGGAAAGCTTCACACAGTCATAAGATTAACAACACCTGACCAGTCTGTGGCTAGGCCAGGCCATATACAGCAAACTGCAATGTACTGTGTTCTGACACCTTTCTAACATAGCCAACATTAACGGGGCCAGCAGTTTGTGCTACAGTAACTCTATGTGATCGGTTCACACATGCATCAGCATCAGTGAGACTTGGTCACCCATGACTCTTCCCAATTTACTGGTTGTACTTCCTTGGACCAACTTCGTCTTTACCTTTGAATTCCAGGAACACCCCACAAGACCTGGCATTTTGGAGATGAGTAGACCCAGTTGTTTATCTCATTTCGATGTAGCGCTTGTTAAAGTCACTCAGATTCAAAAAACTCAGATTACACTTGCTCATTTTTCCTTCTTTCAGTACTTCCACTTCAGGAACCAAGTGTTCACTTTCTGTCTAGTACATCCCACTCCTTGGAAGGGGTCACTGTAATGAGAGGGCAGTGCTATTCACTTTACTGTGGGTGTAATACACAGATCAGCCAGAACATTAAAAACATTATGGCCACTGAAACGGTAAAGTCCTGATGAGGTCATTGGAATTTATCTCCATTTTTTGATATAACATTCTTTCATTCATCAGATTGAATGCTATGTAATAACCATATCTCAGACTAATTGAGATTATATTAATATGTAAACTTTAACTGAAATTCTGCATCTGTATTATTACAATAATTACACATAATAATTATACATAATTACGGTTGACAGCGATGACTAATGTCTGTCCCTACTTGGAAAGATGCAGAATCAGTTCAGACTGCCAAAAATAACCTGGATCTTACAAGCTGTTATATATTGTTGTTTTGTGTTTGTTTTGGTGTAATCGTGTGGTGATTTTAATTTCTGTTCCTGATTCCCGCTTTGTTGAATATCGCAGTAAGCAGTTCAGCGTGGTCAGTGTTCGCCTCTATGGGCACTAAGAATTTGAATAACAATGGACTCTGAGCCAGTGCTTGGATTCTGTTTTTTTTTTCCGGTGAATTTCATAAAAAGAATGCTGTATTTGTTTGTAGAATTTTCATCTGCACTTGATACATGTGCTGTAATCATACACAGCTGCTCATGAAAATAAGTCACACTCCTTCCTGTCCCTTGAAGTGTGTCCTGCTTTCCCCAAGTTGAAGTCTTTGCCCTTCATGATTGTCAGATCGATTCTAAACGTGTCTGTCCCACAGATTCTGGTGATAAATATGGAAGTATTGAATGACCAATTGGACATATTTTGTCCTTCATCCTTTTGGCTAAACATCTGAGACAGGGTTTACACTCATGGTTACATTCTTGGGGAACAGAAAAGCAGTGTCTTGTCATCTTTATTCCCAGCCCTGTAATGATGTCGCAGATATCACCCTAAAGTTAGTAGTTTAATGTTTTGCAATGAATTCACTGGCCCTAGCATTGAGTAGGTGTGCCCATGCATGTGCATTTGTCTGCAAATAAAGGTAGAGCTCCAAGAAAAGGGGGCCCTGGAGACAGGTGGGTGAAATGGAGGGGTCGATTTGACAAAGATGAGGGTTTTTTTTCCGGGGGTAGCGGGGGATGGGAATGAAAAGAGAGAATGTGGGAGCATGTGAGGGAGAGGAGGGGAGTGGTTTAGGACATAGGAGCAGAAAGGCATTATTACTCATGCCTGACTGATTTCACATGGGGGATGGTTTGCCCCCTTTCTCTGTGTCACTTTGTCTCTCTTTTGCAATGAATGTCAGGGGGAGAAAAGTTCAAAGGCTAGGCTTGAGTAAGAATCTTTGAACCCCTTCCCCCCTTTTTCAGGCATGCTCTTTTTTCGGGCCATGGAAATCGGTTTGAACTTTTTGGACATGCCAAACCCACTTCATACAAACCGCTGTTCCTTCATTCAGGCCGTCAGCAGCCTTTGTCTATCGTTTTCCTTCTCTCCAATTATGTTTCTATCTCTTTTTTCTGTTGACTTTTCTACTCGTTTGGCTTTTCCAGAAAGAGTAGGGAAAGAGCAGCCGTGTTTTGGCGCCGTGTCTGATTTTCATTCTTGCTCTCTTTCTCACTTGCTCAGTCCACTCATTTTTCCCTTCTCCCTCTTTCCATCCCCCAGTTCGTTTTTTTCCCCCTTCCTTGTCTCTAATAAGTTCCAGATGTGTTTCTTGCATTCCTTTAGTCAGAGCTGAGGGGGAGGGATCACTGAAGAGGAGACAGAGAGGAGAGAAGCAGAAGCATGGAGGGCGAGGGGTAACAGTGAGTACGAGAGAGATGCATTAAACGAAAGCAGCACTTAATGAAGAGACTTTGCTGAGAGTTTCCGCCATCACGTGTGTGCGTACACATATATGTGTGTGCATACATGTCTGTTAGATTGTAGGGGTATTTTTTTGGGCTCGTCTCCCAATGGTAGCCCCCGTGCCCCTGCTGCAATGGAATGTGGCTGATGATGGTGATGTCATTTCTCATTCTCTGAACTTTTCGAGTCGGGAGGGGGACTGCTAATCTAAACTGTCCAATCAGTTAGCCTGCAGGAGTAGAAAAAAGTGGTGCAGTCCCGGAGCCCGCTAACCAGCCAACAATAAAGGCATTGTAACTGCACAGCCAATGAGGTCGCCGCATGCCAAAATATCATGCAGTTAGATGGCTGACCAATCAACCACTAATGGAACATTGGCCATTTTTTAAGCTTGTACTGAGATCTCAGTCGCAAACTGTAGCAATGCCTGGAGGCACTAAGTTGTCTGACTCAACGAGACATTAATGACTTGCAGCTTGTTACTCATGGTCAAATAACTTAGTCACCACAGTTACTCAAGTACTGATGTGGAGGTGAATTCCATGCATCTGTCTAAGGGATTTCTTTTGTTAAAAAGACTAGTCGTTTCTCATTTCTAAAAATCTACATTGCGTGAAACAATTTTGTGTCTTTACCTCGTTTTTTTTATGAGGGATGATCCGTAGCACACATGCATACATATTAAACAAACGTGCGCACACATACACAGAGGCAGTCTTTGCTTGTTAGTATTTATTTGGAGCGAGTGCTGTTTTGTGTTCCAAGCGGATGTCTGTAAGTTATTATCTAATACTTCATGCCGTGGTCCATTTGGTGTGGACGCTTAGTTTTCCCGTGCTGACCCTTGAGGTTGCCATGACCACACCGTGTGTTTATTGTTTCAAGGTTTCTGCAGTGTCCATGGCAACAACAGCCTCTGCAGTGGTTCACGTAAATAAGCGACGATAAAAGCTACGAGGAGAGAGGGAACGAAACGGTGAGGAACAGGAGACCGGCAAAGAGCAAGAAAAATGGGAAACGGGGGAAAATTGCAGAGAAATCATTTTCATTCCCTCCCATTTCAAATAGATCTGTTTCTATAGCAACGGCTGGGCTGCATGGAAAGAAAGACAAAGACAGAGAAGCAAGGGAGAGAGAGAGAGAAGGATCGAGAGAGAACGGGGAGAGAGAGGAGAGTGCGCGTATGTGACGGTAATAAAGGGAGGAAAACGAGGAATGAATGTGAAGTAGAGATTAAATGGTTAAAAGATATAGGTGTTGAGGTCTATGTTTCTTTTTTATTCCTCTTTTTTTCCTCTGGAATGGGTGGGTGCAGCATGGATGGATTAAAAGCGTGAGAGTGAAAATCATAGACGAAAGCAACGGCCATAGCGGCAGACAAAAGGAGATATCTGGAGGGAAATTGTTGCACATAGAGTAAGGGGGCAGGGGGGTATGCATTTCTTTTTAGCAAGCAGTTACGTTTCTCTTGGTTAAAAATAATAACCTCACTTTAACATGTACCAAAGAAGAGTAATACTGCTTATTTGTTGGGGGGACATAAATTAAGCGATAGAGGTGACCTATGATGTCAGACTACTGGATATGCAGAGACAAAAATGGAAATGAGGTAAAAAGTGCTGATGGGTAAAAATATAAAAGCAAAAAAACAATCATGATAAATTTTTCTTGGAGAGGGGTACATAAAAGGAGAGCCCCACATACACCATCTACATAGGCAAAAAAAACTTTTTGTACTTTTTCACCTACGTCAGCTGTTGCTATGGTGATGCAACATTGCAAACGGTGCAAAAACTCAATATTGGCTGATGAAGAGCAAGGGAGAGACGGATAGATGATAGAGGGGATAGTTATGATGGGATCATCAACATGGTTCCACAATGTTATTAATGCTCAGTCATTTATGGAAAGGTGTGTTTGGGCATGAATATAAGGTGTTAGGATTTGTCCTTATCACAAACGTGCAGCATCTTGAACAGAGCAGGTGACGTTATCCTTGACCAGACTCTCCTTTGTTGTCTGAGAGTGGATAGTGTAAGTCACACAGCTGTCTAATCTTGAGCGCTGGCCAGAAAGGGCAGTTGAGGAATTAGCACACTCCTTCATTAGTCAGTGTAACAACAGAGCTGCAGCAGTCATTTGCATTCATTTATTTCTGTGCCTGGTTTATCCAGTGAAGTCCATGACATTAGATGTTTGCATTTTATTGTTAAGACTATGGATGGATTGTCTGTTATGCAGAATGAAGATGTAAAGAAGTGATTTCCGCAGGACTGTTTCTTCACGTTCTGTGTGTACAAGTTTGCCATTATGATTACTCCACACCAAAATCCCTTTTTTTTCTTCTGATTAGTTTTTTAAAAAACATTGAACAAAGAACGCTGCCCTTATTCTGACAATATAGGCAGCTTAAAGTCAATTTTTATCTCCTCCCCTGGTAGGGGCTATTTTTGGATGACATCATCGCTTTTGCTCTTTGTGCCATTCCAATGCATATTCATAAACGAGCACATTAGTGCAAAGAGGTCTGAAGGACGGTACTCAAGTACAAACACTTTTAAGAAGAAAGCAGAAGGTAAATAATTTGATGAGTGCTTCACACATGCCTGTCTGGGATTTTATCTGCATATACCTCATCAAGGTTTCTTTAGGAAGCTACCCAACAGTGAACCTCTGCAATTATTACAGTGCACCCAAGAGAAATAATGAATTAACTTAATCTTTTATTAGCTGCCTTGCTTTGTGCAACACAATATGATAATTTATTTTCATTATCTTTGAAGGAATCCTAATTCTACAGGATTTAGGAGTACACAGTTGCGTAATCCTGCAGCCGTTATGAATGATTTATAGTTATTAATTAAAGATGTGTTAATGTGCATCAGGAGATCCTGATGATTTACTATTATACCACAGTTTATTAAATTGTGTTATTTTGCAAAAAGAGGGGAAAAAAGCACAAACATCAGGTTTACATCTGGAGTCTAGGGTAGGGATATTTCCCAAGAATGTTCTGCCTTCATTACTCTGGTATTTGATTAGGATTAACGCTGCTTAATATTATTTTATTTGGCGAGTTTTTACAATATTAAATTACATGTCTGCTGAATGGAATTTCGCCTTAAAAAGCACTTTGAAATGAACATAAACAAAAGGCGCTTACAAATGAAAGCAGAGAGAGATGGATGGCATTCTACTGTACAAGGAGAATAAATCCGCTAACAAACAAAAGCGTTGAATTTTTTCCCACAAATTCTTGAAGCGTGATCATATAGCCAGTACATGCTGTCACACCTTGGATTTAAAAATCTGGGAAAGGTTGCTTGTTTTTGGGTCACTATAATCATTCATTCATTTGTTTTCCGATCTCTAATCTTGACTAATCCTGCTAGGGTTGAAAGGAGCCTGAAGCGTATCTCAGCTGACTCTGGGTGAAGGCAGGATACACCCTGATCACAGGACCAACACACAACCATTCACATTCATACTCCATTTTGGAACAGCCAGTGAGCCAAATCTGTCTTTGGAATGGGGGGAAACCAGAGTACCCAGAGGAAACCCACACAAGCACAAGGAAAACATGCAAGCTCCACACAGAAACACCCTTGCCGTGTCGGGGACTGAAATCCTGGACTTTGTTGCATTGAGGCAGATGTGCTAACAACTGTGCCGCCATGTAGGCCATCACTACATCATGCTTCGGTGTATTAATAATTAAGTCTTATCAAAATAAAGAGCTGGAAAAAGTTGGGGTTATTGTGTTGTGTCATGTACCATTACGTATACAAACCATGCATAAAAGTCACTTTAATCCTCGTAGAAATTAAATGCTGCTTGATGAACCTAGTTTGTGACACTGAGCATATTTACAGTCAGGTGTATGATTCAACTTTGGACTGAATGTACATTACTGGAGTAAAGTCAAGAATGAGTATTGAGGCTGATTACTGATGGTCAGACGTGAACATATTTCCCGAATGATTTTCCGATACAGCAGTTAGAGATTCTCAAGCTTTGTTGCAGAACTTCAAAAAAACCACAACACTATGATAAACTCATACTTCTTATCTTTTATTATTGGCTATGATGTATGATTGTAATAAACGTGAGTGTCCTGGAGTTTTATAGATAGTCACGAGAAAGGAGAGGCAACATCACTGTTGTCTGAGGGTGGGAAGTACAGAGAAATCATCGATGTGGAACGTGAGATGTGCTTTATGGTAATGTGTGACTTTTCACAGTCTCCTCCCTGTGTTAGATTAAATTAGGCAGACATATTCCTGAGGTGAACTAACACAAGGAGGGGAGAACGAGAGCAAAGAAATCCAACACCAAGGATAATGGGCATGTCCTGTCAGATTGCATTAGATGACATGAAAGTAGCTGTAGCAAATCATTAATTAATATGAAATTGCATGTACAGAGAAACGTCCTGCAAATGTAACGATCAGAGCTTAATTAATTTATTTTTTGCCATAATATAATATTTAGCTTGGCCAAAAATGATTAGTGCCTGCAATGTAGCATGAAGGCAACATTTCAGGTCAATGAGCAGTTTTGAAATGTAGATTTTTATGCTCATGCGGTTCTGTTGGCAATGTTAAAATATTTGGTAGACGCACAACAAAGCTGAAATGAGACTCAGTTGAAAGGAGAAAAAGCCTACAAATGTCCCTATTATTTCCTTCATGTTGAACTCAGGATTTCTTCATGTGCATACATATTGTTTCTGCATTCTGGCTATCCCTGCACATGAAAACTGTTTTGGGTGACTGGAAAGGAGATGACCTTCAAAGAGGAAAAAAATGTCATTTGACAGTTTTCATGTAGATAAGAAAATAATTATTCATGCTTTTCAAAAGCATGACATCAACGTTTGCATGACCGTTGTGGTTTTGCATGTGTTATACATGTGCTAAGGTTCCATGT
>JBCNYG010000010.1:4988656-5000957 GCA_039654305.1 Porochilus rendahli | reverse complement strand
TGTGTGTGTGGTTGCAATGTTGCTCCAGTGCTTTGCATTCTGTGTGCCTCACTTGCAAATTTCCAGACGTGTACACACACACACACACACACACACACACAGTAGACTCTCCTATCGCACGTGCAGGTAATAACAAAAAGCAGGCACAGTGGATATAACACACATTGCACGGGAAGCAAAAATACTGAAAGTTACAGTAAATTAGCTAACACAAGCACTTTCTGGTGAATCGTGGGGAGTGAATGATGTAATCCACAGCAGGATTTCTGTCATTTCTCTCGCAGCAGCAGCTCGAAGTGCCTGTCAAAACGCGAGAATAGTTTACACTGCCTCAGTTCACAGCCTTCACCGCCACCTAGCGGTGACCAGAAACATGTCATGCATGACTGGGTGTGTGCATACACATGCAGAATCTGTGGGCTGATGTAAATCTGAAATTCCAGGCCGTTAAAATTCAGGCCCGACAAATGATAGAAGCTGCTGTCACTGTGTTTTATATACTAGTATCATTTACCATCTGGGTGTTCATATGGAGAAGACATATGGCAAAGGATATTGACAGCGCCTAGTTATGTATTGACACCCTCTGATATTTATTAAGGTGCTATATGTTTCTCAAATACATTCTAACCAGGATATGTGTCATCTACAGTACATCAAATACTTACATACTTACAATACTTATCTTGGCATAACACAGATTCTTACTGCGTGTGTTGTGTGTCTCAGCTTGGCCGAGGTACCGTGTGTTGCGGTTGGTGGATGTGGGGCAGTATAATTTGGAGATCTCGTCAGCCGAACTCTCTGATGACTCTCTCTATGAATGCCAGGCCACAGAAGCTGCCCTGCGCTCCCGCAGAGCCAAACTCATCGTTCTCAGTAAGTGTGTGTGTGTGTGTGTGTGTGTGTGTGAGAAGGAGAAAGAAAGTTGCATTAGGTATATTGTTGAGGAAATATTACACCGACTTGTTATCTAATAACATACAGATACAAAAGAACAAGACCGTTTTGCCATGTAATTTTTAAATCTGCTGTTTGTAATGTTTAAAGGTCTTTATAGGTCGATACTAATCTTGTCGTTTTATAAATGAACGAAATAATCCAGTGCAAATCAAAATCGCTAATGTCTAAGAAGTAATGCTTTAATTATTACTATAAAACAGATAAGGGTGTAATTTAAATGAAATAATGAAACGTTTCCACATTAATATGCAACTAGGACAGAATTCAGTGAAGTACATTGTGCCTGGGGCAAAGGGGCTGTTTGTCTGTCAACCTTGACCTTGACCTGGGTGGTTTCTTCACTGATTTTTGGCAGTGAAGCTGGCACCCTGTCTAGAAAGCAATAACAAAAACATTCTTTTTTTTCTAGGTTTGTATTATAAAATAATGATTTGTGCTGGCTTGATTTTTGACATACTATACTGGATGTATTTCAACATTGGCTGACTGTGTGGGTACATTAAATCCCCCTTCTAATGCAACCAAAAAAAAAAAAACATCATTTATTTGTGCTGATTGACATCACACTCGGTCAGTGACTTACATTCAGTACATAACTGTAGGATATTTGTTGCCTAATCAATACAAAAAATAACTGGAGAAATAGTGCATGAAATGTATTGTGCATGAAGTTAAGTCTTTGTCGGGTGCGTGTGTTTTACATGACGCTTCTGTGTGCTTATGCAGTTCCCCCTGATGAGCCAGTTATTGAGGGTTCCCCAGAGATCCTTCTCACTGCAGGGATTTCC
The DNA here is from genome assembly GCA_039654305.1 of Porochilus rendahli. Taxonomy (NCBI): domain Eukaryota; kingdom Metazoa; phylum Chordata; class Actinopteri; order Siluriformes; family Plotosidae; genus Porochilus; species Porochilus rendahli. The sequence continues at coordinate 4,999,206 of JBCNYG010000010.1, read as the reverse complement.
TACAATCTAAGCTGCGTGTCGCGTGGAGCCAAACCCCCTGCGGTCATAGAATGGCAAAAAGACGGGCTACCTGTAGAGGGGGCATTCAGCACGACGGTAAAACATTCACCTTTTAATTCATTACACTTTTCATTTCAGTGTTCTCTGTGCATGGGTTTATTTTTTTTAAATCCAGAATTATTTAACAGGATTTCTTAATCACGTGTTCTGCTCTCTCTCTCTCTCTCTCTCTCTCTCTCTCTCTTTCTCTCTCTCTGTGTGTAGGAGGTGCTACCTGATAGAAAGCGAGTCACCACTCGCAGCTTCCTGCCCATTAACCCAGTGGACACAGATACAGGAAAAAATTACACATGTGTAACCAGCAACCTGGCTATGCCCCTGGGTAAACGCACTGCCATCACCCTCAATGTGCACCGTGAGTTTCTCCACGTTCAGAATTCTTACACACACTCCTATCACTTTGCTATAAGGACCATTAATTTGAATGAACTCTGAATAATACTCAATAGTCCGGTTTGGATATTTTTGTGGCCTATATCTTCTAGCAACTATCTATGTCAAGTCGTAATACTGTCAGAAATAAAGCTACAGTAGGAGCCCATTTCTATCCTCCCAGCTACAATCTGCTCTAATGCGCCTCTAGGGGTAATTATTGGACCTCACCGTAACTATAGCTAACTTCCCATTAACACAGCAAAGATGAGCAAGCCATGGCAATTACTGTTTGCACTGTAACTTCAGGATTTGATCGTGCATACTCCGAAAAAACGCTGAGGACATTGGCCCAACGATTACCTATGGACCAGACATGGCCAACCAGGCCATAAGGCATTGTCTAGCTCATAGGTGTCAAACTCAAGGCCTGTAGACCAAATCTGTCCCGCCAACACAATTGATATGGTCAGCGAGAGCTTTCAAAGAATATGATTATCATATATTATTTGTATCATCCGTTGCACGACCCATAATTTATCATCATCCATTAGATAGTGGCAACCGGTTATGAGTACACAGCTGGTCATTTACAACTCAAGAAAGATTGCGAGCTACCTTGTCGCTGTCTAGCGTTGTCGAAAGGAAAGGAAATAAAGTGGACATATACCTAAACTAATAATGGGTGAACGAAAAGGTGTTCAGTGATTATATTGGTGATGTGGCCCGCAGTAAAAAATAAGTTTGACACCTGGTCTAGATTGAAGGAGGAGAGTTATCTCTTCTAGTCCATTATGTTTACCTCTTTAAAGACCATGTTGTACCTTGCATTTTCTGAGAGTGTATTTTTATGCATTGTTCATGACGTTACCTTTAAAGGTATTCTCTAGTGTTAGTGTATTAGTGTGGGTGAAAATGCATTGTGTATTTGTAATGTTCTTTTAATATTCCTAATGTGAACAGATCCCCCTGTGGTTGTGTTATCCATTGAACCACGTTCGGTCCTGGAAGGAGAGAGAGTCAAATTCACCTGTCAAGCCACTGCCAACCCCCCAGTTATGGGCTACAAGTATGTGTGTCTTTAAATTTCCTGCATAGTGGTGTCTCAAAAACCATCAGCTCACAAATATTAGTATTGTAATACATATTAAAACTTAAAGAAATAGGTTGGGTTTCAAAGAAAATGTCATCATCCTTAGATTCCTCAGATTTATGGATTTGGGGCAGCCGAGCCCTAAAGGTTAGAGAAGTGGCTTTGGGACCGAAAGGTCACTGGCTCAATTCCTAAACCAGCAGGAACAGTGTGGTGGTGGTGGAGTGAGCTGCACCTTCTCCTCCTCCACCTTTATGGCTGAAGTGCCCTTGAGCCCTCGACTGCTCTCCAGGCACCGCTAATGTGTGTGGCAGCCCACTGCTCCAAGTGTGTGCTTACTGTTTATTTGTTTGTTCTCACTTTGGATGGGTTAAATGCTGAGGGAATAATTTACCTTGTGGGATTAATACAGTGTAGCAAAATTTTTTACATCAAAAAAAGGAAGAAAAAAAATCATTCTTTGAACAGCAATAAGAAAAGAAGCACCAACAAACACCCTCCTAACCCCCCCACCCCCCACCCACCCAAAACAAGTTAAAACCAATTCCCACCCGCCAAGTATTGCCTTTGCTATGACACGGCCGCCACCTACCAGGGAGGAGCGTATTTATGCACATGGACCCTAGGTGACAAGCAATGCTACAACCCGCCTCCTTATGAACTGCTGAGCATGCGCATTTGGTGAGAAACCTAATCCGTCCCCATTGTACAAATAACTTCACAGACGCACATTATTGCTGGTGATCAATGTGAGTGACAGGGAAGTGAGAGTATGCATCCCTGCCTCCCATGAGACCTCGGCCAATTAGCTCCAATGGAGCTCCAGGTCATGGATGGCAGCAGCATCAACCTGGATTCAGGCCAGTGATCTCCAGGTTGATAGCCATGCACCTTGTCAATGAGCCACTCGGGAGCAAGAAAAGTCTTTTTTGTCAGAGAGAAAATTGATATAATCGTGAATAAAAAAAACAGTATGATCTATTATTACCAATAGATGTGTGTATTTGTTACAAGTGTTCACTTGCTAAAATTTTAGGGAAGTGCAATGTCTACACTATATTCAACCCGTTTCAGTTGAAACTTGTCCTTGTTATGAAATAGAATGTGTAGAAGGTCAAAATCAAAGACTCATAAAGTCCACATAAAGGGTAAATTTGAAAATGCAGATTTTATGTAAAAATGTTCTTCATGCATATTGCAGTTTAGTGCCATTTTCCAGTTGTTCATTTATTCATTCATTTTTCAAACCGCTTGATCCGATTCGGGTCGCAGGGAGGCTGAAGCCTACCTCAGCCAATTCTGGGTCAAGACAGGGTACCTTCTGAATAGGTCAAACACACAATCTTTCACACTAACAACTAGGGGCAGTTTTGAAAAGCCAGTTAGCTGAACGTGCATGTCTTTGGACTGTGGGAGAAAACCAGATTACCCAGAGGAAACCCATGCTAACACAGGGAGCTCATGCAAACTCCACCCAGAAATGCCCTTGCTGAGTCAGGAATTTTTTTTGAACTTACACAGACGTGCTACCCACCACACCACCATGACATCCATTTTCTAGGTAGAAAATGTCAAACTCGTCTTCTCTTGCTGCAGTCCATATACACTGTAGAGTTTGATGATTTGTAATCGAAAACTCCAAGTTCAGTATTGGCTAAGGGCTTTTACCTTGCTCTGAGAAACCCAGATTTCAAACAGTGCAAAGTGTAACACACCCTCACAGAAACAAAGGCAGATGTAGCCCAAAATAGAGATGCACGCAGCACTAAAATATAAAAAAGCTATTTCACTGACTTCCATTTAGCACATTTCTGTATGTTACTCAGGGCTTTGTCTTCATCTTGTCACTTTTTGTTCTCTTCCAGATGGGCTAAGGGCGGTGTGGTCATCCAGGGTGCGAGAGAGAGTGTGTTTGTCACTAAAGCGGACCACTCGTTTTTCACCGAGCCTGTTTCCTGCCTAGTGTTGAATGCTGTGGGGAGCACCAACGTCAGCATATTAGTGGACGTTCACTGTAAGAAGCAGTCTGAATACCTAATTCTCATTTAATTTACAGCCATTACAGGTTTACACAAATTGCTTGCATTTTAAAAGGCTGACACAAATTAGTTCAAAACAACGATGTGATGATGTTACCAGTCCTAAGTTACCTATAACAGGCCATTCCTGAGTGCTTTATTTCTCATGTACCATCGCAATATGCAGGTGATTACCATTTTTATTTATTTAATAATATTTAATATCGTGAAACATCTGACGCAAGTTAGTTCCTGTTATTGCTTTGGTTATATCAGCTGCAAGCAGTGATTGCTTTAAAACTTTCTCTTTTTTCTTTCTTAAGAGTATTAAGAAGAGAAAAATACACTTATTGTTTTTTTGATGTACTAAAATTGTTGTCTTTTGTAGAAAGTTTTAAGGAACAATTTAAACCACTGCCACTGATCAATTTTTTTGTTTAGTTTTGTTTCATTTTTTATTTTTTTTTTACATAAACATTCATAAATGTCTCCTTTAAGAAAGCATAGCCACAGGAACGTTTACTCATATTTGGTGTTAAATAACAGAAGCCTGTTAAAATAAGGTGAATTTTCACTGTGTGGGTCTCTCTGAATAAGCAGTTAGCAGTTAGTATAGAAACTATAGCTTTGTAGAGCAGCTCATCTACCATGTAGCCAGACCTAATGTCAGCACAGCTGTACAACATTAACTAAAACCTTCTGACCAATCTGTTTTGAGAATTCAACAATCTATGCCGAGGTATAAATAATAATTATTGTAGCTCTGCTGCTACAGACCAGCTCAAATTCAATCAAACGACTTGATTCAACAGAGCTATAAAATCTACTTGAGTAATATGCTACAGTTTTCTCTTTTTCCTTCCCCTAAAGTTGGTCCTATCTTGGTGGTAGAGCCGAAGCCAGTGACAGTAGACATCGATTCTGATGTCACCTTGAACTGCAAGTGGGCAGGCAACCCCCCTCTCACCCTCACATGGACAAAAAAGGGGTCCAGCATGGTAAGCAGTCCCATCCAGACTACTCGCAAAGCTGTAGTTTACCCATTTCTCCCCTTTTACCCTTTTCTTTCATTCTGACACTTATCGAGATTAGCTTCCTCCCACACTCCTGGGTAAGATTTCTCCATTTCATTGCCCTTCACTGCTAAAACTGGCATCTTAGCAAGTGGGAATAATCAAATATAGTAATATGTCTATATTGTCTGTATATACAACAGTACAACAAGCTGCCAAGACTGACTGGTATTATAAGACTATTTAAGCTTAAAAATGGTTTTTAAAAGTGTAGAAATATATTTAATAGTGTAATATTAAGTTTATACTGAGTGGTGGCTCACTGGTTAAGGCTTTGGGTTACAAAACTGCTACTGTCGGGCCATTGTGCAAAGCCCTTCCAACTATCTATGTACTCCAGAGGTGCCTCATCACGAGACCGACCCTGCGCTCTATAATATTCAGTATTTACACTTGTTGGGATGTAATTTTTTAACAGTGTTTAATTCTCCTCCTGCCTGTCCGCCGTCAGCATATTGCTTGTGTTGATTCTTGAGAGTGGGTTCATGCATCTGACACGAATTGTTGCTTCCTGGTGTGTTGCAAAATAAAACGTACACTCTCACTTTCCTGTGTTCTCCCTGCTGGCTTGTTTTCTTAGAAATTTCAAGTGTTGGGGTTGTAAAGGTGCTACAACATAGTTATTTTTATTCTAAGAAAATGTATTTTGACAAGATATAACCCTTTGCTCTGTCTCTTCTTAGGTGCTGAGTAACAATAACCAGCTGTATTTAAAGTCAGTCAGCCAGGCTGATGCTGGTCAATATGTGTGTAAGGCTATAGTGCCCAGGATCGGAGTGGGAGAAACAGAGGTCACGCTCACTGTTAATGGTCAGTAACTAAACCAGAAAGTATAAAAATACAATTAAATAGAAGACTGAAACTCTATTAGCATGCATAAATAATTTGATGGTGGATATTGTAGGCTATAAGGCTCATATAAATTATAAGGAATAAATGAGTGAGCAGTAAGAAGCAGTGTGATGATTGAGCTGGATAATCTTTTCTCATCCAGCTTTTCTCAGAGACACTCTATAAAGTGCTTTTATGCCAATTCACACAGCTATAACATAGTGTTAAGTCACTGTATTACAGTAGTTAAGTAATTAATTATACCCAACAAGCAAGTAAGGCGTTCTCTCTGTGTAGGTCCCCCCATTATATCCAGTGAGCCAGTTCAGTATGCAGTGAGAGGAGAGAGAGGTGAAGTCAAGTGTTACATCGCCAGCACTCCTCCCCCGGACAAGATTGTAAGTGTCTCGAGAAATGCTTTCATTATAATTTATGGAATGATGTTTTACAGAATAAAGTTCCTTTTACCTTCAACATTATATGATTTATACTATTATATAATTTATTATACAATAAATAGGGCGGCATGGTGACATAGGGGTCATCACATGTGCCTCACTGCAGGATGGATGCTGGATTCATGTCCTGGGCTTGTTGAGAACATTTGTGTGTGGAGTTTGCATGTTCTTCCTGTGCTTCTGTTGGTTTCCTCTGACTACTCTGGTCTCCTCCCACAGTTTAAATACATGCACATTTGGCTGCTCCAGATTCCCACTAAGTTTGAGTAAGGTGTACCTTACAAACACCTGCTCCCAGAGTTGGCTGAGATATATATATATGTATATCTATATCTATGTCTATCTATCTATCTATATATCTATCTATATATATATATATATATACACACACACATACAATAATGTGCCAAAATGTTTAGGGCTATCCAAAGAATGCTGCTATAACTCAAAAATATATTTATATTTACCTAAATAACTATTTATTTAACTATAAATAAATAAATGTTTTTACATGAAAAATTTTTTTTAAAGCACCAATAACCGTAATAAGTGAAATAAAGTCAGTATTCGGTGTGATGATTCTTTGCTTTAAAAATATAATAGCCTTAGATACAGTTTGTGCAGCTTTAAAAATTAATGTTTGGAATTCGAAAATGTTTTTGTACTGACTCGCTAATGCACAAGTCACTCACTTACTCACTCATTTTCCGAACCGCTTGCACAGAAACGCCCAAGCCTGGGACTCAAACCCAGGACCTTCTTGCTGTGAGGCAGCAAGTGTTCTAACCACTACGTCACCATGCCACCCTAATGCACAAGTCATAAAATAAAAATCTATATCAAAGTTTACACACAGACATTTATGCCATCTGGCAGAGTGACTCACAGTTATAATTTTTTTTATACAACTGAGCAAAAAATAAGTTTATTTTTATATTATTATTATTATGCAACATGGTGTTTATTGAAATAGCATGGTTGAATAATATAAATACAATCCAAAGTTCAAAAAGTCCATGTAAGTAACTTAAATAATGAGCGAATATCAGACCTATAGCGCATAGTTCATGCTCCACGTAGTTAACTGTATCTCAGCACTATCCATTTAGAGCTCTTTTCTGTCTGAATGACTGTAATGTAGAATGACTGGCAGCCAAAGCCCTAATGCAGCTCTGAAACGAGGCTTATGAAAGCTGAAGCACAGCAGCAGAGCATGTTATTCCCTCATTTCTGATGTGCGTGTTCTGCTCAGCTGTGCAGTAAATGGAGCCTTATTGTGAACATGGGACGTCATGCATTTTTTAAACATGTTCATCGTTCAGTATGAATAATCCAGCACCTTTAAAGCACCTTAAGAAAGCGTGAGGCTTTCTCACCAGTCTCTAAACCCCAGCTATTTACATAATTGATGTGCTTGTATGTGAAACAGTTCAAGTGCATTAGGGTAAGCTCACTAAAAACATATTTAATTGGGTTTAGGTGTAGAGAGTCATAAAGTGGCAAAGCAGCATCCCAGCTAAGTTATAAATAACACAGTGAAACTTCTCAATAGGTTTGGTTTCATCAAAAGGTAATTTACAGATTAAAAGCCAAGGTACAGGTTGGCTCTCCTAACAGGTCAGGTGGATATGGGTTTTAGCAAACCCTGACCTGCCAGTTTTGAATGTGACCCTGATATCAAGTAAACAGAGAAACATTGAATAAAGGCAAATTATTCTTACTTCCAGGCTTCACACACAAAGAAAATAGCAATTGTTTTACATTGAGAGCAATCACAAAGGAACATTGATTATAGAACATATAGAATAAGCTTGACATGATCTATTGTTTTCTTTAAAAAAATAAATGAATTCTCTTATTGCTGTGCAGACATTGGGATTCTTAGCAATTACACCCACATAGGCTTTCCACTCTTTGTATTACCTGCCTAGAACATTAGGCTTTGCATTGTGAGTTATAGCTTTCATTCCTCAAATTTCATGAAGAACTTGGGTTTAGAAGATTCAGATGCTTCAGTATCCTGTTTCAAATCTTGCACTATAGATAGGAATGAAAGCTGCCACTTAGGTGTGATATGTGCTGTAGTAAAAACTGTGAATTTTAGGTTTTTGATGGAATCTGCATGATAGTATATTCTAGACATATTTATAAATATATAATTATGAATACACTTTTGTAATAAATTAATTTATTGGGGGGGAAAATTAAACAAAACATGAACAATCTCTTGTGTTTGTTAGGTTTGGGCATGGAAGGAGAACGTGTGGGACAAAGAGAAAGGGACTTTACCAGAACGCTATACGGTGGAACAGAGTAAGCCATCCTCTGATGGAGGAGCAGTGCTATCTACACTCACCATCAACAACGTCATGGAGTCAGACTTCCAGTCCACCTACAACTGCACGGCCTGGAATGCATTCGGCCCAGGAACCATGATCATCACTCTGGAAGAGACTGGTGAGTTTATTGCCATATTAATGGCGCAGATAAGCTAAACAATCGTTCATTTGATGATACAAGTATGAAATTTGGCAGAAATACTCATTGTTGGGTAGACTTTAAGAAAAAATACTGTTCACGATCTTCACGATTTGAGAGAATCATGGTGGGTTTGGGATCTTGAGGGAACTTGGTGGAATCGTGATCCTGAGGGAACCTGGTGGAATCATGATGATCTTGAGGGAACTTGGTGGAATCGTGATGATCTTGAGGGAACTTGGTGGAATCGTGAACCCTAGGGAACTTGGTGGAATCGTAATGATCTTGAAGGAACTTTGGTGGAATCGTGCTGCTGAGGGAACTTGGTGGAATCGTGATGATCTTGAGGGAACTTCGTGGAATCGTGATGATCTTGAGGGAACTTCGTGGAATCGTGATCCTGAGGGAACTTGGTGGAATCGTGATGATCTTGAGGGAACTTGGTTGATTAAACATGGGGATCCTAGTAGACAGCAGTAGAGCTTAACAGAGCATAGCAGGCCTTGATGCTCCTTTGTAGTGGATCTTGATGAACTTGGAAACACAATTTCTTCAAGTTTCATCTCTTGAATGCACCCTGCCTCCTTTTTATGCCCCAATCGTGCTCCAAGTGTGCTCATACATCAAGCAGATCCACGGCTTTTTGAATCGTGGACAATGTGCCCTAGTGTAAACTCAGGGTTAGATCTGATTTCCTTGTATCTGTGGAGCAATTTGTGCATCAACACCTAGTGGAGCAAAGTATAAATGTATATCATTTAAACATTCGTGTATGAAAACTGAACTTTGTTGCTATTACTCAAAAAAAAATTTATTTATATTTAATTTTCAATATTTCTATGAAATTTTGGAAAAACTATGTTTAATTTGGATGAGTGTTGTCATCATTATATCACCCAGGCCTAGCATACATAGGGTCATGGTTTTTGTTTATAAATTAAGAGTCATATTAAGATAACAACTCCTCTGTGCAGTTTGAAATAGTTCAGATATTTGCAGATACCTCATCTTTTCTCTCCTACAGAAATTGTCCCAGTTGGTATTATTGCTGGCAGCACTGTAGGCTGCTCCATTCTGCTATTGCTCTGTCTGCTGGCTTTAGTCCTGTTCCTGTACCGTCAAAGGAAAGGAAGTAAGACAATATGTGCATACACACATTTCTACTGGCTTAATAAAATGATCATTCAATGTAACAATATCTAAAGTTTACTGTATATTTAGTAAAGGAATATATTAGACGTACAAATCCACACCTGTGTCATAAAATCGTGTGTCTGTATTGTTCCCAGGTCGCCGTGGAGTCACTCTTGGTAAGCCAGACATCAAAGTGGAGACAATAAATAAAGAAACACATAGTTTAGAGGAAGACTCAGCTAGCGTGTCGACAGCAAGCCGCATGGTCAAGGCTATGTACTCGGTGAGTCAATATATTCTTAATGATTTAAAAAGTACATTTTTGATCATTATTTAATATCAAGAATGAACCGCACCATCTCTGAGGCGGTTCAGGACTGCGTGCAGTTTATGAATGCTTTGCTTACATCATGCTTGGTGCACTTCATTACATAGTGTGCACTGTAGAATAGCTACAGGTCTAAAAACTGTTACCAGATCCAATATTGTAAAAACGTCTTAAGGTTGTCGTCAGTCTCACTGATAACACAAATGTGTAAACCACTCCGTACTGAGAAACAGATAACTAGTTCTTCACGTCAGGAAGAGCAGAACTGCACCATGCCATTTCTCATACAGCTGTGAGTCTCAGTGGTGCAGCTTTGAAAGGTACGATCGAATGAGGACCCCTTTTGATTTAATTAGGCTGTAATGATAGCTGCGAATCATTTCAAAACCTTCTCTCGTTCTCTATGTGAAAACAGACCTACTGTGCTGTCGGTAGTGGTATTCTTTGATATAAGTAAAGAAACATCATGCCTTTCTAACATCACTGAACATAAATCACAGAGGCACCTAAGAGTCACATCATATATTCATCACACTATCTGGCTGTGCCCTAGGGGTGCAGTGACAGGATATTCTGACAGGCCAGGAATATTACACCCTGCAGAAATGTGACATTTAACCTTATATCTACGGAAATATACGAATGTGCAACTTTCTGTTTGTTGCATAACTCAGATCTTTCTGACAGGCTTGCCACTCCTGTATG
>JBCNYG010000010.1:4977498-4987770 GCA_039654305.1 Porochilus rendahli | reverse complement strand
GTACTAACTATGGATACCATTAAACCTTTAGCCATTATGTTGTTTTTAAACTCAGCCAATGAAAATAACTGTTTGAATCATTATTCACATTCTTGACCATTAATATGTCACCTCGAAACCTCCTTACACTGCGGCAGTCAAAAAGCCTTTAGTCCATGTATTTCATTTCGTCTTAGTATTACACCCTAAAACTGAATTTAATCCTCTTGTCTTTCTCAACCTCCCTCTCCTCTTGTTTCTATCTTCGTCCTCCTCTTTCTCCTAACCCAATTTTCCCCCTCTTGTGTTGCTTGTACCCCCCCTTCCCCCTTTCTTGGTTGGCTTGTCATTTATTGTTTAGTTTTTGCCCTCTGTGACCCTTTCTCCCTCCTCTCAGCCTTTTAAAGATGACATTGATATTAAACCTGACCTACGCAGTGACACCTTGGACACACGTCAGGACTATGAGCTTAAGGTGAGTGAGACACGTGCAAACGCAAGCTGGATGTCCTTCAGCGTATGTACATGCACATGTACAGCTTAACATGTTTATCCGTTATAAGTGCCATCATTTGTCACAAATAAATAAGAACCTGTAAATCGTTCACAAAGTCAGTTGATAAAGTATTCTTAATGTCTTCGCCAGATGTGATGAATGGTTTTCTTCAAAGTTGTAGCGGACCTTGGAATATGTTCCTATTTTGTTTGTTGTTTTGCCATGATCTTTGTATTGTTGCTGTGTGGCAGAAAGTCATAAAAAAACCTTCTTTGTAGGACTGGGCGATGTAAGATGAGTTTGATTTTAGCAATATTAAGGCAGCAAATAAATTGATTGAATTAAACTATTTTTGAGAACTCTCAGCACAGCACTTCTCCAGTGCATCATTTATGAAGCTCTTTCTTTCTTTTATTTATTCATTTATTTATTGTTTTTTGTTTGTTCCCTGTTTTTTTTCACCCCTCATTTTATCCATATTCTGTTCCCACTCATCAAATGTCACCTCCCTACCACATACAACCACCTCAGGCCCTCTGCGACATGCGATGCTGCCACCCGCCTCTTTATGAACTGCTGTATATGTGCCTTTAGAGGCAGCCTAACACACTCGGAGGGAAAGCGATATCCCCCCCTTATGTATGAATGAGATTACAGAGGCACGTGGATTGGCTGGTGATCGCTGTGAATGACAGGGGAGTGTATTCCATCCCTTCCTCGCCTTAGGGCTCAGCCAATTAGCTGCTGTGGACTCACAACAACCTAGCTTCAAACTTGCGATCTCCAGGTTGATAGTCGCGCATCCTGTCAATGCACCACTGAGAAGTCCTCAGATCTTTCTGAACCATAAATTCAAATGAATCGATTAAATACATTTTTCATCAAGCTCGTCTTCTTTGAAATAGTTATTTGTTTTCCTTTCTGTGCAGAAACTTTTACACTCTGTGTTTGCACCCACAGAAAAAAAAGCAAACATGTTTTATTACTCAACACACTCAGTGTTTTTCTTTCCCCTGACAGGATCCAACAAACGGCTATTACAACGTGCGAGCTTCCACCCATGATGAAGGCCGTCCTGCCTCCCGGTCCATGCACTACTCTGACTATCGGACCACTACTGCACCTGGAAGCACTGCGACTGTTAGTGGTAGCTCAGGCTCTGGAGCAACAGCAGGTCCTGGAACGCCGAGCAGCTTGGCTCCGGGCTCACGAGCTGGCTGCTATGACCCTCGACCTCCTTCCAGACTCAGCTATGCCCAGTTCAACACCTTCAGCAGGCCAAGTCAGTCCCAGCAGCCTCCGCCCAGCTCTGGGCCTCAGACAGGCGACTTTACAGCTGAATGCAGTCTCCTAGACTCGACACCACAGTTACCATACGAAAACTACAGCTACCCATCTCACTACCCAACGTATCGTCTTGGCTTTGCGCCTCCCAGCCTCGCTCCGTTAGAAAGTGGCGCAGCGTACGAGATGTACAGCGTGGGGCCGAGTGTAAGCGTCGGAGGTACAGTTGCAACCCCAGAGAGTGGACTCGGGAAGTATGGTAGCTCCACACGCTTTTCCTATACCTCGCAGCATTCCGATTATTCCCACCGACACACGCAGAGGATGCAGACGCACGTGTAAAGAAAGAGCAAAATACCACGCTGTGCTGCTCTTCCTCACTTCAGCACACACTTGACCACATGCACACAAACACACACAGGAGGAAGCGAGAATGAGTGGTAGGAATCAGATCAGAAAGCACAGAAGAGAGAGTGGGAGGGAAATTGAGAGGTGAGGGAATTCTCTTTTCAGCTTTTTTCTGCTTATTTCCTCAGCGCAAGGAGCAAATAGCGAAAGTCACAATCAAGATAAAAAAACCAACAAAAACGTAACATTCATGAACGAGCGAGGATGTTCGAAATGGTGACGGTATCGGTGTGAATATCTTGCCGTTTCTTGTCTTGAAATGGAAGCTTCTGTGTTTGTCTGTGTTGAAACTTCATGGCAGCAGTGGTCATGGAAGACTTTTTTTCGTATGAATCATGGTTCATGGCTTCTTCAACTCGTCTCCACGCATTCATAGGATAAATATAAGGAAGCAATATAACAGATTTACACCAACAATAGACTTGCAGTGTTTCAACGATGATCCCTAAACAGTCTTACAGACATTTTTAATTCCTCACATTCAGCCATGAGCAAAGCACCAAACAAAGCACAACACTAGATGACCATATATCCTTGGCTACCAAAGTATTAGGGGTGTAACGATACAGATCATATTGTATTATTCGTTATGAAACTCAATTTAATGTCATTCCCAGGCTCCACAATAATAGGCTATTTGGCATGAAATACTACGTGTTACCATCTATTAACCAAGTGGAGCCCCGATCCCGTCTGATCTTGAAAGTTAAGTAGGGTTTGACCTGGTAAGTTCTTGGATGGGAGACCTCCTGGGAACACCAGGTGCTGTGGAGGGTTAGGAAAAAAGCTACCTTCCCTGTAAAAAAACCTGCCAAGAAAACTCGATGAGAAAAGAGTAAGCCAAGGGTCTGATTTGAATGAAGGTACTAACAAACACAATAAAAAAAAATGACAAATGTTAAACATACTAGAATATTAGCTCAAGAAAAGCCACAATGGCTAATCTCAGCAACAAGCAGGAGCTATACTCCCACAAATCGTTTAAGCTTTGGTGTATGGGAGCACTTCTGATTCCTAGTCATTTTAAACCCTGATGGTCATTGACCTAAAGTCTGTGTCAGGAGGTACAAACGGATGAAAACACAAAGCAGCATGCACACTAATCAATATTTTATTATTTCTCCAAAGAAAATATCAGTAACAAATCTTAACTCTTAAAAAAAGTCACCCTCCAAACTGAATTCTGTTTGACATATAAGTTGCGTGATGATATACGATGTGCCGTTGTATAATTTCTAAATACAATACTGTGAAGCGTACTTCAACTACAACTACAACTATGGTGTTTAATAAATATTTTACCTTTTAGTTACAACAAAATCTTGTTACCCAACTAACTTTCATTTTTGCACACATTGCAGTTTTATAAGATCTAATAAACTGAGCGTTTAAGCTTGACAATTTAAACTCGAGAGCTGAGATTTTGAAAAATGCGCCCCCTTTAGAGAGGAACAAGAAAATTTGGTGCGGTTTCAAAAAGGCAAGACGTCGAGAAAGCATACACTTGTTGATAGTATTATATCTGTGCAAATAAACTTACTTCCACTGAAAAACTAAACATTAAATTTCTTTAAACAAATGCATAATAGAAATATCCACATAACTCATTTGTCAGTGTAAATTGTTAAATGGGTACAACTTTGACAAAAATTATTACATGTTTTATCTTTGGGTTTTCTCAACTGGAGGGTGAAGTTTTCTTCAGCAAAAAAAGAATAAAATTTCTAATATTTTTGGATTTGTACGAAAAAAGTCTATAAAATATGATATGGGGATACAGGGTTATAAAATTGGCATACCCCTAATGCACACACACATCACTCTGCTGAGTTTGCAGAAAACCACAGTTGAGTGATTATGAGTGCAAAACTACCCAACAGCAAAAAGTAAAAAAAATAACAAAAAAAACAGAACCACACTTAAGCATCATGTCAGTCATTGTTTGGCGATAGAGCTAATGTTTGCATTGAACTTTATAACATCCTAGTGCACAGCCTTTCCTTTGTGATATGCTGCTCAGAGCCTGAATGGATCAGACCAACACTGTCATTGTTGCCTTTCGGTTCTTGTACTTTTCTAACATTAGGTTTTTTATTATTATTATTATTATTTTTAATTAGTAGAGAATGGGAACTGAAGACATATTCAGACCAGGTGTATTTTTTGCTGGATTGCACTGAGACACCACCGTATCAAATCGAATTTGTCAAAATTTAAATTCTGTGTGTCGTTACACCCCTACGAAGTATGTGTGATCAATTGGACACTACGAGATGAAAGATCAAGACACTTACCTGCTTTACCTGTTAATTAGTATCTAGTCGGTATTCTAGATTGCTAAGCTACCTCATGAAGTGGGCTACAAGCCGTATCATTTAGGACAATTATAGGAAACAGTCCGTGGTTCAATTACCTTTTATTACAAAGTCTGGCAGGATGCTTTCATTCTCATTAATGAAGTTGTAACTCATAGCAATGATTTAAAGCACTTTTTGATGATCTAAAAATCTACACATGAGGAAGGGAAAGAGACCAGTTCAGGAAGCCATCATCTTGTGCTCAGCTTTTTGTTTTCTTTCTTTCACTTACTCTGTCCTTCTTTCTTTTATTTTCCACGATGGGGTAAACCATTGGGTTGGCGGAGTATATAGCAGGATGCGCAAGAAGCCATCATAGTAAACCATTTTTTTAAAAAAGTGTTTTTATGTGGTGATTAGTTGATCTTTGAGCACATACAATATAGCGCTCTATATAAATGTATAATTCCCCACTCGTCTCCATGGTGCTTTGTAGTGGGGTCATTGTTTGCACTGCATTCCAGTATTCTAGCATAGATTATTAGCCTTATAATCTACCTGTAATCTCTCATTTGCACAGTAGGCTAGAGTGTTTTGACTCATTCCGAAAGACAGAATTATTTTTTTCCTCATATTTCTGTAAAGAATTGTGGACCAAAGGTTCATCGTTAGAGTGTCAGTCTTTATTTAGGTGATATTCACCTCAACAAACAAGGAAATATGCAGATTTGTTAGTGTTTGTTGTGTCTCGACTGTACAGTAATAACGGTGACAAAAAAAGTGTTTTAAAGGGTATGGGACTGTAAAAGATAATAAAAAACAAAAAAAATTATGACCCAGCCTTAGGTACACATACTGATCTTAGATCAGGCTGCTATGCCGTCACCTTATTATAATTCATGATAATGAACCAAGTGGAGCTGATGTGGCGTCAGATCTTGTATGGATTTCCTGACAGTTTGGGTTCCCAGGGTCTACCCCAGAGAACAGAATGTTTATACGTATATATACATATATATTACAATGTGAAGTTTATTAATACCTAATACTTTGGGGACTGTTCCCACATACCCAATATCACAAAGACACACCTGCTACTTGTGCCAAACACAGACACCGAAGTTGGAGGAAGTTGTTTTTTTTTTCAAGAAAAAAGACTTTTTCTATGGACGTGAAACCAGACAAGTTTTGAAGGATGTAAACGTCATGATTATATCGACAGTCAAGATGAAGACAATCTGTCTCATAATGGTTCTCCATCACGGAACCGTGAGGTACACTACAGTCGTCATCTGTGTTTCAACGCCTTTCAGTTGAGGGAGTCTTGTAAATACTTTCCCAGTGTGTTACTCCTATTTCAAGTATTATTTTCTATCATTCAGTGTCATGCACTCTTTAAATGCAGTATTGTTTCATTTCAAACGCGCAAGTGAAAATTGGCAGGACTAAGGTTTGGGGATGGACTACAAAGATTTCATGATCTGTTGTTGAAAAAAAAACAAGCAAGCAGAATAGCGAGCTGTGTTGGTGATACTTGACTGGAATCTAATGTGGTGCCAAGGAGCATTTAACAGAACGACATGCTCATCATCAACAGACAGAACCTTTATACCTGCCTGTGCTGCCCATTAGTACGTCTTTATGGTACATTTGGTTATACTGAGCAGTTGACACAAAAAGAAGTGTCTGGGAGATGTGACCTAAGCTACCTTTGAGGACATGGCCTTCCTCCAACTTCCTTCTTAAAGGACCGAAGCTTCATATGGACTTAACGCAGGATATATGACTACATGTGTTGATTTAAAAAAATTTAAAAATGAAAAATAAAAAAAAGAGTGGCCTTAGGAAAAAAAAAACCTTTTATAATCCATCACTTTATATGCCAATTTAGGCTGGAGGAGGATGATGTGTGTTTGTGTACGAATATCTTTATGTAATCCTTTACTTCCCTAAAGCTCCTTCTCCACTACTTTTATTCTGCTGGTAGGACTGTATCCTGTATACTTGTCTTAGAAAGCAACTGTTGACCTTACTGTACTGTTCTTCATAGTTGAAGCATTCTACAGACGTACAAGTTAATGATTTTCTTTTTTTATTTCATTATCTTTTTTTCCTATATTTTTAAAAAAAATGTTATGTAATTATTTTTTCACAGTATATCAAATAAAAGCACTGTTTTTATAAGAACGGATAACGAGTGATGTTTTTTTTATCTGGATTAACAAATTTATAAGTATCTTACTTATTTGTCATGAAATATCGTGTGTAGAAGTGCACACACAACCATGTACTCACACCTAGAGTCCACATGGAGCAGCCACTTAGCCTAATGTGTAAGTCTTAGACCTGGAGTACCCAGAGGAAATACATATGAACTCCACATAGAAATGCCCTCGTCTGGGATTCAAACCCTGGGCTTTCTTGTTGTAAGGCAGATGTGCTAATCACGACACCACCATGCTGCCCATGACTGAATTATTTATAAAATAGAAACAGCAACAGGCAGAGACAAAATATTTATTCAGTTTATTAGGTTTTTTTACACGGAGAGGCTTGATTGAACTTGTCCACGATAACATTATAAAGTGAACTTGAAAAACAAAACAGATGTACACAAAACAGGCATTGTAGTTCTTTAACGGTCCACCTCACCAAACACAATGTCCTGAGTTCCTGAAAGGGAGATAAAACAAAACCTTTAGTTCAACCTTTAGTATTTTGTTGTGTAAAAAAAATTGGGAATATTCACAGAGCATTAAAATAAACTTTTCAAATTAGGAAATGCTCCTAAAATATGGTCAATCAAACCTAATGACTAAACTACTGCTAAAAATGTAATAATATGTAAACAATGACTGTAATTCTGACATTATTCTAAAATAATGACTGTTTTTAATAAGGTAATAATGCCATAAAGGAAATCTGACATTGTTTTTGTGTGTCTGTGAAGGGGGTGGGGGGACGGGGGTCGGTGTAAATGAGGTGAGTATCGAAGCCCAAAAGCTAAATGTAGGTAAAGTGACTGAAACTAGCAACTTGAGGTGACTTCCATCTCCTCCCGCAAGCATAACTCATGAAAATAAAAATAAGTTTGCAGACCTACAGAGTAACATTAACTCCATGATGAGTAAAACGTTGATACTATATTTACAGTATTAATGGGAATTAAGTTCACAAAAATGTCCCATCCCTGACAAAAAAAAATACTGTGGCATGCTCCACGTACTACATGCTAATAACATTTTTACAAAAGGTTCTGCTATCTCCTTAATTGTCAAAACCTACTGTGGTACTAAAACATTTGTTGTTAATAAAAGTCAGTCAGTTTAGCTAATCATATAAATTATTTTTACCAATGATGGCCACCACATCAGCAAGCATGTGTCCTTTTGACATTTTGTCCAAACCAGCCTGTAATAACAAAAATGCATTAAAACAAACTGTATTAAATGTCACCAAGGAATACATAGGTGTGTGTGTGTGTGTGTGTGTGTGTGTGTGTGTGTGTGTGTGTGTGTGTATAAAATAGGCTGCAATAACAGAAATGAGAGTGCATTCTATAATAGTACTTATGCTCCATAATGAAACTTTTTTTTTTTTTTAAACGCATCATCTTACATTGCTATCACTGTATCCTTATCTTAGACTACACAATGATCATTAATATTTGCAGTGATGAATTAGAAAGTCTATTTACCAAGTGAGCAAACCCTGGAGCCTTGATCTTGCAACGGTAGGGTCTGCTGGAGCCATCAGACACCAGATACACCCCAAACTCCCCCTACAGGAAAAAAACTATTTTAGTGGCAGCAATACTAAAAAAAACAAGAAAAATTTAACACTCAGGCAGAACTGATTAAAACTAGCAGAACTTGCTTTAAACCGTCACACTTAGTGTTCACTGCTACACTCAGACTGCAAAGCATCATTTTCACCAATTAATCAGGAGGTTTTTCTCCCAAGCAGCTGGTCCATAGTTACCATATCTATCTAATTGCAGGGGAGGAAATTAACACTAGTCTGGCCCATGGCACGTCAAACATGAAAACATTGAAAGTAAACACTGAGCGAATAAGGAGGAGCTTCTTCCCCCAGAACAATGGTACCTGGACTTTGTAGACCTACCCTACACATGAACATTACATTCCACCTCAGCTGATTGTTACACACACTACGCACACACAACAACCAAACTCTGGACATCTTTGTGTGCATACGGCACCGACGCTTATCATCCCTATATTTATATTTTATATTTATATTCGACTTTTAACTATTGGTGCCCTTCAAAAAGTTATTGATATTTTTCTTTTTTTCTTCTGGCTATTAATAGTTTTATTTTAATTCTTCAACAAAAAAAGGACAGAGGTAACAAGCATTTCACTACATATTGTACCGTGTATGTGGAAAATTTAAATTGGCTTTAAATGACTGTTTATTTGAAATAGATTTCTGCCACCTAGTGGAAGGATGATGAATTATGTTTCATGGTAATGGTGGATGCAAAGGATGTACAATAACCATATTTTTAAAAAGCTCTCGTGGGCCACATAAAATGCGTTGGCAGCGTGGATTTGGCAATGTTTACGTCTGAACTCTTTGTCTGCTTTATTAGTGGCTTTCATTTTCATTTATCACTCATATCACTCCTGCTGCATTAACACTTACAGTGCACATCTTCATTTCATGTAGGTAGGGTACATACAGTTCAAGCCAATAACAAGCTATGGGCATTACAGTACAGAATATTAGGTTATTACTCACCTTTGGTGCCTCAACAGCTGTATATGTAGCTCCTGGGGGAACCTGGTAGCCTTCTGTGTATAGCTTGAAGTGGTGAATCAGGGATTCCATAGACATCTATCAGCAAAAATAACAGGTATTACCTGAAAATATTTCTTAAGTACATGCAAACATATATATATATATACACACACATACTCAGTCAAATCTTCCAGATTTAAAGAAAAGAATCATTTCATTTCACATGATAGCTCACTCAATACAGTTTTTATACATCATGTTTTAGAGATTATATCCTCCCAGTGCTGGCTGTCATTGTCTAAACACATTTGGAAGTGATTTCTGAAAGCTGTTATTGCTCGACAGGTCATTCCTGGTGGAACAGCGGCTATCTTCTTATGAATAGCAACCTTAAGGGCTTTAAAAGTTTAGAGTCGATTAGTACACACTTGTGATTTAAATCACAAGGAATGAGGGCAGGGGAACGGGCAGGCCACCCAATGTCACCATGCAACAAGATCAGCTGATCCGGAAAATCTTCCCTCAGCACTTCCAGTGATCTTCAGGCTGTGTGTGCCGCCCTTCCCTCTTGCTGTCTGCCCCTGACCATGCCATGTTCGCAAGTGAGGAGAGTTGCGGTTGGGCTACTAACAGACCTTAGCACCGCCTCTCCTGCCTCTGAAGTTACATGTGTGCAAACTTTACCTTTTTTTATTATCATATTGTAATGTGAGATTTTTTTTTGCATACATAAGAGAAAATGGGCAAAGTCATAATGTCTTTAATTTATGATTGAATCCAGTTTGAATGCCATAAATCACCTTTTTAAAATTAAGATTTTACTATGGACCAGAGAGGAAACAGCAAAGCTCTGGAAATCTGCAACAGACACCCTTGAAATGCTTTAGCACACCTACAGAATTGACACAGCAAGCCAGGCAGATTTTTAAATAGCATTTGTGTCCTAAGATGTGCAGAACAGCATCCTACACTGACATCCTGCCCCTCTTAAAGTCCCCATGTCAAGATTTTTCACTGATATTTTTAGACTGCATGCAAATAAAT
>JBCNYG010000010.1:4933897-4955038 GCA_039654305.1 Porochilus rendahli | reverse complement strand
GCGTGCGTGCGTGTGTGTGTGTGTGTGTGTGTGTGTGTGTGTGTGTGTGTGTGTGGACTTCTAAATGTGTAAATTCTTAAAGGGTACCAAACATGTTTTGTTATAAATTTGTAAATAACTAATTGATGGAATGAAGTCTGACTTCTTGATCTTTTATTGTTTTTTTAGGAATCAGTATTTTACAAGCGTTGCCATACTACGAGTCACAAGGCACATATTCTTTCCAGCTGGAAACACCGGTCTCTCTCTATGTACATTTCCCCTATGTGCTAATGGCTTACCTTCCTCTGCTGGCAGTCGGTGAGAATCTCCGCGCTATACAATGAATATTTAGGATTAATAATAAGCCTTCAAAAGCTGTTATGTAAATGCCTTTATTTTTGTGTTTAAGGTTTCGTCTTCACAGTACGAATCTTACTTAAAGAAAGGAGTCAGTTACTAGACAGCTGGAGTATGAAGAGGAAAAGGCACTAACTCAAGAGGGAATTTATTACCACACACAAAAAATGGAGGTGAAAAGGACATTTCCTTATTTTTGGCAAGTAAGACTGAAAGGATATGACACAGGAAGTAGGTAAGATGTAATGTGGCACTTGAAACAGAACAGAAAGATAAGAATAAAAAAAAAAGAAAGACTGACTGCTGCACATTTTTGTAGTAACAATCAAAATGATGTCATCTTGGGAGTGCTATCACAGAGTCTTGCCAAAAATACTTTAATAGTCCATTTGAAGTGCTTAACTGTTTTACTTCATGGAATATTACTGTTTCATATTTTAATTGATCACTCCTCTAATCCAAACAATTGTTGTTTTTACATGTGATCAATTCAAGTTCTTACTTTTTACTTTACCGTTGTGTAGCCTCATGACTCTGTGGGATGAATTTACTCTTATAAACTGGACCACATGCTTTCATGTTCAACGTGCTTTGTGTCATTTTGTACTTTTATAAAGTACCCCACTGGAAGGTCACCAGCCATAAGCTCTCGTCCATACGGTCTTCTTCTTGAACTCTGGCGTAGACTTTAATGCTAGTAAGGCGGCTGAGGAGACAAATTAAAACGCAAAGAATGAGAGATAATATTTTGTATTAATATTCTTTAGAAATGTTTTAAATATCATATTAAGTTTATTTGAGGGATTTTAACACAGAACACGAGGTATGAAATCAGGCTATTTCACAAAATAAACCCACAATAGGTCTGACAACAAGCACCAGATTTGAAAGTGTTGCTTCCACAAGTTGAGCTGTGTCTCACCTCTTGCTATCTGAGATAAAGATTCCTCCGGCGCTTCTGTTAGGCTGAAGAGCCAGTCAATGAACTGAAAAAACAAAGGATAGATAAAAATCATTTCTATATTCCAGAGTCCCACTGTATACCTCTGGCAGAAATAATAGAATCACCACGCTTGGAGGACGTTCACACAGCGTTTTTTTCCTTCATAGCAAATAAACAAACTCACAAATATGACAGAAACACTCCCTTTTACTCACGCATTTGCCGAATGGCTCAATCCAGGGGTGCCCAATCCTGTTCCTGGTGATCTACCTTCCTAAAGATTTCAACTCCAACCCTAATGGGGCCCATCTGACAAATCCAATCATCGCTTTAAGTCATTTCCAAGTCTTAAGTCTTGATTAGATGGTCAGGTGGGCATAACTAGGGTTGGAGTGAACATCTTTGGGAAGGTAGATCACCAGGAACAGGATTGGGCACTACTGGCTTAATCATATTTGTGTCGCGTAGAGGTTGCCAGACCATTGCAGGGCCAACACATACACAACCATTCAAATTCATACTCACACCTATGGGGACACACTCACACCTATTAGCCTAATGTGCATGTCTTTGGATTGTGGGAGGAAACCATGCATGCACAGGGAGAACATGCAAATGAAATACAAAATAAAGTTTAAAAGCTGAATATTTTGGCTTTATAAAAAAAATACTAATATTTTCTTGAAATGAACTAATTGAATTATATTTTTGCCAGATTAATTTCATAAACCGTTATGCAATCATTATTTAACACAACTTGTTTTGCGTCATACCTCTACAGGGTATTAAATATAGGTGAACAACCTGTATGTGTGGTGATTCCTTTGATTATGCTAAAGGTTGAAGATCAAAACCTTTACTGCCATAAAAGCAAAACACAAAGTACATAAGAAGCCAAAACATTACATACACATCTAACTACTCTACACATTAAAACCAACTAATTGTGATTTCTAAAGATTTATAACGACATAAATAAATAAACCTGCAGTCTTTGCCAGATTTTTCATGTTAATCAAGGCATAACGTGCTCCATTCTGTGCCTGGCGGAGATACCTAGCATACCATGAGTATCCCTCTAGTTTAATGTTGCATTTCCTACACCACAAATTAAGCCATTTCCATTCTTTAGTAAAGATTAACATACTGTCAGTAATCAATATTTCAAAACACTACCTTCTGTGACTGGCCCTTCCATGGCTCTTTGGCTAACAGATGCTTTAAGCTGTATGAAACTGCCAGCACACACTGTTTAACCGAGTCCTCAGTGGATTCAATGTTCACGTAGAGGTCATGGGGCAAATCTAGGCGCTTGGCTGACTTTTGCCATGGAAACCACTGGGCACGGATGCCAATGAGAAGAGGCATGGAGTGGTCCGCCCACGACACCACTGCAGCTGCAAAAACATCCAGCAGGAATCTGGCGCCCTATAACACAGTTTTTCTCTTTATGTAATCTCTTTATGTTTTCACTAATATGTAGACACTAAAGCATATACCTGTATGGGTTTGTCTCAGAACCTTGTGGGAACCCCACTAAACCGACTCATAGTTTATAAACTACACGATTTGAATTGATGTATGTTTTAATTTGAAATGAAATGATGAAACAAATATTAAAGACAAAAAGGATCTTTTATGTGAATACTTCATTAATAGTTTATTCATATTTTATTAATTTGACAATTTTTGGGGAAAATTGCAGCTAGATCTAGGACATGACACATGGTTACTACATTGCGTTTTCCCCCCAAAAAGATGTGGACCACTGAGATGTGTTCATTTATCACTATCTGTATTTTAAGCTGTAACGTTACATACCGAAGTACTCATGTGCTCGCCAATTAATTGTGAATGATTAATCAAAATGTAAAATATGTCCTCGCTTTCGTTACTTCGTTTTCCGCTCACCCAAACGGCTGTGTGTTTCAGTTTAAACAGTTTGACCACGCTGTGTCAAAATTTTGTTATAATTCTGTGATGTGCCTCCTATTTCTGAGGTATAAAAACGTCTGCCTCCTGATGACACCTGCTATCTCCATTTTCAAAAATGAGGTTATGCATGAATATAAATTAAGATAACCCTCTGCAGCTATGTGAAAAAGCTGGTGGCTCCATCTAACTCTCGAGGATATACACACACATCACTAAATAATCATTGTTTCTACTTCCAAGTTGTTTTTTTATTTGTGTACGTGGAAAGATATGCATTAACATTTTGTACATGTTGGAACATTTTCATTAAAACAAGTGAGTTTCAACAGTTTCATTTTGTTTTTTTTGTCAGTTTAATCCTTCTTTTTTTTCTTTCGTATATGAAGTTTATTTTTTGAGAAGAATGTCCCACACAAGAAAGCAGTTTCTGAGACAGACCCATATGAAATATCCACATATATATCCATATATCCACACAAATGAACAAATCTGCCATCAAATGTCTGTTTTATCCAGAGAGTGGACTCATTCACAGTTATATAGATTGTGGCTTTTGTGTGCACTCTATCATGTTGGCTAATGTTACAAGAGCATAACAGAATTACATTGTAGTTATTTATATTATATACCTCTTTGGCATTATCGCATTGTACAGTGGGTGCTCCATATAGTACTTTCCTGATGTATCCCATTAACTCCAGAAGCCATTCCATTCTTTTGGACACACCTAAAGACAAGTGAAGTGACAAATATGAGCATGAGAACAGGGTGTGGAACTTGAACACTTGCATCATCACTGACTTCCTGTTAACATAATTTAATCTGTAAGGAAGTTTTTTAATTGTCATTTAATTAAAAACTTATGAATTGTCAACATTAATAACAGGTTCTGTCGAATCCTAGAATAGATGGCATCCGTTTCACAAAAGGTCTTAAATTCTCCATGTAGAAGCCCTAGAGAGAACTATAACTGTAGAACCTTTAAATAGATGCTCTCCTTAAAGAGTAATAAAGTGTAATAAAGTCCATGGGTTCACCACTAGTTTAAATGGCGATTTCTTTTCTAATGTATGGTCTTACAGGCCACGTTTCAGATATTCTGTGGATGTTTCCTCTATTGTCAACGTTTACAAGAAAGTATAACTTGTTTAAAATGAATTAAGCTGCAAGATAAATATGATTTTTACTTTGCTGGTCATATTGCCAGGCTTACTTTGTATCAACCCAGACATCTATTTATTGCTAACAGGTTGTTTCTAAAATTTCAGAAAACACTAATGAATCTTTTACTATAACAGCAAAACTAGTAATGTTTTTCTACATTCTTAACAAAACCCCTCCACAAATTAAACAAAACAAAACCAGGGAAGCCTTAAGGGGACATGCATTCATAAATTTTTTTCTCCTCCGTTTTCATTCAACAATGGGATAATTATGTCATTTTCTTGTGAAATCAAAGGTTGTTTTCTCACGATAACGAGTTAATTTAATTAGTTTTTCAGTGATCTCGAGTTATTTATGTCATTTTCTCAGAATAAAAGTTGTTTTCTAATAATAACTGGATAAATCATTCAAAATCACAATAGTAAACAAAACTTTGCTTTCCTGTGATAACATCATCAATATGAAATCTAGAGATACAGAGAAAAATAGGCATCATCATGACAGAGGAGCAGGTGCACAGTCCATCTCTCTTCAGTCAAATTCCTGCAATAACTTTATGCCTTGTATAGATAAATCATCATCCCAGGAAGACCAATGAAATTAACTGGGTATCACAGCAAAACTACAGTATTTGTCATCCCAAGAAAACGACATACTATAGATCAAAGGGAAAAATGAAATAACATAATTATCCTGTCATCTCAAGAAAATGAGGGAAAAAATGTATGAATACATGTTCACTTTGGGCTTCTGTAAACAATAACAAAATAAGAACAAAAACAGTAAAGTATCAGAATATATAAACTTTCTGTGCACACTGTGGTGAAATATTTGGCTTGCCTGTGTTAGGGTTAGAGGCCAGACGTGACTGGTAAAAGCACTGCATTAGCAGCCAGCTGCTTTGCTCTGGTTTGCCCTTCTGTAAAATGGTACTGATGACATCATTGAGGCCCAGGAGTGGAATTCTGCCTTTTGAACTCAAGTAGGACAAAATAAAGGCGGTCTTCTCCACATTGGCCTGGAGAGGGCAGCACAGCACGATTAAAACAGTGTAACCCCAGTTCATTCCACCGCTTTACCTACTCCTCAATACAGATTTTCCAGTATTTCCAAAATTACTTTGTACCTCAGTGACCTTGACGATCCTGTCTATCTCCATGTCGCTCATTTCTGACAAACAGGTACAGATTCCTTCGTAGAGATTCACCTCATGTGCCTAAAGAAAGTCAAGCATTTAACTATTAGCACAGTCAAGATAAAATACTTGTTTATTTAATCTATCAGATTTTTTGTGTTGTGAACATGGTGTCTGTCCATCCGTACGTGTACATGTGGGAACTCTGTAGTGATATTTCTCATGCTGGTACGTGCTAACAACTTCTACTCTATCTTCTCCTTCAAACCGTCACTTGCTTCAAGCCATAAAATAAAATACACTTTAACAGTGTAAACAGAATTCTATGTACCATATGCAGGAGGTATCTTCATTTTTTTAGCTGTCTAAAGAAACCATTAGTGTCGCACACTGCAGTAATCATTTGAATATGAAGCCTTTTAACCCAATCACAAATGACGTTTCTGGTGTGTATAATGTGCTTACGGAAGTGAACCTATCCAGTGGAATGGTATCTCGCTACCCTGCCGTGATATTGGGTTTCCATTAAAGAAGTCTTATCTCAATAGCATAACACTTTCAGACAAATTCAAAACTTTTTATGTCATCAATGGCGTCATTAAAACAAAATCACACTAAAACCTTGGAACAGGAGTTTTTTTTTTGACGCGCCGCTTTTACGCACTGCCTAAATCTTTATGTAATTTACACCTAAGCTATCAGTTCACATCAGTTGCCTCCAGCAGGTCATACCTGTATGTGATCAGGTAAAAGGTGAAAAATCTTCTCGGTGGTGGAACACAGGATAGTCCAGCAGTTCTGAGCAGGGTTGGGTAGCGCCATAGCTTTAGCAAGGCCACGCAGGATGGAGAGGCAGAGAGACAGATGCTGAGCTCGGTGGTTTGGATTAAACTGCTGCACGGCCAAACTTTCCACATACACCTGCAGCTTATCATCCGCTACATGCTTCATCCAGAAACACAGGCTTTCATACAGGCCAGCTCTGATGCGTTGCTGAACAAAGAATACAGATGTGTGACTGATTGTGCCTTACTGAAAAGTCTCCATAAACCAATACAGCATGTAGATACAAGACAGATCATGCTTCTCAAAGCGCATGTGTATGCATGTCCATGCTCGTGATCACTCACACTGAGGCTGTGGACCAGAGGAGGCGCGAGCCACACACCCAGAAAGAGGGAGGCACTGGAGGAAGTCTGGGCTTGATTGGCAGCCAGTAGCAAGCACTGATGCTGCACCTCTTCACCTACAGAGGGCACAAGACAGCAAGCACACACTGTCATCTTGCGTCGGCTCACTAATTATAAGATTATATACGCTTATAAGAACTACTATATGGCATTTATTCCAAATGTATTATAATTATTATTAATGGTGGGAGTGGGTAAACCCATTTTCAAATGTATGTTAATGGAACCAGCTGATTTCCTTCAAGTCATGAGATCACTCTTATACCTGTTATACTTATATCTAATCTTTTTACAGTATTACACAACTTACAACAAATAAAATAAAACAGTATGGAACAGATAGCAATCATTCCCACATCCCACATAAAAGGTCAGCGCAAGAAATAGGGACATTTACCAAAGTTGAGCCTCATCAGAGGTGAGAGGATGGTGCTCCAGTTGACAGGTGGATATTGGAAGCTAGTGCCCACTGAGGCTAGAGGAGCCAGTACTAATTTTATCAGCTCAGGAGTAATTGCCTCGGGGCCTATAGCCAAAATAAATTAATAAAAAATATGTTAAACAGGTGAGCCTTTGAGAAATGAAAAGCCAAGGATATCTATATTTTAGTATATATATATATATATATATATATATATATATATATATATATAAATGTTATAAGATTCATTATAGGAATTAAATAATACCTTTCCTTCCAGCTTCTGTAATGTACAGCACTGATGCTCTGAGGATACTCTTTTCTGGGAGATAGCTGAAGTCTTGTGGCACTGAGGGAGACAGAGCAAGAGAATGGCAAAAAGAAAACATTATGGCATATTCTTGTAGGTGAGGTTGCCCTGTCTTCTGACAAGAGATTAAGTGTCTTATGTACAGTAGGTATATGCTGATATTGTGATTTTCTCAAAAAAAGGCTCAGGGAACCTCAGGGATCTCCTTAATTTGGCCCGTTCGAGTATAGCTGGAGGAAAGTCGACTTGGCCCCTTGCATGGTTGATAAGATACGCTAGAATATTATCCCTTTCACTTAAGAGTGCAAGCCGTCTTGCTGTGCTGACTCTCAGCAGTGGATTATATTTGTAGAATTATCAACACCATCATCATTTTACAGTGATGGAAATTGCAATCCACCATTATCAAACTTATTACACAGAATTTACTTCAGATTCTGTAGATTTATCAGAGTACTCGACTGGTCACTTCAATGAAATTAAGAGTTCAGCCTTCAATAACTTAGCCTGGAAAGATCTAGAAATATATAACCTGGAAAAAGCTTAAAATAAAGCTGACTCCTTGTTCTTTGTTGAGAAGATCAGGAATAGAAACCCTATCGCTGTAAACATTATTCAGATATTAGGTAACACAAAGAATAAGAATCACCAAGAACACCCCCGATATCACAACACCCAGGTACTGATTCGAATTGAATTGCGGTGCTGCAGGCATCCCGATTCTATAATTATTATGATTTTTTTCTGATTTTCTGTTACAATTTTAAAACCTTGAAACAAGAATAAGTGTCTTAATCGCTATTTTTACACAAAGCAGCAAACAATTCACTCTTTACATAGGATGCTCCGCTGCCTACCAATGTGTGAACAGTATGTAGTGCACCTCCTTTTCACCAACTTTTTATTAGAATAGAGGAACGGCAACATTTCAAATTAATAATTTCCCCTCCCAGACTCCACATGTCAGAAAATATGATTTGCAGAAGTCCGAAAATATCACCAGCCACAGAACACGCTGGAGGGACTAGGCCTCTCTGCTGGTCTGGGAGCACCGCGGTTACCACCCAGAAGAGCTAGAGGTGAGAGGGATGTCTGAACCACACTTCTTAGGCTGCAGCCTTCGCGACCCTACCATGGACCAAGTGGAAGATGAAGATGATGACGACGACAACAATCAAGCCACAACTACATTGCCTAGAAGAGGTAACTGCCAGGCCTGATAAAGAAATCTCAAACTGTTCCCGGGTTCTGGCTCAGAATTGAAATTAATACATACTATCATACTACTACTACTACTACTATTACCACCCATATAAAAGTTAAAATGAGTAAACAATAAAAGTTTACAATAACCCCCCATCTCAAGTATGCATATTTAAATAATTAGTCTGAACAGCAAAACAAATCTTGTAAAACAAATCTGAGCTGTCACGGAATCCACGGAATTTATTTCTAATTCACTCTCAAAAGGGTCAGTGGCTGCCAACATTTTGTGAACCCCACTTACCTGCAGTTCTACTGTGGCTGCTAGACATGTGAGCCAAATGCAGATGAGCCACCAGACAAGCTCCATTAGACTGCAGACCTATGGTTCCTGAAAAAGAGATGATCTGGACAACAAGAGCAAGAAACAATTAAATAAAGGAGTAAGCAAGTAGACAGAATGCAAGAACAGCGAAGCAGCTCACCTGCGTAATAGACCTTATGACCTCATTCAGGCAGTTCTGCTGCTTAGGCGACTGCTCTGCTTCACTCTTGAGCTGTGAGAAACAGAAATAAAAAAAGAAGACAAAACATTTTTATTTAACAGCACCCAAGGTTATACGCCCATCAATTTAACTGGTATACTCATTTTTCTGTACATATAAGCCAATACTGAGAAGTCAGTGGTTTCTATATTCCTCTATAGTAAGCACAAAGTAATATTGCTAGCATAAGACTAACCACAAAGTAGAGCAATCTCGGAGAAGTGACTGATGTTCCTACCGGGTCATTTCATTTATTATTTTCGTCTGTTTTGTGACAGCAGGAAATGCTGCTTGGTTTCTGAAAATATCAGTCTGACAGGCTTACCGTTCATAAAGGCAGGGTTTAAAAAGCCACAACTGGCAGCTGGATTCCATTAGGCTGTGCCAAAGCATACACACACACTGTTCACTCTGGAAAACTGCAATTTCAGCTAAACAATGATCTGTCATTTACAGCTTTTACAAATGTCACCCTAAATGATAAGCGCAGGTCTGAGATTTGAATGCACTGAGATGTATTTGGAAGACACGCTTGTGTCTGAAGTAATTCAGGGTCTCATTTAAGTGCATCTTTTCATCATTTGAGAGGGCGGTGTAATCAGAGACATCCACAAGGATTTCGTTCGGCATTGGGAGAAAAATCCTTGCCTGACTCCCGTTGTCAAGTTCTGCTGTTACTATGGTGACTTCCTGGCTGCCATCCAAGTACGGTGGCATTTGCATTTAAATGGCGAGACAGCTCTGTGCGAGTGTGTGTGTGTGTGTGTGTGTGTGTGTGTGTGTGTAGTGGGTGGGCACTGAGGAGTATAATTTGCCACACAAAGACTAAGCTGGCACAGGTGTGCGTTTTAAAAAGGGCAACAGCCATATGAGGCTGGCATTTCTGACTGGCACTACCTAAGCTGGTTATAATGGACCTGGGGTTGAAAGAGCAAATGAGCAGGTAGTAAAGTGGCGTTCAGAGCCACATCGAGAGCCTTGGCTTGAAAAGCCACACATTTGGAAGCGATGCTTTAGGATAATCAATAAAAGAAATCGAAGAATGGCGGAGTGCTTCTCAAAGCTACACTGAGGGCAGCTTGAATGGTCTTTAAGTGGGTATTTCCTGCTCGTGTATATACACGACACGAAACAGCAGTCCACACCTGAATCAGGCTTAGATTGTTAACTATGAGCAGGCAACATCTGAGATCAGTTTCAGCTGGAGTGAGAATAATATGACGGCTACTACAGACAGAGTTGTTCTGAGAAGACCTACCTGAAGGAAAGCAGTCTCTGATCCCACGAGTGCGATCGCTCCATTCAGAGCTGAAAGTCTCTGCATAGTCGGACAGCCCTGAGAGATAGAAATCAGAAGCATGGGACAATTTCAGAAAAGCATGACTTAAGACTGTGTAGCAAGTATTGGTTCCTCCAAAAATGAATAATAATAATAAGTTTTTCACAAGTCAGAAACCCCTCTGTGTGAAAGCAATGCTTGAGTCCTTAATCAGCTGAGATAAAGGAAAACGGCAGAAAAAGTACTATTTGTACTCCATCAAAAAACAGTTAAATACACTACGTAAAGTAGAGTCTTAAGCATAGGTCTCAGATGCATGAGCACCGTGGCTGGGATTACGGTGGCAATTCCATGATGATTCTGCAAAAATACAGGCAGAGGAAATACGCACTTGCCTGAAAAATGTGAGTATCTACGCTGCATGCGTGATAGCCATAATGCATACCAGCAGTAACTGTGATATACACGTTGCAGTCACTGCTCCATGTACAAATTTTCCTCTAACTATCTAGTGTACCATCCAGTAAGCCATGTTTACCTCACAGATGCACAAATTTTACCTCACAGAAAGATTGAACTGATCTGGTCCTCGGCCCACGAATAATTTCAACAGCCACGCGCTCCCGTA
This sequence comes from Porochilus rendahli, assembly GCA_039654305.1. Lineage (NCBI taxonomy): Eukaryota > Metazoa > Chordata > Actinopteri > Siluriformes > Plotosidae > Porochilus > Porochilus rendahli. Next base: position 4,943,946 of record JBCNYG010000010.1, on the reverse strand, counting down.
ACACAAGCTAGCTCTCTGCCTCTTACATATTCTGATGGAAGCGCCCAGAACACTTATGACATAATGCCATGAAGTTCTTTCAGCTATCCGAGACCTAGGTGTTAGGATAACGAGGGAGGTCTTAGGACAAGATGGACATATATGTCTACCCGATGTCATGGCTCTATTTTGTTATTCAACATTTTCCTGCAAATAAAACTCGGACAGGATGAATTATCGCCGTCCGACTCGAAAAATAGAAAAACACCCCCCTCAACTCAGAACTCCTGCATGTAGATTTAAGACTACAACCTCTGTGATCCCAATTTCAGCATATCACATCAATTCAACATGGCTGCTCACAGTTTTATCACTGAACACTAAGTAAAAATAGCACATTACCTTTAAATCAGATACGATCTATGTACAAATATTGACTTTAGCTCAATCAACTGCAGATAAGGAGGTAAATATACATTCCTCATAATTCAGATGTAGTTAAATATAAGAAAATACCTAGAAATGCATCCTCTAGAAAATTACCAGGCATTTCTGATGAAGTGACCTCCGTGACCTTGAAAAATAGGTCAAAGCAACCTGGTTTTGGAAGGCTGGTAGGGCATGCTGCAAATTCAACATAAGTATAAAATAAATCCATAAAAACAGACACGGCTAGAGTGTCACCAAGAAGTGTCGGCAGTGGCGGACAGCACCTCAAAGCCGTATTTGCTACGATTCGCGGGGGAATTAAATTGGGACATCACTACTGTGTGTGCTTGTAAGTGCATGTCACGAACAATACCTCTGCCAGCAGAATCTTGGTCCACGCAGACAGCAGGCGAGGGTGGAGGATCTCAGATTTACCATGACCACAGGACGAGAGCCCATGAACAGTGAGGCCTAGAGCTAAGGCCAAACCTGGAGTCTGCACTCAACAAACACACAAAAGAACACTGCCACACACATCATATAAATAATCCCGGTATATCATGCACATCATAAACACAAACCCGGCACAAAAAAAAAAACCTTAACAAAGTTAAGCTCACACAAAGATGAGTGAGCTCAACTGCGGTATTGACACAGAGCTTGTGCGTCCTCACCTGCTGGCTCTCCTCAGTCATGGATCGCAAAGTGTTCATCACCTCCTCAGCTTTACTGGCATCAATAATCCCACAACTAAATGCTGACACACCAGCACATGCCACAGAGTATGCCAGAACCTATAGGCATATTTAAGTTTAAAAAACAGCAACAACAATTATTCTTACTACTGAAACCTTAACCACACATGGAGAGCAGGTAATGTTAGGGTGGTGGGTAAGACCTCCTGCTGCATGCGTCCCATGTTGCCACTGTCCTGCAAGCTCTGAAATAGTCTGTCCAGAGAGGCCGACACACACATTCGCTGCTCAACATCACTACTGCTACAAAGAGAGCTGAGTAGGAGCCCAACACCGAGAACACAGCCAGAACTGCGTGTGAGAGAGAGAGAGAGAGAGAATGTTTATGGACTGCATGAGAAAGTCCTTGTAGCAAGTCCTTTCGTCCTACATGTGGTTACTGATGTAAATAAAAAAAAAACAAAGCAGCCTGGCCTTGTCGTACATGGCTAAAATTAGCCAACTTGGAAGTTGAATTACTTTTTTCAATGGGACAATAGGAACCTAGTGGAAGGATGATGAATTAGGTTTCATGGTAATGGGCAATAAAAAGAATGTACGATAGTCATGTCCTTTGAAAGCTCTTGTGGGCTACAAAATAAGTTGGCGGCACAAATTTGTCCCGCAGGCCTTGAGTTTGACACCTGTGGTATTTTATAAATGTATCCAACTTGCTTTGTTTAAGTGATGCAGTGTTTAGCACTGTCACCTCACAGAAACAAGGTTCTGGATACAAATCTCAAAACTGAAAAAAAAACGTTTCTGTGTGGATTCGACTGTACACAGCCTGATGGCTGAGGGGTAAAGAGCATTGAGGGCGTACTTATATTCCAGCTGGGTGTTAAAGCAGCAAGATTCTAGACGCTCCAGAGAGCTCTGCAACAGTTCCCACATGGTCTGCCCACCAATGTCACTGTGAACCACACACACACACACACACACACACACACACACACACACACACACACACACTAATATGCAATATGCTTTTTGGTTACACTTGAACTAGTCTTGCAAGCCATTTTTAAAGCATTCACTAAAGAGTAACTAATAACTAAAATAACTACTAAAAAGGGAAAAAAACATGGTGTGAAAAGACTTCCTGTGTTTCTGGTTGTACAAATATAAAAACAAAAGGTTTGATGATAAGTATCAGGAAGTGAGTTCTTAACCAACATTAAAGTCTACTGAGTATTAGGATTCAGCCTGTCTTACTTTGATACACTATCTGTGTTACAGCGCTGTTCTAGCTTTCAACGTTGTGGTGATGGACATGTGTCCACATACTTCTGACCACATAGTGCATACCGCAGCAACTTATCATGAGACTATACTGTTGGTAATGTGCCACCTACCTGAGTTTCTCCTCGTTAAGCCAGGCCAGCAGCATACCTAATGCCAAGCCGCTGTGGAACTGCACAGCCTGAGAGTCATCTGCAGTGGGCGCATCAGGCAGACCTGCTCGTAAAGTGTCTAGTATTATAGGCACTGCGTCCCTGTGTGAAGTGACCAGGACAGGAACTAGCATGGCAAGGCCCAGTGCAGCACAGGAGCGAGCAATGGCACTGGCGGTGTTCTCACCCGAGTAGGAACGCTTTCACAGGGAGAAAAAGGCCGTGTTACTGGTACGATATGACACAGGGATGTGAATTGAACTCTGTGTTTTCATATTATTTTTTTAGATCTTAAAATTCTATATCATATATTATACACAGGATAATATATGTTTAGAATACACATCACAGCTCTAGGCTACATCTTCTTCAAATGTAATTGTGGGTTTCTTTAAACTCTACAGTTGCCACCTTCTCCTAAAAACATGCTGATAAATAAGTTGACTTCATTTAAGTAATGTGAAATATGCAAAGATTTTAGAGCACCATTTAAACGAACAGCCCTATCAGCTATATTGGCATAAAAAAAGGCCATTAATATACAGTATATCGGCTTAGAACCCTGATCTATATATTAAAAAATAAATAAATAAATAAATAAATAAAAAGCAGGCAAAACAACGAGTTTTTAAATACTGTAGCATGTCAGGTTTCCAGAGCCAGAGGTAACACATAAAATAACAGAGCTTTGGAATGGATATGTGATGTGTAACATACTATGAATTGGAAAAACAAATACCTTGAGCATGTCGACGTTGCTTTCAAACGACAACAGCAGGTGGAATGAGTGTTGTAAGGAAAGCCTTCCAAACTCTCTAGTTACATATGTTTTCATGCATTTTCATTATCAGGTAGTTTTTACTTACATTTTCAAAGTTGCAATCTGCTAAAATGTGTTTAACAATTTGCATAAACCGCACATTTGTAGGTCATTTCACTCTCACGACAGTGCAAAACCACGAGAATATGACACATGTGAACCGCTCCAGCATAATACGGATTAAGTAGAAAATTTGACATATTGAGATATTCATATAATTTGAAAAGAAAAATTAATATACTTTAAAATTACTTATAATACATAATTATAGCATGAAAATTGACTGAGTTACATCACTTTGTATGTCACTAATGATACTTTTGAGTAAACAGCAATTACACTTACAGAACCAGCTTCTAAATGTCCGTATTTGAAACTCCAGAGCAATCATACACTAAATGAATCTAGCTCTTGACCAATCAGCGTGATCTTCCAAGTGTACTTTCAGCAACAGATGAGTTCTATTTACAACGAGTCATGTCTGTTTTGAGGCTTCTCATTGGTTTCCCATTATATGACTCTGGGAATCCTTTTGGGATTCTGTAAGTAGGTAGAGTATTCTAGAAGTAAATATGGATAATAAGGAAACACCCGAGCAATGACCAAAGTGGATTTTTCCATTGTTTAATAACAACTTTGACATGGAACCCTTTCTTAAATAAACATTTTAGAATGAATAGATTGTATTCATGAATATTTGAACTTGGTCATGCAGAAGACTATGCTTTGAAGAATGTATTTTTGGGTGACATTGCATTTTTGTTCAGGTACGCAATTTTAAACTTACTATGGCTCTTAGTCAAAACACTAGCTTGCAAATGCAAAATAATTCATATTATGCATCGTATTTGATCTAGTGGAACGGGTATGAATGAGAAATATTAAACAACATAACAACATTTTTATAAAATATAAAAAAATACCCACACATTCAACTAGAAAACCGAAACATAAAGGACAAATTTTATCTAATGTACATACATCCTGTACTAGTGGAGTACACTATAAAGTTAAAACAAGAACTTAATATATAAAATAATAATATTTTATTTATCAGTTACTACAGTGGCAGAACAGTGGCGCAGTGGTTAGTACATCCGCCTCACAGCAAGAAGGCCTGGGTTCGAATCCTGGGCTCTGGCGCTCCTTGTGCTTGTGTGGGTTGCCTCCTGGTACTCCAGTTTCCTCCCACAGTCCAAAAACACACACAGTAGGCTAATTGGCCGTTCCCTATAACCCTTAGGTGTGAGAGAGAGTGTGTGTGTGGTTGTATGTGTGTTCGCCCTGCGATGGTCTGGTGAACTGTTCAGGGTGTACCCCGCCCTTGCCCAACCCCCCACAACCCTAATTAGGATTAAGCAAAATTAGTTAAATAGGAGCAGTGGAAGTCACTATTACATTGTTACTCACATACTGAAATACAGCGAACCTACTGTAGTAGCCGCATTTCAGTATGTGAGTAACAATGTAATAATGACTTCAACTGAGTAGTTAATTGGTATTTGGAAAATCAGCGCAGTACTTACATGAACAAACCAGGGGAAAACTTGACCTTTAGGCCGACTGCTGCTGCTCACTATGCTAAGCAGAGTATCAATCACCATAGACAGCCAGTGAACAGACGGAAGGATCTCGGGACCAGCCTGCAGGCACAAAAAACCCCTATGTAATACCAAATGCATTCTTCTTACTGGTTATATTCTTACTGGCAACTGATCAATTACAAACAGTTCATAAGTAAACCTAAATTATAGTAGGGTACTGAATAACGTTGGAATGAAATTTATATCCTGGTGTTCTATCCAGCATGTATTTCCAACTACAGTATTTCTGGAACGGGCTCCATCGTAAACACAGCCAACACAAATCACTTACTTAGGATAAATGAATGAATGAATGAATGAATGAAGGAATGAATGTATATAAAGAGGCAGAATGCACAAAGAGATCCTTCCTTACCTCGACTTTGCCATCGCTCTGGGCAGGAAGACTGTTCTCGTGGCGGCTTAGGACGACAGCAAGCCCACTTAGAGCCAGGATACAGTTTCCCTGCACCACAGGACTGCCCCTGAAACGCACATATACACACTGTTAGCAGTCCCTGTGACTCCAAGTCACACAAGCTATGACCTCATGTTTAACTACTATGGACATACCCATTCGGTTTAGTTCTGCTACTGAATTATCATTTAATCTAACTTTTAATCCAGCATATGTTCGCAACATACACATTGTGTATCATATCATTTTAGGCCAACACCTCTGAGTGCTTAAAGGGAATTCTTTATTAAAATCCTGACTCAGACTTAAAGTTTGCGCTCAAAAGACCTTAGAACTCAGAGACAGGCCAGTAATGAGGATTAGAACATGAATTTGATAGAGGGGGAAGGAGAGCATTAGCCTCAGTTACTCACTTGGCTGCAGCCTTCACCACATCAGTCAGCTGATCCCTAACCCTGAAGAGAGGGAGAGAGCAAAGGAGAGCTGATTTACTGCATAGTGCAGACAGACAGGTCAACCTTTCATCCCTACAGGCAGTGATTTAGGAGTCGAGGTAAAACACTACTACACACTACTTCAAGTACACTGCCAACACACATCCACCTCACCCCACTACACTCCACCCCAATGCTACAAATTCCCATTAACACACAACCTTAATCATCCTTCATTACACACCTCTGTTTTTGAATCCGGTTCTAATCTAGGGATCCTGTCAACACATTCACACACACTCTCTCACAGACGCTGATATGTTACATGAACTGCCTTGCACTCAGCCATAAACAACTACTAATTTTGCATCAGTCTTATTTCTTTTCACTATGCATGATTTATTTACATTTACACTTACAGCACTTATCTAACATGTTTATTAAATTTAGCAGTTTTAGAATCATACTATTACAATTCCCGTGACATCTGACCTTTAGTACCTGTAGATAAATCTGAAATAAATTATGACCTAGCTAAAAAGAAAATCAGATCCCTTGACATTCCATGTCAGGAAAAGACTTTTTAAATTCCCTGACATTCCGGAAATTCCATGAGCCATGGGAACCCTGGTAACAGAACAGCATTGAAATCTTGGCTTTGCACCATTTGAATAAGAGAAGACGTGAAGAAAAAGTGAAAAAGTATGTATGTCTTAACTTAAATTAATTTATTTGGGGGCCTTTTTCACGTCCTTTAGCCAGAGAATTAATTTTTTTTTTAAAAGAATCCTTCGATGCATTTACGTTAGCTGACAAACTTGAACAAAGGATTACATTTTTTTTTTCCCCCTTTTCAAAAATTCATAACATGATATACTGTATGTATTCAATCATTGGGGTTCATTTTGACAGTTCTATTAGCTCAGGACGCCAAATGGAATCATGGGCTATTTTGGTAGGCTATAATGCGCTAACAGACTGCAAAGCTGGAAGAACAGAGGCCTGAAGTATTAGATGCATGAAGAGAGAGCAAAAAAGGGTGTATTTATAGAAGAAGATTGTTTAAGCTGAATATATTTGCTTTGTGTGCTAATGAAACCTCTTTTACAAATACACTCAGTATTTTGTTCAAATCATGAACGTAAAGGGAACAGAAATCTAACTACTAGTGGCAAACGTGACTAAAAAAGAAAGCTAGAAAGGATTCATACATGATCTAGGGAGGCAAGAGCAGTTACAGCCCAATCATAGGAAGAATTCCAGAAAGTAAACCTGGCCTGAATGTTTGAGATAAAGATCAGAAACCTTAATGTTAGACATAATGGATGGAAATGAACGAAGTTGGCACAGAGAAAGTAAGGCATTCATTCTGTGTGTGTGTGTGTGTGTGTGTGTGTGTGTGTTGCACAATCAGAGACTCACCAGAGCCAGGCACAGTGTTGTTTATACTGCAGTTCCTCAGGACTCTCCTTCCCTTGCTTTTGCAGCATCTCCAGCTCGGCTTTACGTCCCTGCGAGAACACAACAAACACTGAAACCTTTACAAACAATAAACTCATTAATTACCCTGATGTAAGATGTTGACTATGAGCTTAATGCATGGAACAAGTGCTTCTCAAGCAGCGCAGAGTGAGCCATTAGAAGCCTTATCTCCTTGTCTAGTGGGCAATCAGTAAGCAGATGGGTGCACAATATTATGCGCTACACAGCTTATAGCTCAAGTAGAGTCCATAAAGCAGCAGATGGGGTTTTAAAAAGCACAGAAGACAGCGGCACTCGTGTGTGCTTAAGAGGCCTTGAGCAGGATTGTTAATCTGAGATGCTTTGTAAATCCAGACCCTGGGGCTTTTCCTCTCATAATAATTAATATGCCAGATTTCGAAATCTACCTACGCTGCTATTGAAATGTCAATTTCACCTCAACATTTGCTGTCCTAACGTAAGTGGCCTTTCATGAAGAACGAATGTCTTGACAAGAGGGGATCTGTAGGCATTTCACTTACTTGAAACCCTTTTCATGTCTGCACTGGTGCACTGAAAGCTTTCCTCTCTCCTGATAACACTGAGTGGTAATTAACTGCTGTTGAATCTACACTCATCTTTCAGCTGTTTGGCAATTTGATGTTGCAGTTGGCATGATTCATTAATGTGCTTTGATGGAGTACTGAGAGATCAACTCAAAGAGGTCTAAAATTCACGCAAAAGTATTTGTTTTTTTTATAACCCAAGTCTGACTTGTACTTCAACAACTTTGTGGCTGACTTGTTTGGAGAGGTCCTTGGTCTTCATGGAGTGATGCCTCTTGCTTAGTGGTGTTGCAGCCTCTGGGGCCTTTTAAAAAAGGTGTGTTTATACTGACAGATCATTTGACACTTATATTGCAACTTTATAGTGCTACTTTATTTCACAAATTATGTGACTTCTGAAGAAAATTGGATGCAGCAGAACTTTTGAGGGGATTCATAGCAAAGGGACAGAATACATATTCACCTGCCAATTTATCAGATTTTTTTTCTTTATTTAGAATTTTCTCATTTCACTTCACCACCTAAGACTATTTTGGCCCCGACAACATACCAGGAAAGGTGCTCAAGGAATGTGCTCACCAGCTGTCTGAGGTTCAACACCTCTTTGCACCAGGCTGTGGGACCATCCTGTTTCAAGACTGCCATAATTGTACCTGTATTGTACCTGTACCCATAAAAAAACACTTCCTCCCTCAATGATTATAGTGCTTTGAGAGGCTGACATTTTTTCCAGTCTCCCCCAACATTTGACCCATACCACTTTTCTTATTGCCCCAACCGCTCCACAGAGGACGCCATCTCCTCTGCACTCCATCGGAGCCTAGAGCATCTGGAAGGGATAAAAACATACGTGTGGATGCTGTTTCTGGACTTCAGCTGCACGTTCACGTGGCCCCCCGTGGATTCAGCACCCACCTGGGTGCGTGCAGGTGGGGAAAAATGTATCCAAAGTAATCTCCCTGAGCACTGGTTCCCCCAAGGCCGCGTCCTGAGTCCGCTGCTGTTCAGGATGATGACCCACGACTGCTGCACCAGGTTCACTACTAACCACATCATGAAGTTTGCAGACGAAACGACAGTAGTGGGCCTCATCAGTAACAACAATGAACAGACATACTTAAATATCTAGTATCTAGATCCTTAACATCTCAAAAACAAAAGAGATCATTGTGGACTTCAGGAAGAACCAGCCAAGCCACACTCCTCTCACCATCAACAACTCAGCAGTGGAGATCATCAGCAACAGGTTCCTGGGGGGTGCAGCTAATGGACTCTTTATACTAGTCAAATCACACTGGTACCCATGTAAAGAGGGCACAGGAGCATATGCACTTTCTGTGCCAGATGAGGAAAGTGCACCTACCCACTCCCATTCGCGCCACCTTATACAGAGGAACTATAAAGAGTATACTGACCAGCTGTATCTCAGTCTGGTCAGGGGCCTGTAGAGTCTCTACCTGGAAGTCCCTTCAGAGGGTGGTGAGGACAGCGGAGAAAATCATTGGGACCTCACTTCCTCCCCTCCAGGACATTGCAAAGAAACGCTATCTGACCAGGGCTCAAAACAGAAAACTAGAAACCCATCCCACCCCCACGATAGACTGTTATTATTGCTGGCATTTGGAATGAGATTCCGCAGCCTACAGAGCAGAACAGCCAGGCCCAACAATAGTTTTTTCCTGATTGCTGAATGCATTAAACTATTCCTCTCTTCACACCCACACACCCCTAATAAGGACTGCACCACTATGGAACTCTGTGCTATAATACTGTGCAATATTAACCCCAACTAGACTGTGAAAAATATTTATCTTTCAATATATTTATCCTTCAAATATACCTATCTCTGCGCCATATTACACCGCAACTAGACTGTGCAGTATATTTATTTATTATTTATCTTTATACAAACATTTTTATACATATATTTATTAAAATAAATTTATTATTCCTGCTGTGCTCTGCATCGAAATCTCATTTTGATGTAAATCTAAATGACAAATAAAGTCTAAATAATATGCTGTTGCAGCACTGTTATACATTTGCATTTTGCAGTACATTTACATTCTACTGTTTATCATATTGATAACACTGTACATATTACTCACTGACAGGATTCATTCTGTATCTGTTTATATACATATTACTAACTTCTAATTTAGACACACACACACACACACACACACACACACACACACACACACACACACACACACACACACACACACACA